>OY757542.1:27329282-27373079 GCA_963584105.1 Alviniconcha strummeri
GGTCAAGCAATATTTATCACTTGTTCAGAAACCTTTTTTGAATATATTTGTACTAAGATGATTAATACAGAGTGTTTATGGCTTTGACAAAAAGAGGAAAAAGACACTTGTAAACAGGTTCTGAACTTGAAGGCAAACAATTTTTTTACCTACAGTAACAATTAATTCATTTTAGTTTTGCAAGTCAGTAAATGAAGATGCAAGCACAATAAAATCTCTTTCTCTCCATCATTCAACCTTTTGTTTATGCTTGAATTCCAGTTGGTTCATATTTAATTTATAAACATTCAACCAATCAGACAAAAAGTTGTCAGTTCCATCATAAATGTAACTATCTATTGAGGTGAAGCTGGCTGATGTAACCTTGTATATATATATATATATATACAGTAACTTTACAGAAATGAGTAATGAACTCCTGCTACAATAATAACATTTTTTAACTAAAGTGGTTGGACAGTGTCAAGTGCCTTTGGGGACAACCTGTTATGAGTGACTGCCCAAGGAGTCACACAAAGCAGTCTTTTAAGGCGACTTGTGTCTTTATCTGTGATTCAAACAAGATGTCTTGGTACCATCCAAACTTCTGGCCAAACTGAGAAGCCAGTCAACGGGGCCCTAACAGGAAAAAAAAAATGACAACCTTAAAAGAAGCCAAAATGATTGACCTTAAAAGAAGCAAAAAATGGCTGACTTAAATGAAGCAAAAATGGTTGACCTTAAAAGAACAAAAATTGAGAGGAAATTAAACTATTAATAAAAAAAAATTTAATTGTTTTTTTTTAAGAAGTGACACATACAAGTCTTCAACAACACCTAAAAATTCTTTTAAGCAATAATTTGGAGGTGCTGGTTGATCCCAACCCAGCTTTTTGAGATATTATATTATTATGCAACACCAGCAAGACAAAATAATGTCCCTCCTGAAATTTTGCCTAACCAGGACACTGGTTTTGGAAGAATATATTGAAATAATTGATGTGGAAAATTGCTCTAGCATTGTTTTAAACTGTATATTATGTGTTCAACTCTTGCTTCAATGGTCACTCAGTAGATTCTCATTATTTAAGTCACTATCTGCTATATACAACCCTGTTGGAGTGTCCATCATCACACCTGTATTGTGTACTGGTACTGCTATATTATAGGAAGCAGCAGGACATTCATGGTATCAAAGTTGTGCTACTCAGATCTCTATCTCTCAGACTCATATGCTCTCACACACACACGTACACATGTACATGCACACACTTGCATGTAAATACACACGCACACATGCATAAACACACACACACACACATTCCTTTCTTCTTTTTTTTTTTTTTTTCTCTCTCCTTCTTCTTGTTCTTCTTCTTTTTTCTTTTCTTTTTTAGGTAAAAATAACACCGAAGGTGAGACTTCAGTCCTCTGGATTTTTCATCTCCAACAATTCAACCATAATTATCATATGAATACAGCCAAATGAATTGGTATGCTACAACTGTACCAGTATACTATATGATGACCATTTTGTACCAAGCTTTACCTGTATACCAGTTACAAATACTGTGCAGTTGATTCAGTTCTAACATGTTGCATTGTCTTTACTTTATAAGTCTTTGTCTTTATTGAATTTTTCACTAGGGAAACCTGGGTGAGTTTTCCAGAGGAAGGTCAGCTGCAACCAAGTTACACCACTCAGCCTGATAAACCCTAATGCCAGTAGAGGATACTTATGGTTGTGCTATCAGTACAGAAACTGTACTTTTCCGCTTCAAATTTGAGCTCCTCAGTGTGCAGAGCTCTATGTTGGTTCACTCTTTACCAATGAACAAAAGAGAAGAAGGTTGGCTCATGATGTAATATATCCCCTTCTGCTGTGCATGTCAACCTTGTTTATACCACAGACACAGAATGCCAGACATGAAACTAAAATGACAATGCTCACAATGGTGTATAGATCTGCTATTATGAGGTCAATTTTTAACAA
Source organism: Alviniconcha strummeri (assembly GCA_963584105.1). NCBI lineage: Eukaryota > Metazoa > Mollusca > Gastropoda > Provannidae > Alviniconcha > Alviniconcha strummeri. The sequence goes on from OY757542.1 coordinate 27,331,252, forward strand.
CTGAGTGACTGAAAAACTGCTGTGAGTATATTTTTTCATTCCATTGCTATTGACAATGAAGAGAGCCTATGGTGAGCACTACTTTGCCCCACTACTCCTCATAGATGTAGACATATTCTGCATACCTTTTGCAATTTTTCACACCACAAATTGCAGGCACATTTTCTAATTTTAGTAACAGTTATGGCAGACTCCTGTTAATGTTACTGGAGCCACCAGGAAAGTTGTAAATATATAGGGGCAACAAGGATGCTGCCTGAACCAGGTTTTGAACCCACAACCTCCTAATCCTGGGTCCAATGCCTTCACCACTTGGCCACATCCCCTCCTTGTACACACAATGCACACCCACATGCTCACCCCAAATGACAAAGTACAGCTGATTTCAAATTAATTTTAAACTTCCAGGACATCTATAATAACATTTAATGTTTCAGACGTGTTCCTGTTTGCACAACCCCTCTAACTAATCTATCACGTACCTCACACTAGAATTTATCGCTGATTGTGAAACGCACACGCTGTGGGCAGGCAAGCAGAAAGGTCAAGGTCATGGCAAGCAAGGCGCTAAATACCAGGACTATGCAGTCGTTTCAGTCGTGTCCATCACATCCTTGATCAAAACGTAGTCCTTCAGCGCCCGTGGGGTGGGCAGAGACTCAACCTTGGTGCGAAGGTCATGACCTGCGAAGCGACGGATGACCTTCCGGCATAGCTGCTGAAGGGGCACCACCCGCTGCATGGCTCCACGTAGCCAGGCCAGGGTGTCATCATTTTCACTGGGGCGCGACGGCACGTAGCTGGCATAGAAGTAGACCCTCGCCGTGTAGTCGATGTAGCCCAGCCCGGCAAGCATGCGGCACATCTCCAGGTGCCCTTTCTCTGCTGCCAGCTGAAAAACTGACTTGTACACACCGTTGGGAAAGTACTTTGGGGGCACATCGAGCTTGCAGTTGAAGGCAATCATGAGTCGCAGGATGTCAGTCTTGTTGCTGACCACTGCATCGTAGAAGGCAGTTTCTCCCTGGTGGTTGTAGATGTCATGCCGTGTGCCGGCCTCCAGCAGAACGTGCACCACACACACATAGTTCCTCTTGATGGCGATGTGCAAGGCAGTGTCCCCTGTCTTGAACTCGCGACGGTTCAGGTCGCAGTTGGCATCGATGAGCCGCACTACACTCTCCTTGTGGTTGTAGCACACCGCCTCCATGAGCGGGCTGCGGCCCCAGTAATTTTGAATGTCAATCAGGCTGCCCCCAGACAGGAGGATGTCGATGATGTCCCGGCAGCCATTGCGCGCTGCATAGTGAAGCGCCATGTCACTGTTGCGATCTGTGATGTTCAGGTCTGCCTGAGCCCGAAGCAAGCGCAACAAAGCGTCTGTTTTGTTGTTCCTCACCGCCTTCATGAGGGGCGTCTTGGACGTGATGTCCTGGGTGTTGACATTGACACCCTTGCGAATCAGCACATCCAGGATCTGGCAATAGCCGTCGTCGGCTGCGTAGTGACAGGGTGTGTTGCCGAACGTGTCCTTGGCATCCAACTTGGCCCCTGCACGGATCAACAAGAGCATGCAGGCAATCTTGTGGCGTAGCACAGCAAAGTGCAGGGCAGTCCTGCGTAGTGTGGTGGTGGTGAAGTTGACATCGCACTTGGATTCGATGAGGAAGTGCAGCACATCATGGTAGCCTCTGTACGCAGCCAGGTGGATGGGGCACAGGTCAGCGTGGTTCTTCTTCCTCACCTACACCACACCAAACAGCCAAAACAATTACATAATGTCAAAAAGGCACTTAACATCAAACAGCCCAAACCATTTCAAGCTCCCAGACCACATTAGAAACAAATGATCAATGCGACAATGCTGGCTCTTGTAAAACTGTGCAATACTACACTTGCTGTATCAGTCTTCTGCACTTGTGCAATGTACCTTTTATCTTCTTTTCAGTTTTAATGGTAAAACTAAAAGGTACACCCACAGGCTGTAAAGATTTAAAGTGTGCAACTGCTTTGCTACAAGTGTATAATATTATAAGAACACATATATATACATGTACATGATACATTTGTAAGCACACGTGTAACACAAGATGTGTGAGGTAACCAGTTGCACATATAATATGTAAAAATATATATAAAAACTCCCTCGGTTTACAATACAGTAAATCTTCAAGATTTAAGTGAAGGGACAGAAATTATACAACACTGGCTTAATGAAATCATGATCAATTAAGCAAGTGATTTAATTTTGAACAACCCAAAACCAACTCATGTAACAATTAATGGCATTCTGCAGGAAGAACTATTGAAACTAGCATGTACTGTAATAATAATAATAACTTTAATAAAATATAAAGCACCTTTCAGTTTCACACAGGAGCTCATAGTGCTTTACAATTATTAACAAAAGTAAGAACGACAAAGTACAAAAATATACTAAAAGCACCACAGATGCACTGAGTCAAACAGATTATATAGCCTGCTCACCACACACACACACACACACACACGCTCACATACAGTCACACACACACACACACACACACACACACACACACACACACACACACACATACAGTCACACACACACACACACACACAAAGGCGAGTTTTGTGTTACTGTCTAGAATACCATAATTTTCTTCACCTGTTGGAACTTGGCGTTGAGGTCAAGCTTGTACTGAGCTACCAGTCGCTTCAGCTGCTGAAGCTCATTGTTCAGAACAGCGTCATAGAACTCCAGACCCGCCATTTGGTTGCGCAGCAACATGAGGGCAACGGGGTCCGGGGATGAGCAGGGCACGCTAAAAACACTAAAACACTGAGTCTCTGATCGCCCGTTTGTCACTGTGGTGGGCGATAACTCCGGACTGTCACCTCTCTGTGTCGGCAAAGGCCTCGTTGGCCACATCAACAGCGGCTATCCACACACAGCCTGGGATGCTATAATGGAAACTGTAAAGTTATGATGCCATACAGATTAATTCTAACAATACACTGAGGATGAAAAGTTTTGAAAATAATAAATTCTTTAAAACCAACAACTTTGGTTCAGTACCATTGGCTTCCTGTATTCTCTGCTCTATGTCACCTGATCGCTGTCAGTACCACGTTCGTCACTGGCAAAGTTTAAACAAACAAAACAAAACGCAACTAAACATGTGTACGTTAGTGATATATATATCGTACGCTTCTATTTACACGTATGTCGAACAGTACATATAATCTCCACCGCCCGACTGTCCTGGCCGTGACGCGAACTGCTGCATACATACAGTCTACTGAAGGCACAGCAACAGGTAGGTTTCTACAACAACGGCCTACCACTCCCAGAGTCTTGTCTGCGTTGATCAGACGATTCCCTCTCTCACCTCCATCTCAGAAACGACCTCCATAGTGTCGTTCGTTCGTCACTCCTGTCGAGGGTTAACCCAAAAGCTACTCCTACACTGCTGTATCGAGGACAGTGTCAACCTTTCAGTTCCATCGGCGGTAGGGGCTGACGTCAGGTTTGTTTACAAGCTGCGAGTCAATGACGAGGAGCTCGTCTCTCTCTGTGCCAACCTCGTGAACGTCCTCCCAACCACCGCCCGACCAAGGCCACCGCCTGCCTCTCACCTAGTCGACGTGTACACAGCCATCATGGCGGAGACTCTGCAAGGTAGCATCACAAACAATCCCATCCCTAAGCGCTTGCGACGTATTGCGAGAGAAATCGAGAAGAATTATAATACATTATCAACTTTTATGAAGATGAAGCAGACGCAAGCTAAGGGAGGTAACTGGCAAACGAGCAGCTGGGGATGGTGGTGTAGGTATGATGCACGAAACGTGTCATAAATCGGTTTTCGCTCGTTTTGTCAGGCTGTCGGCCGCTGCACCGAATTCGGCGAGATGAAGTTCCACAAAAGTCTGTTTTGGGGTTGTTGTTGTTGTTGTTGTATTGTCTTTTCGTTTTGTGCTTGTTTTTCTTTCTTTCAGTTTCCGGCTTTTTCTTTCTCGCGGTTTCACTTGAATCGAGTCAGTCGGGCCGGGTGAGTGTCGCGGCGATCTGACTACTATCAGCCTGTGCGGCCATGCCGTCCACTAGATTCAGTTCCAGTGACTGCCTCTCGACTGAGTCACTCCGGCGCAGCTCAGTTCCGACAACGACCATGCCGGGGCCACGGCCGTGTCACTCCGGTATCGGCTAGACCGCTGGTCCCGACGACGAATGTTCAGTGAGTGGTCAGTTGGCGGCGCAAAGGCATGACTCACTAACTAGCCGCCTTTCATAGTTCAGGAACTGTGTGAGAGTCGAGGTGGACGTGAGTCCTGGGCTGTCCGTCCTAACGAGCCTTCTCAGTGGTTTCCGTGGACGTCAATAAAGAATTATTGAACCCGGTGCCGCTTCGGCATTGCTGGGTTACAACTTGTCCCTAATATGTCAACTAGGACATTAAGCATCAATTCATCATCATCTAGCCGCCTTGCAACACTGTCGGACAGAGCCCAGTCTCTGACAGCCAGAAGAGCGGAAAAAGAAGACTGAGCCGGAAAGCTGTCTGCATGATATGGCTCCGTCTTTTCCGGCAGAAGAGAAAGGAGAGCCGAAGCGGATTCGACGTCTGGCCCGCTCTGGCTTACCAGCCTAACGCCTCAGTTACCGCCTCTGGCTTACCAGCCTAACGCCTCAGTTACTTGCTAGGCCAAACCGGCTGACATACTGAGTTTACGGTCCGCCCCGAATCCATCCGTGACAATCCTTCATCCGGCTTTGCGGCAAGAAATTGACCCAACTGAGTTTTTCCGGCATAGCTCCTTTTTTTTTGGTCGTGATTTATAATAGTTTTTCAGTATCATCAGTTTAAACTGTTCACTCGAGGGGCCACAACTGAGTTAAGAGGCACTTGCGGCCCTCGGTAGTAGTAGCTGTGTTGCTTAATGTCCTCGGATGTGGGCTTACATATTAGGGACAAGCCGAGACCAATGTCGAAGCATGGTTCAATATAGCTTTACGTGGCGGCAGAAGGATCCGTTAGGACGGACAGCCCAGGACGGCCACTTCGACTCTCACACAGCTCCTGAACTATGAAAACCGGGAAGGAAGTCGATAATGTAGCCATTAAATGAAGCCACTGTTTACTCAGCCAACTTGTGAGCCGGTCTGGCCTAGCGGTAAGGCGTTACGATGCTGGTAGGCTGCAGAAGGACCTCTCAGTGTTTGAATCCGGCCGCTTCGGCTCTCCGTTCTCTTCAAAAGTTGTGGTCTATGGACACTGTCTTGTGACTTTGTCTCTCACAATTAATGAAACTTTAAAATGGTTCTCATCAGTCACTGCGGCCCATCTTAATGCAGGAGTCATTCTGGTGGTGACACTGTGTAGCGATAGGTATCTAATCTCCCTCTTCCCCTACCTCCATACTCCCTTCCCTAATAAGCCATCTGTTTCTGTGGACGTTAAGCACCATGTTTACTTTACTTACTTATCCACCTTAAAGCTCAGGAGCTGTGTGAAAATCGAGGTGGCCGTCCTGGGCTCCCCGTCCCTAATAAGCCTCGTGGTTTCTGTGGATGTAAAGCAACATTGGAGCAAACTTGGACACTTTAGTTTGCCAGTCAGTGGTACTGGTCTGCCTTTGACTGTTTCCACGACTAGCCTCTGGATGTTCTTTTTCATATTAGGCAGCTACTATCTATCTACTAAGCAGTCTGGAGATCACTATGCTGCACTTATGCTCGCGGGAGGGAGTCTGGGGATGGGGGCAGTGTTGCACTACTACCAGTGGGCTTAGCACAATGACAGAGCCGTAAGGAGTTGGGAAAATGTAGAATGTTTTAACTACTTTAGAATGAGTAGCCTTCATCCACTTTTCGTTACTGCTACGGTTGCATTCTAGTAGAGTTTGGGGAAAGAGCTGGTCCCTAAAAAGCCTGGGGTAGGAGCAGTGGCGACTTCTCGAGGACGAAAGCTGTTGCACTTCTGCAGTGATGCCAGTCAGTCCTTGGAAAGCCGAAGTCTGGGTCTGCCTGTAGGCCGCTGTTCGGTGAGATGGAGAGGGGTAGTGTCTCGGCGAGGTCGTACTACGGGCAATTCACCGCAGGCACCGTACAATTCGGCACAACAGGGTAATTCACGGCCACCGGAAAAATTATAACCTTTGACAAATCACTTAAATTATTTCACCAGTCACCCAGTGACCATCAGCATTGACTTTTTCGAACTTTGACTGACTGAGAATGCGACCATCCAAGTTATTCGTGTGTGTGTGTGTGTGTGTGTGTGTGTGTGTGTGTGTGTGTGTGTGTGTGTGTGTGTGTGTGTGTGTGTGTGTGTGTGTATGTGTGATTCAACACAAAGTATATCACTCAGCAACAGCTCGCTCCGCCGGGTGGTAAATTGTCCAGTCTAAGATTAGCCGTGACAGTTAGTCGTGCTGACTGAAGCGCGAACTGACTTCTTTCGGTTCTCAAGTCAGTGGCCCATCTGAGTTGTACTTGTCCCAACCATTGTCAGCGTCCATGAATGGGAGTAAGTAACTTGGTGCTTTACACCCAGTCAACCATTACGGTTATATCAGGGCGAGCCATGAATGGAAACTTGGCACAGAGTCCAAGGGGAGGTGAGCTGGACTCTGACGAAGAAGTTAGACACTTTTGCGGGTCCAGGCGAGATCAAGAGGAGGGAGGTGGTGCTCGACCCTCAAGTTAGCCCAGAAGAGATCAAGAGTAGGGAGGTGGAGCTGGGCTTGAAAGCTGGACTTCTTTTGTATCAGTTGTTTTTCAACAGTGAAGCTACGGACATTGTCTTTGTCAGTTACTGTTCCGCACAGCAATGGAGACAGCAATTGACGGTAGTACACTAGTACAGTTGCTGCGCAAAGGCGACTGAACGGACACTGCCGTAGTGACATTTTTGTTGTTCTGGCGCGGTCCATGGCATTCTTGGTCTTCCGGGTTGGCACCTGCTTTCGAACCTTCACTCTATCTTTTCCCCTTCACCCCTTGTCACAGTCCCCGTCCCTAATAGGCCATCTCGCCTCTGTGGACGTTAAGCAAAATTATTCCCTGGAAACTTGGCTTAACTCAAAGTAAGAGACTAGTCTAAAGTCAGGAACTTGGGTTTAGGCTTGGCTACCAGAGTCCCGGTTCCTAGTTACGGGGCCTGGTTTCCTGCCCCACCCGCGTCAGCAGCGGCAAGAACGGCTGAAGCCCTTTACTCAGTGAGCACTGAAGTTCCTAAAAGAAGTACCGTCTAGCCTGCTCCTCTTCATCACGAGAACAGAAAGTTAAAAACAGTTGTACTAGACAAGAAAAAGAAGAAAAAAACGCTAAGATGTGAACACTGCTGGATCCCAGAAATAATGTGATCACATTCCATTTGCAAGGCTGGTGTATGACTGCAACGGTGAACCATACAGCAGCAAGGTGACGCCACGTTCATTATCGACTGACGAGGCACAGGCAGCTTTGCGGCTCAGTGAGTGAGCGCGTGCACCGCGTTCGCTGCCAGGCTTTACCTTACCTGCCGTTGCCGCGCGGCTGCTAGCTGTGCTGCTGCTGCTGGAACAATCAATGTCGGGACCTCTCGAAGTGTCGCGTCTTGTGTCATTATAAAAAATATTTTAAAAAAAGAAAAAAAGAAAGAAAGAAAGAAAGAAAGAAAGAAAGTAAATCCTCAAACTCAGGGTGTGCGAGAATTTCTTTCGTCACAGGATCAAGTTTTAAGTCGGTCAGCAAAGTCCGTTTCTGATGTAAGACCTACAGCAGTGACATGTATGATGCGTAAGACCAACACGAGTGACATGTAGGACCTACAGTAACATCATGTGTATGATGTAAGACCTACAGTAACATGTACGATGTAAGACCTACAGTGACATGTACGATGTAAGACCTACAGTGACATGTACGATGTAAGACCTACAGTAACATCATGTGTATGATGTAAGACCTACAGTGACATGTACGATGTAAGACCTACAGTGACATGTACGATGTAAGACCTACAGTGACATGTACGATGTAAGACCTACAGTGATATACATGTACTCCAAGCAGGCTACGCCGACTGAACTGACTGACAAGACGTAGGCCTTGACCGAAAGTTATAGGCTGCTGTTCGACACACCATCATCAGCAACATCTTAATTGCTCAGTCGACGCATGACTGAGTCACTTGGATTGCACAGAGAGTGGCAATGCTATCCTTGAAAACTTGATCCGATTTTTAATTATTTTTTAATTATTTTTTTTAGTGGCTTAGCCTGGAATGAAGCAATCTGTCAAAGTCCATTGCTAAATTATTAATGGGGATACTGTATGCTGAAACTGACGCACTATAGTCACAGACCTCAACTGACTTGATACCCCCAGACTGTAGTGAACATCCTCAGTGGTTGCTTTTGTTGCTGACAATGTCCATGTGGTTTGGGCCAGTCCGGTAGGAGCACCATGTGAATATTAATTTTGTAGTGGAGATGAGGAGACCCTGTCATTGAAGAGACCACATGAGGCGAGTGTTGGCCATTCAGTCTGTCCACCGTTTTGCATAGACAGCTGGTTGATGCTGGCTATGTGACCATAGTTTAAAGCATCTTTTCCTAGTATGTTGTTGACATTGTCCACTGCTGTAGGTCTTAGGTAACCAAATTTCCATTAAAGTATTGTTGTAATGGGTTGATAGTGAATGTCATCAATCCAAACCCTGTCAGAATTGTTTTTTTTAAAGACAATTTTGAAGATTGTTTCTACTCTGTAAGTGGAAAGGTAAGATTGCACTATTCTGTTTCTATTTGAGAGACTGTAAAAAGAATTATTTTGTTTGATGGCATGTCAAATCTGTAAAGAACTAGTCATTTAACAGCAGATCCATGCACTACATAAATAAACAGCTTGAATAACTGGGCTAGATGAGGGTGGGGTAAACACTCACAATCCATCTCACTCCAAAAACTAGCTTCACAAAAGGTTACTTGTTTTTACTGTTGAGTATGTAATAATAGTGTACACAACTGAAAGGCAAATTTGAACTTTATTTGTAAAGATTATGCACTGGCCATATCTGGACGCAGATGCAAGGGTGTATGTGTACTGAGTCGGTTACATATTTTTTTTTTTAAAGTGCATTTTGAATTCTGTGTGTGGTGCAATGCCAATGGGAGAGTTGCAATGAGAAAAAGATAACATATTGATCAGGCAGGGAAAAAAATCTGAAACAAAGTTGACTGCTAGTGTTCTGAAATAAGATCCAAACACACAAAAGGTTAAAAATAACTGATTTTAATGAGACATATATAATATGTTCACATTTCCAAGGTAAACCAAGGAGTTACTGTGAAAATGTGCACACGTTTTATTTAATTAAAATCAGCACTGTTTTATAACCTTTTATGTGTTTTGATTAGGCCATATTGCTGGAGGTTGGATGATCGTTTGCATACCCAGGTATACATGGAGAGAGAGGGGGGGGGGGTGAGAGAGAGAGTCCCTAAGCAGACACCAAACAGGCATAACACATAGCACTCAGCATTCCCTGCTTGTAGTGTGGAAGAAAAGGTGAGAAAGTTTTGAACCACCAAACAGTCCATACCACACAAACCAAAGCAGCCCAGTTTGATGATTTTATTTATTTCCATCAGAAATGGCATTGACAGAAATGTCATACAAACATGGACCAACTGGCCATTAAATATCATATTCATAAAGCATGTTAGTCATACTTCATCAAAAACATTCTTCACATTGACATCAGCACAGGGACATTTAATGCATTCCATTGGAAATATTTACATAATTATATAGGAACACATTTCAAACATAATTGAATCCTGCATTCTTAAAAATGATGGGGGAAGGGGGAGTGGAAGAAGGTGAAGGTGGTAGAGAAAAGGAGACAAACTTTTCAGAAATGATGGATACAAAAACACACCAGGCAGGGGGGAGAAAGAGAAAAGTAATTCTTTAAATGAACAAGATAAAAAAAAAAAAAAAAAAAAAATGGTGCTCCTCTCGGCTTATTTTAATTATCCCAATTGGCAAAGAGAAAGGCTGATAGTACAGGAATAAAGGGAACTGTTCGAAATACAACATGAGGCAAAATACATTAAGATTGTTAATGTTATAGCCCAGGACTTTGCTGTAAGTTTTTCTCTTTTTTCCTTTTCTTTTTCATCATCACTTCCAAAAGTGACTGATAAAAACCACACACCAGATGGGGCGGGGATAAATTATAAAATAAAGCACAAGATAACACCCCTTCCCCTCCAAAGGTCCTGCCCGTAGCTTATTTCTGCTATTCCAGTCAGCAAAGAGAAAGGGTGATATTGATGCACTCAACGCTGACAGAACAGGAAAAAAGGAACTGTTTGGAAGATGACGCAAGGCAAAATACATTAAGGATAAGATCATTATAGGCTGGGATTTTGCTGTCAACTTTCTATTTTTTTGTTTATCATCAGTTTCTTTTCTTCTATCATAATCATCTGTACTGACTGACCCACTTTGAAATGAAGTCAAATTGATGCTCTGCAGATTTTAGTAAAGTGATCCTATAAAGCAGTTTCAGATGTCAGTCTATACCTAAATCACTAAATTACTGGGTAGAAGATTGTTTTCTTACTCGCATGGGTGGCTTGGTAGCTTCTGTCAGCAGTTTTAGCAACGGTTATTTATTGATGTGATCCTCCAATGATGAAATGTTTTGACACATTTGACTAACACCCAAAAGCAAACCAATTCTGATTATGGACCAATCCATGGTGATGCCAAATACACACTTTTTTCCTCCCCCATTTACTGGAGTACTAAAAACAAAATTGCTCTTATTTCTGTGATGCTCGTCATGCCTCACAACTGATTTTCAGTCTCAGTTATACATACTCAGCTTTGCCATCTATGTCTAAAAACAGTGATCAGATCATGTTTTGATCCAGCTGAGTTCAAAAGTTGCAACATACATTGACAAGATCATGCAAAAAATGCTTTTCATACAAATAGCAACCACCAAACCATGAATGTTGGTATTTTTCAGAAGAAAAGCAAAGCATCAGCTTTCTATGACTTTGGCATGTATCTAGGAGACAGTGAAGGCATATCTGGACTTTACAAAAGCTTAAATGTGGGTGCAATTTTTAAATGCTCTTTCAGTGAGATCTTTGAAACTGTGCATGGCTACCACAACTGAGCAATGCAGATTCATACCAGCTTCAATGGCCTTGACTCATTGCCAAGGGCACAGAAGTTGGGAAAAACAATAACAAACAAGCAATGCAAATACCCAGAGAAAAACTGTCATAATTTACAGTTTTGCATGTGAAAAATGAGGCGCTTGCAATTTATTTTGCATTACTATTTCAGAACTGGGCATGTCATCAAGACTGATCACCAAGCTTATTAGAAACACTCAGGACAGGTGGCACTACTGTATTCAGCTAATGATGGGGGTATGAGTGTTGAAATTCAGCCCAGTGTGACTCTTCTGTGAGCAGCAAGCTAAATAGCCCCAACATTTAAAGTCCTTCACTTTAGAAACCACCCAAAAGCAATGAGGAGAAGACATTGTATAGATTGACAGTGTTGAAAGCTTCAAAAAAGTACAAACTTGTAGCATTTGACTAAGCTTCATATTCCCATGCTGAAAATTAACAATGTGACAAGAAGATCAAGATATTTGGATTCTTTTAGGAATGCTTACAAACAAACTGAGGACACCCTGTTTCCTAAGGTCATTTTGTTCCTGCACAGCACCATGTCATCTAAAGTTTCAACAAGAAATATAAAACCTAAGAGAGCAGCTTGGTCGTGCAGAATAATAATTTTTTTTTAAATGCACGCATTATAAATGAACATTTTCAAACAGGATAGGAATGCACACGCAGTGAAGAGAACTACTTGGATGCTGAAAACCACACAGACTACCTTTCATTCAAACATTATCTGAATGGACCACTCTACCCCTACCGAACCCCCAAAGACAAAAATCTCAAGTACCTGAAAAATGATGCATTCTGCACATTACACACATCAACAACTTTATATGTACATGTGATACAGAACCAAACTAGTTCTTGCTGTATTAATGTCTGAGAGTGGAGGAGCCTTACCTACGGGTGGGTGGAAAGGGGTGGGGAACGAAAGCAGATGTTGTTACGTTAACTTCTTGGCCTTGGCGTACAAGGCGTCTACCACTTTGCCCATGCTGTGTATCGTCTCCAAGGCGTTCTCGTAGGTTTTGTCCACAACTGTCTCTTCAAAAACAATCAGCACCCCTGCCCCCTGATCCAGAATACCTGTGGCAGACAAAGTTGTACAATGCTCATTACTCATCTCAAACAAACAGAAAAGGCCTTTGCTAGATACAGGAATGGTTAGTGCAAAGTCCATATGTTTAATGAATAAGACAAACTGGAAGGAAGAACTTGGTGTTTTACACCCAGTCAACATTTACGGTTATATCAGGGCAAAGACAAACTGGAAACTGGCCACACAATCCTACAAAGTTACAGTGTATATCTACCAAACTGCCATGATGCAATAAATAATACTTATTAAACAGACAATGTAGCTCCATGTTTTGATTTCCAAATGCCTAAGAATGTTTATGTACATAGAAGAAAAACCAGTCCAGTATGTCACTGATGGTCTGCAATAATGGTACAAGTCAGCTCTATTCAAATCTGAGCTCTCCAGTGTTATCCCCTTGAGACAAAAACTGCAGGTACACTGGTGAAATATATCTCTACATTGAACACCTAGATACAGGCCCAAGTACCCTGTACAAAACTGGTGTATCTAATTTTGGAAAGACATCTGGCGTAAACCGTAGTGCAAAAATGGTGTAAATCTGATGAAACAGTCTAAGCCTGCAACTATGACAGGTTTTGGAGGATGGAAATGGTTAACTGGGGGAAGTGGCATGCATTTGTTTCATCCTATCCAGATGTTTGGTTGCCTTCTTTTCCCTTCCCTATACTGCCCTTGCACCTTAAACTGTCCTGTTTGGATAGGAATTGGTGTCTTCCAAGCCTTACTGCCATGATGTCACTTGAAAATGATCATTAAAAGTACGATATCTGAAACCTTTTTGTTTTATTTTCAGCACTGGCAGGCACGTCAAAGGATTTTCATCAAAATGCATAGCACTGAAGGTACATGCGTTACAGGACCAGAAAATATACTGTCTGCAGGCGTCTCAGTGTATCTTTCAGCATGGAAATTTTACAGGTTGAGGCAGTGAAGGGGTTAATATTACTATACATACATATTACTCAAGCCTTTGTGACCACTCCTGTTGGATGGAAATGGCATAAGCTTGAGAAACAAAAACAGTGACCATCATTTCTCAACTAAATGACATGATACTGAGCAGATCATTTTCAAAAACAAGATCTACAGCATGAGGGTTTTTTGGTGGGGGGTGGTTGCATCTTGCATAAAGTTGTAAAATTCGATTTACACCATTTTGCAGATCGCTGCTGATGTGTGTCCAGATCTGTGGGGCTAGATAATGTACAGTTTAGTTTTCCAGCAAGGAAAGATGATGTCCTGGGCTGAGCCACATCATGGCAAACAGAAGGTGGTGAAGGTCATGCTGACAACATGTATGCCAGTCTTCCTGCGCCCCTCAGCAACCTTTCACCCCACCCCCCTTTTTTCTCCTCCCACACAAGTGCTACAGTCCAACACTGATCATGCTAGACATTTTTCAAACATGGTGGTGGAAAGTGGTTAAGGGAAACTGGTCAGACAATCACTGTAACTGGTCAACCACATAGCCGTCTGCTATTGCTAGAGCTCTACTAGCGACCACCCTGTTCCCCTCCCTGTCTAGAACACACACACACATACTCCCTCAGCTGTGCTGTGTTTTTGAGAACCAGCTAAAAAAAAAATAATTAAAAGCTGGTACATCTGACTGACTGCTGGCTTTCCCCCAGTACATGCTGGTCTTAACCCGTAAAATACCAGAAATTATCAGTCACCGTAAACCCTGTCCAATGGAATGCCATGCCTGAGAGGATACAGGAGCCGGCCCTATCCCTCCTCTTATCATCCAAGTCTTAAATGCAAACCCCTCACAACACTGCAGGACAGTCTTCAGTAAGAAGCTGAACACATCAGCTGAAAAAAGACTGAGATAAAGGACTCACCATGAAACTTCTTGTCCAGGATCATTTGAGACAGCTTCTTTTCCACGGTGTCCTGAAATACACACAAACACGTTCATGGGTAAAAACCACACATACACCAGTGATCTTAAGGGGCTTGATGTCTTCTGGTTGCCTTAGGCCAGTTCTTGGTAAAGGTCCTCTGCCTACTCCAAGCAGGACATTGCTGTGTGATTATGTAGATCTTTGTTTTGGCAAATGCCAGGAGAAAATGGGTCCATAGATGAAGTTGAACGAGTCAAGAAGAAGAAATGAGACAGACAGCCAAGCCAGTCAGCAAGGCTGGGAACACATTTTGTGTACTGTATTGCACGTCAAAGCACATTACTGTCTCATGTGATATTAAAATTATGTAAATAAGGCTGAAACACGGTGGTCTTAGGGATTCAAAAAGACAACGACATTAAAACTCTTTATATATAAATTACAAGTTTCAATATCTGTTTTAACTTCTTTCTTTCATTTAAAAAACATACACCCAAAACACTGAATATAACATGTATGTCAAAAGGTATGCAGATGCACACACATACCACTGGCAGTTTGATGAGGTTTGCAACATGCTGGACCTGGACCTTGGAGAAGGGTTCGATGATGCGGCACAGATTCTGCTCCAGCAGGTTGTCGTACAAGGTTTTCAAGTGAGCGTTCACGATGGGGTCTTCCGCCAACTGGCTCTTGTAGGCACCTAGCGTCTGCAAAATGCATGCAAAGAACCTGTCACCAGCCTCTCCAAGACACAGGACTGCACTCCCAGCACTGCTTTCTGGCACCCTTCCTCCAAACTCTGCCTTAAGTGGTCACGCCATTGTAGAGGCACCTTCTTACTCTGCACATCTGTCCCCTGAATCTCCCCTATAAATCTCATGCAGTCAGCATCCTTCATAAAATTTGTGATATGTTTGAGTACTAAGGCTCTAGAAGCAACATAGCATCAAGACGTGCACATAAACATAAGATGTGTCCACCCTAGGGATAAAACACAAGTTCTGTCAATATTCAACCAATTTTGGTTTTATTTGTGCTGGCGTAAGCTCTGTCAACGGTTATGAAAGTAACCCAGGCAAATATGATTTGAGCTGTCTGTGTAGTTCCAGACATGCTGCTGTTTGACCCAGATAGATATTCAAACCAGTGTGGCGTCTGTAAGACGGTGAAGGTAGCTCACAGAACTGGTCAGATAATATCTCAGTAACCAGTCAGAGACATCTTACATGGCTGTCCACACTACTACTAGAGCTCTACTGGCAAACACCCAGCTCCCTTCCCAGTCTAGAACACATACATACACTGACACACCCTCTGCCACTGTGCTACTATGTTTTTCTTTTCTTTCTGCAAACTGGTCAAACAAACAAAAGGCTGGTATGTCTGACTGACTTTTTCTCTCTCCACCAGTACATGCCAATCTAAACCAGTAAAATGCCAATTAATGCAAACCCAGTTGATCACCGACAAAAACTGACTTAGCTAACTGCCATTCAGCTGACAGTTCGCAGTCAATCATGGTAGTGCTTGGAGGAAGGCTGTCTTAAACTGGTGCTTGGAGTTTGATCAATGATCATGGGGTCACACCAGTTAGGTGGAAGGCGTTCACAGATACCACAATCAACGAGAAAGCCTGTGGATGTCTAGTGTAATACACTTCTGTGTGTGAGAACAGATGATTTCAAGAAAGTAGTTTTACTTAATTAACAAAAAGCAAACTAAACAGCAAGCTGCTGGTTTGAAACAATGTGCACATGTCTACAAGGTAAGGAGAGAATTCATGCTGTGCAAAGTGCACATGCTTCTATGGAATGGCAAAAAGAATTGGCAATGGCATATAATATATACCAGTCCTTATGACTATCAATGCTGTCATCACACTGGAGCTGTTGTGGCATAGCCCCAAGAAGGGTCAGCAAGTGCAATGCATTAATGTGTGGACTCTTGTTATGTATGAACTGATGTTCATCAGAACTTGCCCCCTGTCACCATGACAACAGAACATCTGCTGCCAGCATGTCCACCAAGTGACAAACTCCAGCATCGGCCCTGGCCAGTGCCAATTTTTGAGGACCTGCAGCTATTGTGCAGAGTATCGGTTTCCATCTGAGTGATCAACCAGAAGCCCAAGCTGATTCCTTCCTTTCATTTTTGACAACCAGATGATCTCTGCCCAGCATGGATTCACTCCACTCCCCTGTGCATATTCCCCAATCAACAGGAGGAAAGTTTAGGAGGCTGAGCATGAATGTCATGTCTGCTGTCATCAACTGTAATCAAGATCATGATGTATTTGAAAATGCATACCACATACTAGACTGAAACATGCTATTGTGACTTCTGTATCACCAGTACTTAAAAGAAGAAGGAAAAAGAAGAGCAGAGGGTCTGCAGCTTTTTCTGGAGCTGAAAAAATACCCAAAGCCCCTCTAACTATCTCAATTGTTCCACTTCACAAACAAATATGGGTGAATTAAGCAACACAAGGCAATGGAATACTGCTGTTACCTTCTGGAAATCAGCAAGGGATCGCTTGTGACTGGCCTGTGCGATGCTCTTCATGGCCTCCACCTCAGGAGCTGTGTACTTCAGGGCCAGCTTGCCACTAACAATGGCCTGCACTTCGTCCGCTCTGCAATCACACAAATGCATTACATGTATGCTGGTGCTCCATACTGGTCATCCACCGTGAAAACCCTGTTGGGAGACCCACATCAGACCGGACATTTGTTTTTCAAGGGTTCCAGTTTTGGAACTCTTGCATCTGCACAGACCATTGTAAAAGTTGCCCATCTCTTTCCTTGGCTATTTCTGACTTTCCCCTGAAATTTTGGACAATCCACACATACCTACTTTTGTGTGCCTGGTTACTGAAATCTTCAAAGAAAAACAACAAATACTGCCCATCGATTGCACTGGTATCTTGTGAATTAAAACTTCCAGTGCAAGCAAGCATACTCGATTTTCAAGTTTGTTTTGTTTTGTTTTTAAATGGCAATCCCCTCCCTTGAACAGTTATTTTTATTATAAAAACAAGAACAAACAACTGAAACAAAGCTCACAAAACCAAAATACACAACTTCCTTACCGATCAAACGATATAAGTAAACCAATTTATCTTATCATTTGTTTACTGCTAGTCTTTTTGTTGCTTGAAAAGCAGTCCACTGTGAGAATTTGCGTACATTTTGATTTGTCTGTTTAAAAGAAGCGTTCCTTTTAACCTTCTGTGCATTTTGAATTTGCTTTAAAAAAAGATATTAAAAAAGAAGTTTTTAGCATTCATGTGGTTGTAGGATGTTAAAATCCAAGCTGTTACTATCATTTTTGTTGTTGCTGTCACATGAGGGTGCATGATCAAAAACTTACAGGTTGAGCATGATCTTGCACATGAGCATGTACTTGAGAGCAATGAGGGCTTTGGGACTGTCTATGGAATCATAACCCTCAAAGGCCTCGTAGAAGTATGAATAGGCTGTCTTGAAATCACGCTCATCAGCTGCATGTAACACACCTGAAATATCACATAAAACAAAAATGTAACAATGCAACTGTGCGTAGCTTACTGATCAATGATGATCAACACCAGGATTTTAGTTTACTGTTGTTTAGTAAAAATTAAAGCAACTGATAAAATGTGTACAGAGACTACCAGTCACATGTCACTATGTGCATTTTTTACAATCAACACTGGCCCCCAAAAGCTGGGTTAAAAAAATATATTAAAAAGTGGGGGTGTGGAGGCAGGATCAATGGATCTCATGCCCTCTACCCTACACCCCACCTTCCCGAATTATGATAATCTGCCTTGTTAGTTAGTCTCAAGGTCAGAGAACCAATGGCTTTTCATTTTAATCGCAGAAGTCCAAATTCACAAACTCTTCGCTGAATGATTAACTTTTTACAGACTTTCAAGGCATACAAAATGGCAGATCAATACCCCCACCCCCCTCCACAGACCATGTAAACTTTGAGAGAGAAGAAAGACAGGACTTACCAGACTGCATATCGAGAGCTGCTTGGAGCTTTGGAGGACAGTAGATTCCGTTAGCTGTGGTTCTGCCTGACGTTAAGGCCGCTCTAGAAGACACAAGACATGCATTTTATTCTCACCATTTTCGAAGCAAACACAAGACATTCACATTTTATTCTCACCAGGTTAAAGCACAAGGAACATATCTAGATGCTGGTTTATTTATTCATTGTCACTATCAGTATCAAAACGATACAAGTTTACAACAACAATGCAACTCTATAATCCAAAGCAAAAGCGATATTACCAAGTGTTACTGTTTAGTACTAAGCCCCATTGGCTCATACATTTGTACCAAGTGTTACTATTTAGTACTAAGCCCATTGGCTCATACATTTAAACATTTTAAGGACAGCCACAGCGTAAGTCTACAAGCATCATATAAATTAGTCAACAAATGACTACTACTACTGGCAATAAAACTGATTATCTAAACCCAATGGGTTTTCACCAGTCTACTTAACACCCCCCCCCCCCACCCCCCCCAACCTGTCAAACACCGCTCAAAGCACCTGAACCATGGCCTCATGTCTCAAACAAAAGTCTAGCCTGTTGCACCCAGCCCCTCACCTTGTGCATACATAAGGGACATGTGTGGAAACAAAGACTGATTAATCTAGGGTGTTTGGTTTGCTTTTGAACTAGAAGTCTAATTTTAACATGACAGAGGCATGTGCATGTGACTGAGAGAGAGAGAGAGAGAGAGAGAGAGAGAGAGAGAGAGAGAGAGATTCAGTTTCTGTATGCATACCTTGCTTTGGGCAAATTTCCAAGGGCGTGGTAAACCTTGCTTTCTAACAACTGTACTTCAACAAGCAGCGCTTTGTCGTCCAGTTTTTTCAGCTCTCTAAGCAATGTGGAACCTAAGCATAGGAAGAAACTTTAATAAAATCATGATTTAATATATAACCAGTAGGGAAAAAATCCCACCAAATTCTACACAAACAACTCACAGTGAAACCAAGTTTACAAATTCACGAGGACTAGGACCAGCAGTAGAGAACTAGTCCAAACATGGCTCTTGTTATTTATATTTACCGTTTCTCTTTCTTTTTTTATGATTTAGAATCAGTAAAACCACAGAACAACACCATCACCTCTTATTAAAAGCTTGTTCACACCTTTTTTTCTTGTTCAAGTTGCTTATCTTGTTTTTTCTTCTTCATTTTATGGAAAAATTAATGGGGCAAGTCTTCTCAAATATATAATATGTTGTCAGCATTGTAGAAATGCCACTGAAAAATAAAGGTAACAGTTAAAACCCCGAAACAAAACAAGACTACAGAAATTATGCCTTTGATAAACCTGATGAGGTGGAATGTTACTCAAGGGAAGGAACTCTTTTAACATGTTAGCAAAGTGGGAAAAGATCAATTTGTAAAGAAAATGGATGTTTTGTTCATTTCAGATGCAGTTATAACACATGAATGGCAGCTGTACCACTAGGGTACAATTACAGTTGTAACCCAGTCTTTGTGTAATGAATATTTTACAAACAAATGCACAACTGTATCCCATGTAGCAAAGGGTTACAACTACCACTCAACACTTGCCTAATGCTAGCGCCTCCTGGTACTTCTCGGTGTCGAAATACAGAGATATCAGTCTTGCCTGGAAAGAAAAAAAATCATTGAAGATTGAGATCATGAGTAATGACTGATCAAATCAAAGACAGAGAGAGAGAGAGAGAGAGAGAGAGAGAACCTGAACACATTATCTGACAAAGATTGTAGTTTCGGTTCAGTCAAAACCTAACAAGTCCCTGCTAAGCTACTGATGAATAGGAGGAAAAAAAAAACAGAGAGAAAATGGAGTATTCTTTAACAAAACAAAGAGCTTTATTCTTTCAAATGACCGAAAAAAGGGGAGAAGATGTTTACCGTCTACTCTTAGTCTAAGTACTATGTGATTTTTTTTTGCCTTAAAATTAATAAAAACATTCCCCACCAAGAGGGATGGGTCTTAATTTAATTAAAAACAAAGGAAACTAGACACCTACCTCCAGAGCTTGGCGCAAAAATGTACGATTCTCATCCTTAGCCCAGGCAATGCACTCCTTGCACAATTCAATCTGAAGAAAAAGAAGCATGACTGCTGTGCTATTCTTGAGAAGCAGATGGCAGAGCAGTGCGATCAAACAGAAAGGCAGGCAGAAATACAGAGATTCTGTACAACATCTTGGTGAACAGAAAATATATCAAACTTCAGATGGAACACGCCAACAAACTGCAAGTGCAACATGCTTTGATTCTGGATGACTTGACAATAAGTTACACCTTATCAACTGTACATGGCAAACTTAAGTTCAGATGGAACATGCCAACAAACTGCAAGTGCAACATGCTTTGATTCTTGATGACTTGAAAGGATAGTTAGTTACACCCTGTCAACTGTGCAGGGCTATCCCAGGACAAACAAATACTGTCAAGTCAATAGACAATCAGCTCTTCTTGTTTCTTATAGGTGTACAGGTGAAAACAATGGAAATTAAAAAGTCAGATCCACAGAAACTAGAAACAAAATTGGCAGTGGTTGGTTATTCACCCTGAAAAAAATCCAACATGAGCCGATGAGGAAACAATCAGATGGCTAATCCCGTAAGTTTTCATCTCATGACATTTTTAAACACTATCCAAAAACTACACCAACTAGAAGAAAAAAACTTACTTCTTTGCCTGTGCCAGCCTCCATGTCCAAAAACATGTCAACAAGTGAGCGCACCAGTTTCGCTGCTTTGGCCTTGCTGACGATACCCAAGAAAGGGCGCACAAACTTGATCAATCCAGCCAGCTCTGCAACAAAATACCAGGTCAATTAACACTATGCACAACATTCTTGTTCATTATTTTGCTACCAACTGATTTAACAAAAGGACACCATTTTGCTAATGAAGGAACACCCTTGGGATTTACATGTGTATCAGTCCATTTAAAGTTCGCCTTCATCCTTTAAAGTGCAGGTGGCAGGTTACAGCTAAACATGCATGCACCTTGTATATGTGGCTTTACATGAAGTGACATGATTGCATGGTGCACATAATGCACCGAGACAGCAGCAGTTTTATGTGGCACCAGCCATGCCAGCACCAAGTACACCACTATGGTGGATATTAAAAAATGCGCTATAAAAAGCTTGTCAGTCACTCATGTAGAATGCAGTGAGTCTACTCCAGAGTGGAGAATAGCGCCATATAAAAGTGATCATCAACAACAACAACCTTTCTCCAAAACCTCACTGTGACTTAGTCACTCCTCATATTCGAAGTAAAGAAAGGGTCAGCCTGTTCTTGACCAGGTCACTTGTTACCTTGGCCCAAGTCACTTGTTATCTATAACCATTACGACTAGAACTTGGCTTACTACCCAAGAACCCTTAATTTCACTTGACTGGCAAGAAAAGGCCCGTTTTTAATTTTCCTTACAATTAAACATACTGTTATTCTTTCAGTCTAAATCTCGCCTGTGGCTTGCTTCATCTCAGCAGAAAGAGTTTGGTTTGCAAAACTGTTTTCCTGACTGATCAGTAGCTGGTCTTGTCCAAGCGAAAAGATAAGTCTGCAAAACTATTTCAAGGAATTGAATACCTGCCTATCATTGTATCCCTATCAGTATCATGTTTGTCTCACCTGTGGCTTGTTTTGTCTCTGCAAACAAATTGCCAATCTCCAAGATGGCCTGCTCCTTGACCCTGATTGCTTCATCATCCAAGGTTTTCACTTCTTGTTTTACTGAAAAATAAAACGACACATTTAAATTTTAACTAACAGTTAACACTCTGACTCAACAACAGTTACAATTTAGTCTATACAGTCTGGTCACATGTATGCATACTGAGATAATAATCTGCAATTTTTGTGAAACCTTTTAGTTCTAGTCTAGTAGTACTTTTCAGTAGCAGTGAAAACTAATGTTAACCATCACCATGTAATAAAAAACAACAACAGCAAAACAACAACAACAACAAAAATCTGTAATCATGTGCTAATGTAGTACATGATATAGTGATGCACTCAATACCTTATGCGGAATTTAAACAATAAAAATTTTTCTAAAGGATAATAAACTTATTTTCAATTTCAGCTTGCTACGGGAACAGTCACTGAACCTATGCTTTTTCTTACTATCATTATCAAAGACCTGCCTGCCTGAGTGATTCTGTTTACCATAACTGAAAGTATTACTCTTTGCCACAAGACCGTTTTCTCTTCAAGATGATTACCAGTCAAAAGGGACCACAGTCTGACAGTGAACTAAAATAACTGATCATCCCTTGAACAGTGGGTGAAATAGTGACAGATGAAATTCACTCCAAGCAAATTCATGTCATTAGGGTTATACTGAACATGACAAAGAAGGTTCCTCAAATTACATACTATTACTAATTAATACTAGCAATAATAACAGTTTACTAGTAAGAAGTAACTAGTACAGTAGTTATAGACTAACACATTTCACAGAAAGAGTTTCTACACCAGTGCAACTGACAACAGCAAGTACTGTTACCCAGAGACGCTGACATCATCAGGTGTCACAAATACGCAGAGCAAAATAAACCCCATGCATTTATGCTAAGATGTGCAGAGATGTATGACAGAATGCATTAATGGATAGCCTTTGCAGTGGCACTCCAAGAACTGTAGGTTTTAAAACCATTTAACTTATTCAAGCAAGCTTAAACAAATTCAAGGACCCAAACTACTGTCAACTGTGTGCATCATGTGCGTACGTTCAGTGGGCTAAAACAGTCCATTATTTATATAAGCCATCGTCCAGTTTCTGGAACTGTCAGAAAAAGAAGAAGAGTTTTGTTTCTCTAGACAAGTGTCAAAGTAGTCACAACACTAGTACTTCAGCAGTAGTACACTCATAATCATATCTTAGTTGAAAAGAATTGAAAGTGAAGCAACAGCCAGCTTACCAATACCATACCAATATTTAATTTAACAGTGGCCTGCTTCAGTGCTTCTTCTTCTGTTGATCACCCTCCACCGTCATTTTGTTGACAATTCTGATGACAGTCTTACCATACCCATTATATTCTCTTACCATCCTGTGATTAAACGCCATTTTTAAAATTAAAAAAGTAATCTGGCGGTGGTATGAACTGGTTCTGATATTGTGATGCTGATGATAAGCCAACAAAAGAAAAGCCAACATATGTGCAAACAAGGCTCTGCACTCCTACTCCTAACACAATAACAGGAAGAGCCACAGGAAGTCATTGAGGTCAAGACCATCGACACATTTGTGTCAAAAGCCTCCAGGTAAAATCCAAGGAGATGGTCAGAAATTCCTGGACCATTTTAAGTTATATTGGGTCACATTCTCACAAATATCATCACAATCATTAAATGAGGTACATATCTACTGATTACAGCCAAAATCTGCAACAAAAGGTGATTTTTTTCGTATATTTTTGTCTTTGATTGTCAGTTCAAGTTGGTGCATCTTGCCCTTTGACGTTTGACCTAGTTTCCCAGTAACAATGTGAATGCTTCCTTAGTGCAAGACAATCATACTCATGACTCAACGTTCTCAGATTGCAATTTTTCCATACATTTTGTGGTTTTTAATTGCCGTAGCTTGTTTAACAAGGCCGCTGACCTAGCAGCACTTTGTCACCTTTGTTCATCATTTGCAATCCATGACACCAACTCAAAACAATCAAAGACAAAAATATATGAAAAAACTCACCTTTTGTTGCGGATTTCGGCTGTAATCGATAGATAATAAATATAGACCTCATTTAATGATTGTGATGATATTTGTGACCCAAAGACAAAGTAACTTTTAAAACTGTCCAGGATTTTCCGACCGTCTCCTTGGATTTTACCGGCCTCCAGACTGCAGTAATGCAAAAACTTTTTTTTTTTTTTTTTGCGCTGCTGACCCTCCGCAAAGTGACCAAATGACCAACACGATGATTGCGGTCGCTTCATAGGAGGAAGAAGAACCTGTTGTCATAAAAGCATCAACTAAAAAAACACACCCACAGATGCAATACATTTGAATTGGAAAAAGTTACCGTGTCTTAGGTTAGCTACCACATCGGTCAATGATCTAAAAACAACTATAAAAAAAAACTGCGCAGTCAATTCGACTAGTGGGTACTAACGCAGTAACGGCACCAAACGTGAGCGTTAGCAAGTATGCGGCATGCATGGCGTGACAAAGCCGTTTTGCGCCGTCACTCAAAACAGGAACAAAATCTCATCTGATGAAGAATACCTGATAATGAATACTTGTATACGATACATATCGACATTACCAATCTTTGTAAGGATTTCTGAAGCGTGTATCTTATTGGTTTTTCGCAGATCAACCGCTTGTTGAAGTAGCACGTCGGTAGCCGCCATGTTGTTGATCAGTCGTTCTCGCAAAATCACGTTTAAGTCTCATTTATCTGTGAACAAAGGAAAGAAAAATTTACGTGAAATAATCAATATATTTATTGTAAAATATCAACAGGGTTAGCCTCTAATAGTACTGAACTACTATAAGACTTTCATGAATGATATAAAAGAAAAGAAAGAAACAGAACCCCACACGATGAAAGGTCACGACCCGAAAGGTGTAACCTCTAGTCTTTGACCCGGTAGATAGCCACACACTTTGCGAGAGACAAAATGGAGAAACGAACATTGCCAGGAACTGATCTCCAAGTTTCACCGCTTTGCCTCGGCTGCTGGCAATTCAATGACAACAAAACTACCATCAACTGGGAAGGCCAGACAAGAGAGGTAGGATCAAACCAGATTTTGAAACTGTGTGCATAATTTCCTGTCTCTTCTTCTGCTTACCTAATACTGAGCCGGGCTCACATCGTGTCCACTTGCGGACACTTACGCATGCATGGCAGCTTTGGTCCCTTGCGTTAAAATGTCCTTTAAAATGGTTTAAAACTGTCTACACAGTCTTTGGTAGGCTAGATGTACAGCAGACGGCGGCCGGTGGCAACCTATAATGCATAACAATTAATAATAAAGACACGCTGCCAATGCGCTTAAACTGAATTTTAACATTCTTTATAAAGATAGATTTCTTTATAAAGAGAGAATGAAAGCACGTCAACGAAAGGGAAAGAACTAGATTTAGCTGTACCACAGAGTAACGCACTCTTCTTTGATGAACTAGATCTAGTAGTACTTTGTAGTACGTTTGGTGCTTTTGAGTTTTACAGCTAGTGCCGGGGTAAACCACACCCTTTAAAAGCTGTTCGCACACTAAAAATAATAATAATAAAAATAAATTAAAAAAAAAAGACAAAGAGGAAGAAGAAAACTATTCCCTTCAGAGAGAACCTCCCTGGAAGTATGAATAATTAAAGTTTACATTGAATAAAGCAGAAAGTGCACACTAAAGACACAAGAAGGTAATGTACTGGGGAATGAATGAGATGAAATCAAACCAAATAAAATGACATAATCCAAAGAGCTTATTCCTGGTTGTAAACTGAGACAGACTGTGTGGTGATACTGATAATGACCAATACTACCTACTGGTCACACACAATGCATGAATCCAGATCCAGACCGCCCACGTGTGTACAGGCCAACACACAAGTGTGTCCTTTATGAACTAAGTAGAACTGAAGTGGACACTCAAAACTTGTGTCTCAAAAGTCCCACAGGGTGCACATGATGGGTTATTTCCTTGTTTAGCATCAGAAAACTGGGGATGCACTTACTCGTGCAAATTGCACATATTTTCTTTTTAAATTTACACAGGGAGGTTTGGATTTGGGTTGGGAATTTATACAAGGAGGTTAGGGTTGGGAATTTATACAGGGAGGTAATATTGTGAAGGTACTGTTGTGATAATAAATCAAATTTTAAAAGTGAAATCTTGGGGTGGGAACAAGGCCTAGAACTAGCACTTACCAGTCACTCATCCACATTGTGTCCACATTCGACTGCGCTTGACTTAGCTTTTGATTTAAGGGCAAATCCTTTCATACTCTGCCACTGACTTTCCTATATCAAACAATCCCCCCCCCCCCCCCCCCCACACACACACACCCGCCACCCCTTTCACTTACACAGGTTCTGCAAAAGTTTATTAATATTATGAAGTTAAAAAG
Organism: Alviniconcha strummeri; assembly: GCA_963584105.1. Taxonomy (NCBI): domain Eukaryota; kingdom Metazoa; phylum Mollusca; class Gastropoda; family Provannidae; genus Alviniconcha; species Alviniconcha strummeri. The sequence continues at coordinate 27,357,500 of OY757542.1, forward strand.
AAAAGAAAAAGTGTGTGTGGGGGGAGGGAGGGGGGGGGGTCCAGGGGGGACCCACATAACAACTGTGAAGTTTAGATAAAGACTTCTCCTGAGAAGGTAAGTAAGTAAATAAGTTGGTGTTTTACACCCAGTCAACCAGTGTGGTTATATCAGGGCAATTTGTGAGAAGGTGAAACAGATAACAGTACCTGGTCATGAGAAGGTGATATTATATAGAGAGCTATAATCATATAGAGCTAGTCACATGTGAAGAGTGTGCTTCAGCCAGTGCAAACAGGTTAAGTACTTAACTGAGTAACCATAGAGGTCAAGCTGACATGAATTACAAAATCCTTCAACTAGAGCAGATCAGCACACTTGCATAAACATCAAAGCATTGTTATTGTGAAGAAACACAAAATTGATATGAAACAACAGCAACCAAAAAAAAAAAAAAAAAAAAAAAAGAGAAAAAAAGAAAAGGTTTTCAATCTTCTTTGGTTAGATTCATCCTTGAAATTAGTTGAATATGCTTTTGTTGGAACATACACATGCATGCACTCACACACTCATGCACGCATGCAATCAGTAACGCTCACACACACACACACACACACACACACACACACACACACACACACACATATACATGCATGCATGCACACATGCAAGAAAAAAGAACAAAACAGAAGAAAGAAAAAGGAAAGAAGCTAAAGAAAGAGAGAAAAGAAAAGAGCACTTGACAAAACACTTTGGTGGACATCTGTACAGTCAGTGCTTGTGAGTTTGACTTTAGGTCAATTTTAGGTCACACTCAGCAAATGTGTCACTGTCAGAGTGACTGGAGAGGCCCTGGTTTGATTGTCCAGTAGCCTGGACATTTCTGTTATCTGCTCCCACTGCTGGTGTTACTAGTTTGGCCTTCCTTTTCAAAACTGCAGATAGGCACAGTGTGTTATCTTTCAGTAATGACTTCCCATAGATTGGTGAACAGGATGATAATGTGAGCAGGGCAACCAGTGAGTAGTTACAGTATTTAAATACAAAGTGGCTTGACCTTGAACATGAAAATTGGGGCATGATTAAACTGAATGCATCAGTCACATTTTTGCCATTAATCTCTCTCTTTTACATTCCTGGTGAAAATGTTAACATTACTAAGCAATTTAATAACTGATTGAATCAGTCATGCATAATAGCTCTGTCAGTGTCACTTGTAGGCTTGTGAGATGTGAAGGGTGTGTGGGTGGAAAGGCTTGTGGGATATGAAGGGTGTGTGTGTGGGTGGAAAGGCTTGTGGGATATGATAGGTGTGTGGGTGGGTGGAAAGGCATGTAGGGATGTGAAGGGTGTGTGGGTGGGTGGAAAGGCTTGTGGGATGTGAGGGGTGTGCAGGTGGGTGGAAAGGCTTGTGGGATGTGAAGGGTGTGTGGGTGGGTGGAAAGGGTGTGCAGATGGGTGGAAAGGCTTGTGGGATGTGAAGGGTGTGCAGGTGGGTGGAAAGGCTTGTGGGATATGACAGGTGTGTGGGTGGGTGGAAAGGCATGTAGGGATGTAAAGGGTGTGCAGGTGGGTGGAAAGGCTTGTGGGATGTGAAGGGTGTGTGGGTGGGTGGAAAGGTGTGTGGGATGTGAAGGGTGTGGGTGGGTGGAGATGGGATATGAAGTGGTGATGTAAGATAGGGGTAGAGTCTTGAAAGAAAAAAACAAGGTAAATTATTCTCAGGTAGGCTGTTCTTATATTAGTGCAGACCTGTGGTAGGTAAAGTTCAGGCCACACACACACACACACACACACACACACACGCATGCATGTACATGCATACACATGTGCATGCACATACTCATACATGTATACATTCACTTATATTCAAGCATGCACACACAACACACACACACACACACACACACACACACACACACACACACACACACACACACCTACTGTTAGTGTTACTTATCATTTCCAATTTGAAGTTTGCTTTACTTGATTTGTTATGTCTGTAATAGTGCACATGATATGCTTTGTTTTTTTGTTTGCTTGTTACAAATTACATAGCAGTTCTGTCATGTGTTCTTTAACATCATTGTGATCAAAAGTCTTTGTTTTTCAGACATCCAAAGCCATTGTTGATAAATGCTTTGATGTGGGCATCAACTTCTTTGACACGGCAGAGGTATAATTCATTAATCAGATTTCTTTTTTACAAAGTTTATGAAGGTTACACTGCATGAAATACATTCTTTAGCAGACTGACAGTGGCTTAGCAGCATCATGTCTCCTGGTGAGAAGCAGCAAAGTAGTTGCATAAAACGTTTAAGAAATGCATGATAATAAAACTGTTAAAAGTCCTCTCTGTGTAAACAACTGAAAGAGCAGCCCACCAGTGATTTAAAAATGTGACCCCCTCCCACAAGACCAGTCTTAAGTCACAGCTGTTGGTCAGCCCTCAGGACAGAAATAGCCACTGGGGGTCGATCTGGGTGACTTGTGTGCGTGCGTGCAGAATTACATTCTTTAAACCATAGATTGTCAAGTAGTTATGATATTTTCCTTTAAAAACAACAACAACAGACATTAAAGTGTTAAAAACTGGGTTTAAATGCTGCTGCCCTGGAGTAAAGGATGCTAATATTATGCAAAATGACAGATGTCTGGCCAAATGAAATGTACTCCTACAGAACCCCAGCATGTTGTACACCTTTGTCTCATTTACTACCCTGAAATACAGTGAAAACATTCTAGAAGGCTGGCTAACTGGAAACTCCCATTGCTAAGGAAAATACACAGACTGACAAAGTTGGTCCATTTTCTCAAAATGGCTGTCTTAATGCTTATCAACTTCAAATAACCTCAACTGTAATAAATCTTTTACTACAGCCTTCATTTAAATACCAAAATGATCAGCAGAGGCTGCTGTTTTCCTGGTGACACAGTAATACTGTTTGTTGGCAAAGTTTCTGCGATCACTCACACTGACATTTTAGTGACTGGGAACACAGACTGTCAGTCATACTGTCCATTTACCATTCCAGGCCGTATTTGCAATGTTGCATTCCTCTCTCACAGGGTTATGCTGGTTCAGAGGAAGTGCTTGGATACTGCTTGAAGGGGCGGCGCCAGGATGCAATTGTTGCTACCAAATATGGCTTCCGAAATGGGCCCAGCACTCCACCATATTCAGCTGCAGAAATCGATGAGGCTGTCACTCGTTCTCTACGTAAGCTGGAAACGGACTATGTTGACATCTTGCAGGTAGCATTCTTTTTTCTTCTTCTTTTTTTCCTTTCTTGTCTTCTGTTAGAAAGGCAAGAAAAAAATCAGGATTACGAAATAGCCAAAAGCAAAAAATAAAAATAAAATTTTAAATAAAGAAGAAATTACACTGTCCAAGAGTGGTTGGAAATTAGATGCTCTGTGTTTATCATTTTATGTCAAACAGAACTTGTTGGTGAAATATTCTCAAATGACTTTGATATCCCTCACGTCTGTGTGTTAGTGTATGTTAGTGTGTATGTTAGTGTGTGTGTATGTGTGCCCATTCATGCATGTGTGTGTGTGGTTGCATGTATTGACTATTGTTGGTGGGGGGGTGGGGGAGGGGGGGTACTGGAGTTCAGAGGATTACAAAAAACAGCAGTATGAGATTTGCTTTACTGTTTTGCAGTCAGTAGTTTCCTGCCAGAAAATGACAACAGCTGCACAGTCCATGGGCATTTAGGGAGTTTTACTTTTGCCCCCAAACAGATCATTCAAAAATTTACATTTCTGATCATCTTAGCAAAACTTGGCCCAACCAGTAACATGCATGCTTGTCATAGCTCACTAAAATTGAATACCTTTGTATGTACACATGATATAATTTACGTGTGTTGCAGATTCACTTCCCCAGTTTCGTGAAGGATGTCCAGGAGACCCTTACGGAGCTGAACAGTCAGATTGCCAGGGGCCGTATCCGATACTATGGATTCTCCAACTTTGGTCCCAAGAACCTGCAGACTTACCTGGACGCTGGTGCCAAACCCATTTCAAACCAGGTAATGTCGGTCTGCTCAGTTGAAACTGTGCTGGAAGGGCTGGTGGATAAAGATTCAGTGCTAAATATCTGTATGTCTTTCATGATTGTTTGTCTCACTTAAAAACAACTTGAAAAATGTTGATAAATTCTCATGCCAGCGCTTTTGGGATTATTTTCTTTGTTTTTTTGGTTACATCTGGCATTAATTTCTGTAACGATACTGAACACAATGCTGCAACCTTTGTTCTGATAGTGTGACTTAGTAAATAGTTGTCAAAAATAGAAGGAAGAAATTGCCTCTGACTGCTTTTGTCAGATGTCATTGTCCATGATAGTACGAACATATCCACTGAGCTGTCAGCTACAGCAGCATATTTTGGTGTATTTGGATATAGTCATATCCGTTTGATCACAAATTCTGATAGTTAATATTACCAGGCATACAAAAAATTCCTCTCCAGATGGGCTACAATTTACTCTGGCGCTCTGTGGAGTACGAGGTGCAACCCATCTGCGCTGCAAACAACATCAGCATCCTGGCGTACTCCCCCTTGCAGCAAGGCCTCCTGACCGGGAAGTTCTCCAGCCTGGAGGAGGTTCCGGAGGGCCGCAGACGTGGGAAGCTCTTCTGCAATAAAGAGTGAGCCCCAGACCTTTTTCTGGTCTTAACCCGTCTGTTGCCCAAAAATCTGAAACATGGATGGCTGCTAGTGTTCTAAAACAAGATCCAAACACATAAAAGGTTAAAAAGAACGCTTATTTAATATGACATTATACAACATGCAAATTTTCAGGGTAGGCCCTGTTTTTATGCAACAAAACAGTGTTGGGCACCAACTCACTCCACCCAAAAAGCAGATAAGTAGACTATATTATTTTTCATTTATATTTATTTTATATTATATTTATATTTTTTTTACCTTGTAACTCTTGTTTAACAGTTGTTTTGTTGCTTGAAAAAGGGGCTTACCCTGAATATTTGCACATTGTGTACTGTCACACTAAATAAGCGTTCCTTTCAGCCTTCTGGTGATAGCCAGTAGCTCGTCTGGTTGGCTGATTAGGGGCAGTGTGTTCTGGTCAGGTTAACGTCCACCTCCAAGGGCCAATTGTGCTTTTGTTTTTGTTTTAATTACATCAGTGACAAAAATGAAGTCTGTGTGTATTTCTTCAGCAACATTTATGCAGAACTGAAAACCTTTGGTCTTCTAACCATGGCATCAGAGACTGTATGGTGATGTCAAAGTGGAAGGGTGTGTGTGGGGGGGGGGGGGGGGGGGGGGGGGCAGCACAAGACCAAAATCCAGGAAAGAGTGCTTGAAAAAAGCACCAGTGATGCTGACAGCTTATAAAATCAGTATTAAATCAACAGCATTTTCAGTCAAGTTTTTTTCTTTAATGCAGGTCCTGTTCTTTTTACCTATTCCAAGCACTTTTGGAGTTATTTTTGATTTGAATCTAAGGTGACAAACTAGTGCCTTGAAAACTGGAATGCAAAATCATGTAAGGGAGATCATGTGTGTTGTTTCTCATTGCATTCATCCGTTTGGTGGTTGCTTCCCTTACATTAATGTCAGCGCATTTGGAACCCTGGACAGATAAGTATCTGTTCATTAGGAACCCCATTCCTTTCTTCCTGCAAAATTAATGCAATACCACAGCAGTCTCCTTCTGCGTCCCTTATTCAGATGACCATGCGTCTTGGACAGTCCATATTCTGTCCCTGACCATCAAGGCGTCTAAAGATGGGGCAAGTTGTAAAACTTGTGATAGTCTTTTTTTTCTTTTTCTTTTTTCTTCTCCAGTGTTGCTTTATGTCCATAGGAACCATCAGGCTTATTAGGGGCGGGCTTGTGATGGAGACCCTCAGCTTCTTTTTATCATGACAGTTGTATAACAGTTGCAGCAATCGTTTTCACAGTGGCAATACACTGAAAGCAGCAGCATCTTACAGAGAAAAATGTAGTGACTGGGGTGGAGGGTAGGGGTGGGGACAGTAACTCCTAAAAACTGCACACATGCATACACACATACCCCATATTAAATAGGAATGGGGCATGCTGTTGTCAGCTTGTTCAAGGCTGAAGAGAAATTTGTTCCGAGAGATGGTTTAAATTAAAAGCATTGATGGTGGCTGCATTTGTGACGTGAATCAGCAATAGAAATAGAGACTGATTCCTTGTACATAGTAAGTGGCCTGTGAAGATGGGTTATGTTTGCTTATTACAGCACAACTTGGTGAAATATGCTGTGTGTGTATGTGTGTGAGAGAGAGAGAGAGTGTGTGTGTGTGTATATGTGTGCGTGCGTCCGTGTGTGTGTGTGTGTGTGTGTGTGTGTGTGTGTGTGTGTGCATGCGTGAACAGATATCATAGATGTATGAAAAAACACATGCCTTCAGGTTGTGTTGTGAGGTGGCAAGTTGTCAGACTTGTTCCGGAGGCCAAGTTCACTCTGCATCCACACTAACACTGATGCTGTTGTGTGCAGTGGTACGAAGAACAAACTTGCTCGCCACGGCCAGGAGGGAGCGGAAGCAGAAGTGTTTGAGGTTGGTTCTCTGTATATTATTGCATAATGTTTTGCAGTATGGTCTCAGTTTAACCATGCATGATGGGAGAGATGTAGAGAGACTGTGACTGATAGACTGAGTGTTTTTAAGCAAGGATAAAGGTTAGATGTGAATGCCTTTTTGCCAACCTGTCTGAAAGAGAGAGAGAGATAGAGAGAGAACTCAAACTCGAGCTCGAACTCCAACTTTATTTTACAAGGATTGTAGTTTAGGTTCAATCAAAAACCTGTCTAACAACTAGTCCTTGCTAAGCCACAGGATGAGTAAATATAAAACAGAACAGGACTGAGGCGTGTTATCCATTGTGTTGTGATAGTTATTAGATACAAGACACCTTTATTAATCCATTGTGGAAATTACATGATCTGCTGTAAAGGTATTAGATAATAAAATATTGCACCAACAAGGCAGTTCTCACTCTTCCAAATTACAATCCACTGGCACAAATGGCTGTCTCCCATTCACTCCCAAACTTTCCTCCATTTCATCTGATCCTTATCGTCCCTGCATCCCCATCTCTAGTCGTTGTGTGTTGTGTTTATCTTCCTGTTTGCTGATTGTGTGTCCGAATGGCTGTTGGAATCAGTGGAATCAATGACATTGTGTGTCTGAATGGCTGTTGGAATCAGTGGAATCAGTGACAGTGTGTGTCCGAATGGTTGTTGGAATCAGTGGAATCAGTGACAGTGTGTGTCCGAATGGCTGTTGGAATCAATGGAATCAATGACATTGTGTGTCTGAATGGCTGTTGGAATCAGTGGAATCAGTGACAGTGTGTGTCCGAATGGTTGTTGGAATCAGTGGAATCAGTGACAGTGTGTGTCCGAATGGCTGTTGGAATCAATGGAATCAATGACATTGTGTGTCTGAATGGCTGTTGGAATCAGTGGAATCAGTGACAGTGTGTGTCCAAATGGTTGTTGGAATCAGTGGAATCAGTGACAGTGTGTGTCCGAATGGCTGTTGGAATCAATGGAATCAGTGACAGTGTGTGTCCGATTGGCTGTTGGAATCAATGGAATCAGTGACAGTGTGTGTCCGAATGGCTGTTGGAATCAGTGACAGTGTGTGTCCGAATGGCTGTTGGAATCAGTGACAGTGTGTGTCCGAATGGCTGTTGGAATCAATGGAATCACTGACAGTGTGTGTCCGAATGGCTGTTGGAATCAATGGAATCAGTGACATTGTGTGTCCGAATGGCTGTTGGAATCAATGACATTGTGTGTCCGAATGGCTGTTGGAATCAGTGACATTGTGTGTCCGAATGGCTGTTGGAATCAATGGAATCAATGACATTGTGTGTCCGAATGACTGTTGGAATCAGTGATATTGTGTGTCCAAATGGCTGTTGGAATCAGTGGAATCAATGACAGTGTGTGTCCAAATGGCTGTTGGAATCAGTGGAATCAATGACAGTGTGTGTCCAAATGGCTGTTGGAATCAATGACATTGTGTGTCTGAATGGCTGTTGGAGTCAATGGAATCAGTGACATGTGTCCGAATGGCTGCTGGAATCAATGGAATCAGTGACATTGTGTGTCCGAATGGCTGTTGGAATCAGTGGAATCAGTGACATTGTGTGTCTGAATGGCTGTTGGAATCAGTGGAATCAATGACAGTGTGTGTCCGAATGGCTGTTGGAATCAGTGGAATCAGTGACATTGTGTGTCTGAATGGCTGTTGGAATCAGTGGAATCAATGACAGTGTGTGTCCGAATGGCTGTTGGAATCAGTGGAATCAATGACAGTGTGTGTCCGAATGGCTGTTGGAATCAGTGGAATCAGTGACATTGTGTGTCTGAATGGCTGTTGGAATCAGTGGAATCAATGACAGTGTGTGTCCGAATGGCTGTTGGAATCAGTGGAATCAGTGACATTGTGTGTCTGAATGGCTGTTGGAATCAGTGGAATCAATGACAGTGTGTGTCCGAATGGCTGTTGGAATCAGTGGAATCAATGACAGTGTGTGTCCGAATGGCTGTTGGAATCAGTGACAGTGTGTGTGTCCGAGTGGCTGTTGGAATCAGTGGAATCAGTGACAGTGTGTGTGTCCGAGTGGCTGGTGGAATCAGTGGAATCAGTGACAGTGTGTGTGTCCGAGTGGCTGTTGGAATCAGTAGAATCAGTGACTGTAGTTGAACTCTAAACACTGCTGCTCTCAGCAGGGCTGAGTAGTGCTGTTCTAGCCTCTGTTGTGTTTTTCTCCCTGCTTGTTCATTGTGTGTCCAAATGGCCATCAGAATGAATGACTGTAGTTGCATTCTTGGCAGGACTGAGTAGAACTGTTCATGCAGCTGCTACATGCAGCCCTGTCCAGGAGAGGCAGCTTGAACATTCTGCAAGTAGTGGAAATATAGTGAAAAGTATATCAACTCATCTGATTGTCAGTGGATCGGGTGTTGGGTGTTCTTCGCAGGCCATAAACAAGCTGAAGGGAATCTGTGAGAAAAACCAGCTGGACATGGCGGCGGCCTCCCTTGCCTGGGTGTTCCAGCAGGAGTCCATACCTGTGGCCATCGTTGGCGCCAGCACGCCAGAGCAGATTGAGAGGAACAGCAAAGTCATCAAGCTGTCACGGGTAAGATTCCGTCAGAGCAGATTTGGTTTGAGAGTGATGGCTCCTCAGAGATTGCGCTTTAAACAGGTTCGTGATGATGATGATACCTGTGCGCAAGGGTTTGCACTGCACACAGATACATGGGCACAGTCATACTCACACTTACACAACATGCATGCACACTCATATACGTGCACAGAGTTCAAGCGCATATTTGTGTACACCTTTGGATATTATATGCACGTCAATACCCCTACACACTCAGGCACATGCATACACATGCACACACATATGACACATGTGCATGCACAGACACATATAGACAATGCATACGTATCCTACCACCCCCAACCCCCAACACATGCATACACACACAGGCATGCATGCATGAATGCACACCCACACACACACACACACACACACACACACACACACACACACACACACACACACACACACACACACACACACACACACACACACACAGAGTCACAGAGCCTAAGACACCTGTGAGTTTATGAGAAATGACTTGAATCTGTATATGGACTGCTGGAGCTTTACTGCATGGAATTGCTTTATGCAGATTCTTGTACAATTTATTAAAACATGGGCACATTCTCACCCCCCACCCCCACCCACCCATGCACACACACAGACACACTGCATGCCTTCCCCCCCCCCCCTCCCCCCCCTGTACTTTACAACAGAACCTATACAATGTTTGGCAGCTAGCAGTATATTTCTCTCTTTACCCATCCCCCTGTAACAGGCTGAGAATTTCTGACAGCAATTTTAATTTTGCAGGAGGTGATGAAGCAGATGACAGATGCCACTGAGGCCGTGAAGAAGAAGATTGGCAAGGAGCTGGACCAGTGGGTCACCCCTGACCGCTGTGAATAGAGACACCGGTCACTGGGCCTGTGGCCACTGTAGGACGTGGTCTGCCAGCTGGGGCTTGTTAACCCTTTTGCTGCTCAGGCACGCACCTGAAAGGACATCCTCCTGGCTTTGTTGTAGGCATGAAGCCGTGTTTTTGACTGGGCACACAGCTTGCCTGCAGACAGTCTGTAGGGGACGTTTATTGGCATTTAGCTGGTGTGTGTGAATGGCCCGCTGCTTTCTTTTGCAATTCTTTGGATCTCGTCTGTGGAAGTACATCAGGAAAACAAGATTCTTGCATTCCTGTCACTGATGTAAAGTGTGAAACGTTTTCTGATCGTTCATCACGTGACTTTCAGTCTCACCTGGTCATGCCGCAGATCTGTCATGTTGTCCAAGTTTGGAATCAGTGCTATTTCTAATTAGCACGCAGTTCTGTTTGTGGACACTGTGTTGTACAAGTTGTCTGCCCAGTTAAGACATGGCTTGATGGATGAAGCCACAATATTCCAGATAGATAATTGAATTTTAATGCCTAGTTAGCCATGATGCTTGTATCAGGGAGAGCAGTATTCCAGAACATGAAAGGGGAGTACACTTAGTCAGGATCTGGATCTGGTTGTGCTTCGAGCTCCAGTTTGCGTAGGTGGTGAAGGTCATAGAAACTGATGGCTAAGATGCTCCACAGGAGGCAGTATGACGTATGTTTCTTACAGTTGGCAAAGGTGAAATTCAGATGAAATGCTGTAGTCTTGCCTAAAGTGTGGAGTTTACTATTTTATTGACTTCAGTCAGCAAACGAAACATAACCAATAAAACATTTTTTGCCAGGTTGATGTCACTTTTAGTTGTGTTGTGGTCTTGGCAAGCCATGCTTGGTGTAGCACCAGAAATTGATTGGAAATATATATATATTAATGAAACGAATGAAGTGGGTATCTTAAAAAAGAAAAGAAAAAAGATTACGCTTGCTCAGTCTCTTTTCTTCCTGCTCGTCTGTCTGTGTGTCTCATCTCCTCTGTTCATCACTTTCTCCCTCGCGGAGAGAGCTTTCTTTTTATTGTGATGCAGTGCACAGTGGTAGGAGATGTCCTACAGGCTCTCAGTCAATACAGAGAGACCACATCTTATTCAGTGTACAGCAGTCAGTTTTATTTCGCTCAGCAGACAAAACAAAACAACAACAAAACCAGCACAGCCATAATTGACTCATGCACAGATATGTATACAGTGCAGCACAGGCCACAAAGAAAGCTCACTCTCGCTGAAATGAAATTGTTTTTGTGGACAACAGAATGGATGACGGTTGTATTTTCTTTGCCCGTATGAATGCAATTTTCTCAACAGTTGTTAAACTGACTAGCCATGAAAGACATCAGAGAACTATCTTTTGAACCACGGAAACAGAATATACAAACATGACTTCATTATTTCACAAGAGTGGGAAGCATGGCATTTAAGCACGTCTAGATATAGATTTTTGCAACTAAATCGCAGCTGACACTGCATATAGTATTAATGTTGACGAAACTTACATCAGAATAAAGTGTAAGTATGTACGGTGAGGCAGTTAAAATAATACATAACAAGTGTAATAGCTGTTTGTTTGTTTGTTTGTTTGTTTTTTGACAAGAAACAGACAGTAAAAACGCAATCACTGAAAATGCATTTGAGTGTTAGACTAATACGCACCCATCTATCATCTTGTCAGCATGCTGTGCAGGTGTTTGTCAGCATGCTGTGCAGGTGTCTGATGGTACGCTGCAGGCAAGGTGTACTTAAAACCAAACCTGTTATCTGCCCAGGTTCCTGGTCTGCCAACAGCGCTGTAATGATACTGCAAGCATGTGAAAACCAGGTCAGGGTTAACATGGAAGTAAAAAGGGTACTTGCCTACATTATCTTTCATGCATTTTCTGTTGGCTTCACTGTTACAGATTTAGCGGCCTTTCCTTAACCAGTGAAAAGCACAAATAGTCTGTTTTACTATATGTATGTTTTTTCTTTCTTCTTTTGTTTTAGTGATTGTGATTGTCAAGCAGGAGTTATTGTTTTGTTTTCAGCTTTATTATTGTTATTATTTTTAATCCACTGCATGTCTTTAGGATGCTGTAATATTCTTGGCAAAGTGGGCCGTGAGGCTTCTGTGATCCCTTGCTTGAATATTCCAGCTTCTAGTGTAATTGTATTTGGAGCAAACTTCTTTTTCATCTTCGTCCACCTCTCAGGCAGGCGCTCTGGTAGTCTGTGTATGATGTAGGCTGGAGGTTCTCCACGGGGATGTATATATCTTCTCCCTCACCGGTATGTTAGTAGGTCCTATTTCTTGCTCTGAGATTCTGGAGGGTCTGACAGTCACAGGCGATGTATCAGCAACGTTCCTGAACTGAACATTTGTTGATTGTACGCTCATTTCGAGAACTGCGCTCCACATGCAACTTCCCTCCGAGGTTACTTCAAGGACAAGTTAGTGGGTTGGTAACAGGGCGTGAAAAATGCAGTTACCAACTTACTAACCTGTCTGAGATGTTCTGGGAAGGAAACTGTATGAGGAACAAAGGTCAGAACTTAATATCTCTCGATCATTTACTGATTTAGCCTGTCTTCAAGGCTGTTCTTGGAAGGAGTTTGCAAAGATGGAGCAAAGGTTTGGAAATGATAATTTCTCGATCGTTTATCCTGTCTTCAAGGTTGTTCTTGGAAGGAAATTGCATGAAGAGCAGAGATCACTAAATGAGCATTTCTCGACCATTTAGCTTGTTTGAAAGGCTGTTCTTGGAAGGAAATTGCACAAAGAGCAGAGGTCAGGAAATGAGCATTTCTCGATCATTTAGCCTGTTTGAAAGGCAGTTCTTTGAAATTTTTTGCAAAGATGGAGCAAAGGTCAGGAAATGACCAATTCTTGATCTTGGCCATGGCTTCAAGATTGTTCTTGGAAGGAAACTGTTTTGTGTCTAGCTGTGGCTGGCATAATGGGATGTTTGCCATGTACTTGGTTCATTCAACGCTCCCACACAACCAACACATGTGAAGCCATTTTCTAGTATTAGGCCTGAATCGGTACTAACCCATGTGCCGACGACTTGTCCTGTGTCGCAGAAACTACACGAGGAGCAGAGCTCATGAAATGAACATTTCTCGATCATTTAGCCTGTCCTCAAGGCTGATCTTGTAAGGAATTTGCGAAGATGGAACAGTAGTCTGGAAATGAACATTTCTCGATCATTTAGCCTGTCCTCAAGGCTGTTCTTGTAAGCAATTTGCGAAGATGGAACAGTAGTCTGGAAATGAACATTTCTCGATCATTTAGCCTGTCCTCAAGGCTGATCTTGTAAGGAATTTGCGAAGAAGGAACAGTAGTCTGGAAACGAACATTTCTCAGTCCTTTAGCCTGTCCTCAAGGCTGTTCTTGGAGGGAATTTCCGAAGATGGAGCAACAGCCTGGAAATGAACGTTTGTTGATCATTTAGCCAGACTTCACTGCTGTTCTTGGAAGCCAAACTGCACCAGTCGGACAAAGCCGGTGGCTGGGAAATGGTTATAGAGTTGGAAGGATGAAAGTGGAGTTTGTGTGTGCAAAACACGGAAACTGAATTCAAAGTGCCAATGATTGTTATTGTAGATTCACCAGCCTGCAACGGTGCCATAGAATGAGTGAACAGGTCTGTTTTCCTGTCAGTGATGGCATCTTCTTTCTTTTTTCATGCAGCTTGAAAAGGCATTATAAACTCAGATTTTTAATGCAAAAAAATGTAAATCAGTTTGGTAAAGTCTGACAATTACATGAAGAAAAGTGTCCCCATTGCTTGGGGAGAACTGAAACACTTTAAGATATATCAGTATCTTTTTAAGTGTTTTCACTTGATTGATAATGACCAGCATGAAAAACTGTTTTGTATCTTTTTGATAAAGCACATCCTCAACAGTGTTAGCTTGGGTAGCTGTAGGGAAGGGATTTAATATTAAATGTGATTTGTATAACTTGCACCGTGATGTGATTGATTTTATGATGGCGATTGAAAAAGATTTATTTATTTTTAAAGAAGAAAAAAAAAAAAGTATTGATTTGTTTGACTGAAAGAGAATGCATTGGTTTGTTCTTGATTATTTTGAGTTTTTGATCTGCAATCAGTATGTTGCATGTGGAGATAAAAGGAAACGAAGGGGATAAACTGTGAAATCCTGGAGAGTGCTTAGCGTATGCAAGCATGCGTGTGTGCGTGCCTGTGTGTGTGTGTGTGTGTGTGTGTGTGTGTGTGTGTGTGTGTGTGTGTGTGTGTGTGTGTGCGATTTTCTTCCGCCCGCGTTTATTCATTGTTTTCTCTTTCACACGAACAAATTGTACCAGATACCTCGAGGAGACGCATGTCGACAGATCGGCTGATTCTTGATAACGTCGGCGGCGTGGAATTTTGGCTTGTCAGTTTTTGAGATAACACACACACACACACACACACACACACACACACACACACACACACACACACACACACACACACACACACACAAACAAACACACGCATGCAACGCGTCGTCGAATGCATCTTTTAAGTTCTTCTTCTTCTACTCATCTTCTTCTCTTCTTCTCAATTCATTTTGTTAGCTGCTGTCCTGCTTACTTAAGTCTCCTCCGTCGAGTTCTTCTTCGGTCTCAAGTTGCTCTGGCTGCCTCGTCAGTTAATGTTATTGAACGGCCGATGAGTAATGCTCAGGAACTGAGCGGCGAGTGTCGGTCAGCCGGGATGACGTAACCTGGGCCGGGAAACGGAAGAAGGGAACTGTAGCCTGCCGCTGCAATAGCACTCACACCAGGCGAAGAGGAGGCAGAGCTGAAGCTCGTACTCACACGCTCACGTACCTCGGCTTGCCTGCCAGTAATACCTTAAGACCCTCAACGATGTTTTCAACACACAGAAAGTAAACAAAACGCTCGTGCTGATGCTGGTGTCCCAGAAAAAGACATCGCTAGCGATGCCACCTCCCTCCCTCCACCCCCACCCCCAACCCACACCCTAACCCCTATCCCTACCCCCACTCCACACGCGGCAACACCTCGCTCTACCAAGTGTTCGCTTTTTTTTTCGTTTTTTTTTTTCGATTCTGTTTTCGTTTTTCTTCTTTTTAAACGACGCCCACGCTCGGACGGCGTATTTATGCTGCTGCGTTCCTCTCTCCCGCCAACACGATTCGTAGATGTTTCATTGAAGGGGGAAACCCAAGATGGAGTCTGCTGATTGCGGCGTTCTCCAGCTTCTTAGTGTTGACACACGATCCTACTCCACCTCTCGGTAAAATCAAGTCGACCCCGAAGATCAAGATGATTGCAGATGCCCCTTTTCTTCGTCTTCTCCTCGGCCTTCTCCTCCTCCTCACCCTCCTCCTCCTTCTTCTGCAGCTTTTTTTTTTTTACTACCCCCGGCCTCCCACTCTTCTCCTTGTCCGCCTCCTCCTCCTCCTTCGCCCCATTCTCCGTCTCTGCCCCCCCCCCCTCCTCTCCTTGTCCGCCCCCTTTCTCCTTGTCCGCTTCATACGTCTTCTTCTCCCCCTCTTTCTCCTCCAATCTCCTTTTTCGTCT
>OY757542.1:27373279-27401459 GCA_963584105.1 Alviniconcha strummeri
ATCGTGTGTGTGTGTGTGTGTGTGTGTGTGTGTGTGTGTGTGTGTGTGTGTGTGTGTGTGTGTGTGTGTATATGTGTGTGTGTGTGTCTGTGTGTGTGTGTATGTGTGTGTGTGTGTATGTGTGTGTGTGTGTGTCTGTGTGTGTGTGTGTGTATGTGTGTGTGTGTGTGTGTGTGTGTGTATGTGTGTGTGTGTGTGTGTGTGTGTGTGTGTGTGTGTGTTTTTCTGTCTGCGTGTGTCTGTGTGCGTATGTGCGTATATGTGTGTATGCGTTTCTGTACGTGTGTCTGTGTATATATGTGTGTTTCTTTCTCTCTCTCCCCCCCCCACCCCCCCCCCCCCCGTCTGTCTGTCTCTCTCCCCCCACCCCCACCCCCGCCCCCGTCTGTCTGTCTCTCTCCCTCTCTCCCTCTCTCTCCCTCTCTCCCTCTCTCCCTCTCTCTCTCTCTCTCTCTCTCTCTCTCTCTCTCTCTCTCTCTCTCTCTCTCTCTCTCTCTCTCTCTCTGTGTTTGGCTGTGATCACAGGAGTTGTAACGCAACAAATACTGGGCTGTTTTCAGCGAGAGTTTAAATACTGAGTGCAGTACCTCCTCAATTTCACTCATCCGCTGGCTTCGCGTGGATCGTACACATTGCTTTACAGCGAGCTACCGTCCAATAAAAAGTTTCATGGGTGCGAGTTTTGTCGTTAGCACTGCTGCCACTACGGCACATTGCTTTACAGCGAGCCACCGTCCAATAAAAAGTTTCATGGGTGCGAGTTTTGTCGTTAGCACTGCTGCCACTGCGGCACATTGCTTTACAGCGAGCTACCGTCCAATAAAAAGTTTCATGGGTGCGAGTTTTGTCGTCAGCACTGCTGCCACTGCGGCACATTGCTTTACAGCGAGCTACCGTCCAATAAAAAGTTTCATGGGTGCGAGTTTTGTCGTTAGCACTGCTGCCACCACGGCACATTGCTTTACAGCGAGCTACCGTCCAGTAAAAAGTTTGATGGGTGCGAGTTTTGTCGTTAGCACTGCTGCCACTACGGCACATTGCTTTACAGCGAGCTACCGTCCAGTAAAAAGTTTGATGGGTGCGAGTTTTGTCGTTAGCACTGCTGCCACTACGGCACATTGCTTTACAGCGAGCTACCGTCCAGTAAAAAGTTTGATGGGTGCGAGTTTTGTCGTTAGCACTGCTGCCACTACGGCACAGCTTACACAGTGAGTGATTGTTCACTACTATTTCGGCATTAATTATAGCCTGTACCTTGCTCTGTGACATTTGAATCTACTTACAGGGCCAATAAATGGTGGCCATTTTTTCATATTTCTCCCCCCCCCCCCCTTTATGCCGTAGGTACATTTATACTCAGTTCTAGTCATGCTGGTAAAAGTCACAGGTACTGTGTGTGACCCCATACCCACTCGTGCTGGTTTACGTCACAGGTACTGGGTGACTCAATACTAAATCGTGCCGGTATAAGTGACAGGTATTGTGTGTGACCCCATACCCACTCGTGCTGGTATAAGTAACAGGTACTATGTGTGACCCCATACCCACTCGTACTGGCAGAAGTAACAGGTATTTTGTGTGATCCCATACCCACTCGTACAGGTATACGTCACAGGTACTGTGTGTGACTCGATCAATACGCACTCGTGCCGTTATACGTCACAGGTACTGTGTGTGATCCATACCCATGTGCTGGTATAAGTCACGGGTATTGTGTGTGACCCCATCAATACCCACTCGTGCCCATATACGTCACAGGTACTGTGTGTGACCCATACCCATGTGCTGGTATAAGTCACAGGTATTGTGTGTGACCCCATCAATACCCACTCGTGCCCGTATACGTCACAGGTACTGTGTGTGACCCATACCCACGTGCTGGTATAAGTCACCGGTATTTTGTGTGACCCATACCCACGTGCTGGTATAAGTCACCGCTATTGCGTGTGACCCATACCCACGTGCTGGTATAAGTAACAGGTACTTAACGCGCGGTGGTGTGCGTCAGACATACTTTGTTTCCCCGTACCTTTGTTGCCCCGTACCCAGTCGTGATAGTGTAAGTCAGAGACGCCTTGTTGATGATGATGATGATGATGATGATGATGATGATGATGATGATGATGATATAGAGCTTCTCTACGTGAAACTGCTGCCGTCTCGGCGCACGTTTTGTGTACACCACCCTACACCAGTTTATAATGTCACTTCATTCGAAGCACCGTACGTAGGTGCATGTGTGTTAAGGTGTTACCTGCCACCTGAACGTTTGGCAGAATGACTTTTACGTGCTACTGCGGTAACACGGGGATTGAACGGACACCGAAATGAGAATCAGCACAGAAACTAGACCTTGGAGAAGAAAATTCTCCCGTCGCTCCTGCCGGGACTCGAACCCGCGACCCTTTGATCGTGAGTCCGGCGCTCTATCGCTGAACTATCCCCGCTGCCCAGGATGTTCCTTATTAACTGCGAACCCATACCCGGTTATGCTGGTGTAAGTCAGAGTTACTTTGTGGACCAAAACCCAGTCATGCTGGTGTAAGTCAGAGGTACTTCCGGCCCCAAACCCAGTCGTACTGGTTTAGATCAGAATTACTTTGTGGCCTCATAGTCAGTCATGCTGGTATACGTCTGAGGTAAGCTGCGGCCCCAGACCCAGTCGTACTGGTTTAGATCAAAATTACCGTGTGGCCTCAGTCAGTCATGATGATATACATCAGAATCGTTTTGTGGCCCCAAATGACCCAGTCGGGTTGGTGTAGTTTTAAGTCAGAGTTATTTTGTGGGACGAAATCCAGTTGTGCTGGTGTGATTTTAAATCCGAGGTATTTTGCGGCCCTGTAATTAATCGTGATGGTGTAAGTTTAAGTCAGAGGTACGGGGTCTCGTACTTTGTGACCGCGGCCTTTGCCGTATATCACTCAGGTTGTAACTGTTTCTGTCCAAAATCGTTTTTATTTTGTTAGCCACAAGTGTTGTCGTTATTTGAGCGGTCGGACCCTACAGCTTTCTTTAACATGTGTTTGACGACTACCAACAAAAACTGCTGCGGGTGAACCTGTATGACTGATATCTGCTGACATCGCAGCCGGCGCCCCTTGAGATAGCTGAAAGTGCTGTTGGTGATACCTTAATATATTTATTGCGCAATTTCTGTCTGTAAATAGAAGCACAGGCAGCTTGGGAAAGGAGCCAGATGAAGAAGTACTCTTCTATTTTCGCGAAGTTGTAAATCACGTGGTTTAAAGAACAATTTCAAGTGCTAGCTCGCAAGAAAAAAAATCAGCTGAGTTTACTTTCAGTCTACATAACTTTCTCTCTCTCTCTCTCTCTCTCTCTCTCTCTCTCTCTCTCTCTCTCTCTCTCTCTCTCTCTCTCTCTCTCCCTCCCTCCCTCCCTCCCTCCTCTCTCTCTCTCTCTCTCTCTCTCTCTCTCTCTCTCTCTCTCTCTCTCTCTCTCTCTCTCTCTCTCTCTCTCTCTCTCTCTCTCTCTCTCTCTCTCTCCTTTGCCTCCCCTCCTCCCCGTCTCCCTTGGTTCGAATGACAGATCATGGGTTTGCTAAAGAATAATCACTTTCCAGGTATTCCCTGCTTTAGCGGAAAGTGATGCGTTATTCCCAGTAAATGATGCAACCGTTTTAACAGGTAGTCTCTTTTTCTCTCCAGGCCCTGTTTCCCCTGTAGCAACTAGTCCAGCGAGCGAGGCTCGCAGCTGAGTCATATATACGTGTAATTTTCTGTCTCCGATTTCCATCAGCACCAGTTACTGGTCCATCAACAGGGTCCAAACTCCAGCAACTGCTTCGAATCCTTTCGGTTTTATAACTTCTTCTTCTTCTTCTTCTTCTTCTTCTTCTTCTTCTTCTTCTTCTTCTTCTTCTTCTTCTTCTTCTTCTTCTTCTTCTTCTTCTTCTTCTTCTTCTTCAATTTGCCCTGATATAATATAACCGTCTCGGTTTTTGCTTGCGAGTTGTATGCATTGAATCGAAAATATTTTCATTTAAAGAATGTGTAAGCGCTTAGGGCCTGTGCGGATTAGGCACTCTAAGTACCCTTTTTAGCAGCAGCAGCAGTAGTAGTAGTAGTAGTAGTAGTAGTAGTAGTAGTAGTAGTAGTAGTAGTAGTAGTAGTAGTAGTAGTTCTAGCCTGACATTTATGTTCTTTGCCTTGGTTCTAGTCTGGCAGTATGTTCTTTGCCTTAGTTCTAATCAGGCAGTATATTCGTTGCCGCTTTTTTCTGGTCTAGCTGGATGTTCTTGGTCTAAGTTCTAGTCAGGCAGGATGTTCTTGTCCTACTTCTGTACTCTGACTGAATGTACTATGCTTTAGTTGTAGTCCGATTGGACGTATAGTTTGTCTTAGTTCTTGTATAGTTAAACGTATTCTGTCTCAGTTTTAATCCCGCGCAATATATTTTGCTTCCGTTTTAGTCTGTCTGGCGGTATAGTTTATCTTAGTTCTGTATTATGGTGGGATGTATGCAGGCTGCTCTGGTTTACTTTTAGTATGGCGGAATGTGCTTTGTTTCAAATCTAAAGTGGCGATACGTATTTCGCTTTGGTTCTAACCTGACTGGAAAGCCAAGACTGGATCTTCGTCGCCCTCCGAACGAAGACAAAAAGTAATAATGGGTACGCTTTACGTGTCACTTTGACGTAAACTGATAATGGAAAGTTCCTGTTCTGTGCTCCCTCCAACAAAACCAAAAATAATGGTGACTATGTTTTCGGAGTCACTTTGTCGTAAACTGATGGAAAGTTCCTCCGTTTTCTGACTGCTCGAACGAAGATAAAAAGCTCCAGTGGGTACGTTTTCGATGTCACTGTGACGTCAACTGATTTATGAAAAGTTCTTCCGTTTGGTAAACCTAATAACAAAGAAAGGATCACGTCGCTGTATTGAACTGTCTAGACTAGACTACAGGTCGTACGAGTACGAGTATCTGAACGTGTTTTTTGTACTCGCTGTTTTGGACCAAAAGGTCTCATCATGCAGCGCTTCGCTGAACAAGTTTAACAGCTCAGTAGACACCACGCAGTCTGATGTGTCGGTGGCGCCAAGGAGTATTAATCACCCACCGAGGTTGTGATTAACCTATTTGTTGCTGGCAGCGTCAGGAAGCTTGTTGCTCCATCAAGCGGGCGAGGTCAGTGGCCAGGCTACGAAGGTTGTCGGTGTGTCCGAGTGGTTCAGATGCTGGACCTATGGTGGACAGTTTTTTGTTTTGTTTGTTTGTTTGTTTGTTTTTATTGTTGTTGTTTTTATTATTGCTATTTGGTTTGAATCTGTATTTAGTACAAATAAGCGCAATCATTTCATTCCTTATAATTATTCCTAACACCTGACGTGTACTCTGAAACACATCTTTGCGCGCGGCGCGCGCGCTCAGAAAGACAGAGACAGACAGACAGAGACAAACAGAGACAGAGACAGACAGATAGGCAGAGACAGGGAGACAGAGAGAAAGAGACAGACAGACAGACGGAGACAAACAGAGACAGAGATAGACAGACAGGCAGAGACAGGGAGACAGAGAGAAAGAGAGACAGACAGGCAGAGACAGGGAGACAGAGACAAAGAGAAAGAGAGACAGACAGACAGAGACAAACAGAGACAGAGAGACACAGATAGACAGACAGACAGACAGACAGACAGAGACAGGGAGACAGCGACAGAGAGAGAGAGAGAGAAACAGACAGACAGACAGAGACAAACAGAGACAGATAGACAGACAGACAGGCAGGCAGGCAGAGACAGGGAGACAGAGACAGAGAGAAAGAGAGAGACAGACAAACAGAAAGAGACAGAGACAGAGAGAGACAGATAGACAGACTGGCGGACAGAGACAGGGAGACAGAGACAGAGAGAAAGAGAGACAGACAGACAGACAGACAGATAGAAACAGAGAGTTATAGAGACAGAGAGATACAGAGACAGAGAGACAGAGAGAGACGGAGAGAGGATTGTTTCTGGACCACTTATGTCAAAGCCGGGAATTAGTAGTGCTTGACAGACGTCACGTGTATAGCAATTAGGGACACATGAATCGCCCCACGGCAACTGTGTATCACCTGGCATGCGGGTGCGATACAAGCTTTAAAAAAAGGTCCACTTTAGGCGTCTGGTTATAACTTCGTTTGGCTTTATTAGGCTTTGTGTCAGTTATAATAATTTACAAAGTCCCAAAGCTTGACTGTAACTTTGTGCCAGCTGTAATAATTTACGAAGCCCCAAAGCTTGACTATGTCTTCGTGTCGGCTATAATAATTTACACAGCCCCAAAGTTAAACTGACATTGTTCTAGCTATAATAATTTCAAGTCTCAAAGCTCGACTATATCTTCGTGTCAGCTATAATAATTTACAAAGTGCCAAAGCTTGACTATTTTTTCGTGTCAGCTATAATCATTTACAAAGTCTTCGCGTCAGCTAGCATCATTTACAAAGTCCCAAAGCTTGACTATGTCTTCGTGTCAGCTATAATCATTTACAAAGTCTTCGCGTCAGCTATAATCATTTACAAAGTCCCAAAGCTTGACTATGTCTTCATGTCAGCTATAATCATTTACAAAGACTTCGCGTCAGCTATAATCATTTACAAAGTCCCAAAGCTTGACTATGTCTTCGTGTCAACTATAATCATTGACACAGCCCCAAAAAAGTTTAACTGTCTTCCTGTCAGCTATAATAATTTACAAAGTCTCAAAGCTTGACTATCTCTTCGTGTCCCAAAGCTTGACTATGTTACGTTTTCGTGTCAGTTATAATCATTTACAAAGTCTTCGTGTTAGCGTGTGTGTTTGGGGGCGGGGGGGGGGGGGGGGGGGGTTCGCGCGCGCCCCCGCGTATGTGTGTGTTGAAATTTTACTTCGCTCTTAGCCTTCGCGCGTGTGTGTGTGCGTGCGTGCGTGCGTGCGTGCGTGCGTGCGTGCGTGCGTGCGTGCGTGCGTGCGCGTGTGTGTGTGTGTGTGTGTGTGTGTGTGTGTGTGTGTGTGTGTGTGTGTGTGTGTGTGTGTGTGTGCACGCACATACACATTCACACGCACATTTATAAATAACATCCGTTTTAAACGTAAAGTCCTTTTTTTCAAATCAAAGCGGAATAAAATTTCAATATCAACAACAACAGTAGAAATGGTGCTAATAGCAACGTCAATATCATACGTACGCGCGGTTATTTGTCTAATTATTTACTGGCTGGCTTGCTTCCTGCCTTCCTTGTTTAATTTGTGTTTTGTTTGTTTAGCTCCAGATTTCAATAGATAGATTGATAACTGATTTTAACGCGCAGCCAAGCATCCGGGCCAATATTCTGTGTTTCGAGCTAGTAGCTCCAGATTTCAATAGATAGACTGATAATTGATTTTAACGCCCAGCCAAGCAGCCGGGCCAATATTCCGTGTTTCGAACAACACGCTCGCTGAGACGTCTTTTTTAATAATCGGCGGCCACATCGGAATCATCCGCAGTTTGTTGTGTATTGCAGAATTCTTTTCTGTCTTTGACGTGGCTGGATGGCACTCGTTTCACGTAGTCTATACCTACATCGCCTGATCATTGGCTACAAAAGGCGGAGTCTTGTTTGTCATTGGCTGAAACACGGTCCACGCTTTTGAGACCTGGAAAACAGTAGCTGCGATGTCTAAAACCTGGCGTACTTCCTCTGTTGCAGGAGTCGAGGGGGCGGATGGTACTCGACAACAACAGACAACAATCTCTCAGATCACAGCTGATTGTCGCCACCTTTGGTTCAATCCTGTCTCTTCAGATATTGGGAGTGATGCAAATGGATTAGTCAGACTGACGACGAGGTGTTTGTTGGTAGGCTAAATTATTCGGTCTTTGTTTCAGTACTTTTGAGTTAAAAGGAAAATCAGACGATTTCGTGGAACGTTTTTTGCCATGTTAATCTGTTTACGACCCAGCTGTGGAAATTCACTTTTGGCAAAGTTCTGAAATGAGAAAATGAATTGAGAAAATCTTTTTTAAATGTGAATGATGCGGGCATTTCCGATATCAACAGATTGTTTCTTCAGAGAAAACTGAAAATGGAAGGAACACTTTCCACACCACAGAACGGAGTGCTGAAAAGCAATGTACCAATACAGCAAAGCTTATGCCATGAATGTTCCAGACATTTGCTACTATTTGCATGAGTGTAACCTTAACTGCAGAGTTTTCAACAACAACAACAACAAAACTGCTGAATATCGCCTCGATTTGTTGTAGCGGGAGTATTATTACATTTCGACGTAAGCAGAGACTGTTTTTAAATTGACGATCGTCACGGTTATTAATTCTCATTCGTGATCCAGTTTAAGGTTCGCAAATCCACCAACGTCTGCAGTGACTTTTCATCACCACCTCCACACAATGAGTACAGTAGCGAGCACTAGCACCGTCTGCCTAACGTTTCTCGTCCTCTTACAACTGATAGAACGGTGCTCCACCTTGCCCCCCTTCCCACTGTCCAAAGACACTTCAGCGCAGGCTCCGCTCTACAACAGAATCAACTGCAGCGACTGCAAGTCCCACATCACCAACCGCATCCGGCAGATGCAGCATCTGGAGCGCATGAAGCACCGCATCATGACGGCCATCAAGAGCAAGGGCAACAGCGTGCCTCTGCGCGGCAAACCGCCTGCAGGTCCAGGTTCCGTCCTTGGAGCCCAGCGCGCCCGGAAGGTCAGCAGAGGAAGAAGCAAGTCCAGGACGCCCCTGACTAGCGCAAATGGACCTAAGATCGTCAGTTTCTCCAGGGTTGTGTGTAAGTAGTCTACTTCTTCTTCTTCTTCTTCTTCTTCTTCTTCTTCTTTCTTTCTTTCTTTCTTTCTTTCTTTCTTTCTTTCTTTCTTTCTTTTTTCTTCTTCTTCTTCTTCTTCTTCTTCTTCTTCTTCTTCTTCTTCTTCTTCTTCTTCTTCTTCTTCTTCTTCTTCTTCTTCTTCTTCTTCTTCTTTTGCCTCCCCCTCCTTGCTTCTTCTAAAGTCATGTCCTCATTCTGATGTGCGTGGAATGTAGACCAAAACACGCAAAAGGTTTAAAAGAACGCCGATTTTAGTTAGACGACACAAAACATTGTAAATTGACAGTGCAAGCATTTTTTTTTTTTTTCAAACTACAGACAAACAGATAAAACATTAACAAACGACGAAATGGAAGAAATTTTGCAACTTAATTTGCGGTTGTTGGAATGCTGACATTCGGGTTTGCTTGCTTGGAATGCAAGTGTAGGGAAGCATGCACTGCGTGCGCGGAAATAAGTGTTGTTAGTAGTTTAAAGGAGCTAGCCTCCTCAGAAACAAATAAATGTGTCCAAGAAAGCTTGTGTTTCCCCAACAGGTAAAAAAGATACAAATAAACACTGAAAATCGAGGCTGTCGTTTTCAAATGCTCCGTTGATTTGATTTGATTTGATTTGATTCTTAGAATTCTGCTTGCGTCAGTGACGCTTTGCGGAACTCACCTGTAAAAAAAAAAAAAAAGTGAGTGTCACAGGTGGCAAAACGATAACCCCGGTGACCGTGTTCTTTGGGCGACACGAGCGTGCAAATTTCGTGCCAATATATCAAAAAGGTATCTATAATCTCCCTCTTCCCCTACCTCCTGGGAATTTGGTCCCCGCTAGTACCTCTTCGGCGACAACTCGGCGTTAGACAAGTTAAAGTAACCGACCAAACTAGTTTGGCACCGTAAGGTGAGCGGAAAATAATGTGGTCAGTTACAAAACCAGCAGCCTCCAGGGAGTTTGAGTACAGCGTGTTTTGTGCATAGTTTTTTTTGTGTTTTTGTGTGTGCTGTTTTTAATGTGTGTGGTGTGTGTGTGTGTGTGTGTGTGTGTGTGTGTGTGTGTGTGTGTGTGTGTGTGTGTGTGTGTGTGTGTGTGTGTGTGTGTGTGTGTGTGTGTGTGTGTGTGTGTGTGTGTGTGTGTGTGTGTGTGTGTATGTGTGTGTGTGTGTGTGTGTGTTGTGTGTGTGTGTGTGTGTGTGTGTGTATGTGTGTGTGTGTGTGTGTGTGTGTGTTGTGTGTGTGTGTGTGTGTGTGTGTTGTGTGTGTGTGTGTGTGGTGTGTGTGTGTGTGTGTGTGTGTGTGTGTGTGTGTGTGTGTGTGTGTGTGTGTGTGTGTGTTGTGTGTGTGTGTGTGTGTGTGTGTGTGTGTGTGTGTGTGTGTGTGTGTGTGTGTGTGTGTGTGTGTGTGTGTGTGTGTGTGTGTGTGTGTGTGTGTGTGTGTGTGTGTGTGTGTGTGTGTGTGTGTGTTTGGTTTGTGTGTGTGTGTGTTTTCGGTTTGTGGTTATTTTCGTCCACTCATTTTTAGACCGCTCGTCCATTTACTACCTCGTTGTAGTGTTATTAATTACAGAGTGCCGAAATTGTTTGCTTCTCTGTCACACTCAAAGCCTCGCTTTCTGGTGTTCTTTTTCCAAACTCTACCCGAACTATTAGTTACACTTTTGGAAGTACATTATTTATCTCCGCGCATCTATCTACCGAAATCGCCCTTAAAGTCTGAAGCTGTCAGCTTCTTCCGTAAGATTTGGGAAGGGTCTGGGTACTGAGACTGTGCCATCAACATGACCTTGAAGCAAAACTGAACAAACAGGATTTTCACTTCTTTTTCTTTTTTTTTTCTTCTTCTTTCTTTCTTTCTTTCATGATGGTATGCATCCACAGAAACAGTATGGTTTATTAAAGACGGCGGAAGAATGGGATAGGGAATGGGAGCCCAGGCCCACCTTTCGTTCTTTTTTTACTTTCTTTCGTGGTGCTTTACGTCCACACAAACCATAAGGCTTATTAGGGACGGGGGACGAAAGGGAATGAGAGTCCAGGCCCACCTCCCTGTTCACACAGCTCCTGGCCCACCTTTCGTTCTTTTTTTACTTTCTTTCGTGGTGCTTTACGTCCACACAAACCATAAGGCTTATTCGGGACGGGGGACGAACGGGAATGAGAGTCCAGGCCCACCTCCCTGTTCACACAGCTCCTGAGCGCTGATTAGAGCCACTACACCGTCGGTATAATATACACCCACGTATATATATACGCAGGTCCGTGGGAGAGGCATCATTATAGGTTGATATCGATGCCACGCATCCCTTACACTATTTGATATTGTGGGTTTAATGGGTGTATTCTGAGAACTCACCTCGGTCTAACCGCCAACATTATTAAATGTCCTTATCCGTTCTGGGACAAATTAAAGCCGCGCAAAACTGAACGACCAAGATTAGAGCCACTTTATTTCCTTCTTTCTAACTTTCTTTCATGGCGCTTTATGTCCACAGAAACTGTATGGCTTACTAAGGACCGGGGGTGGGGGTTAGGGAATGTGAGCTCCCCCCCCCAGCCCCCCCTCCCCCCCCTACCGCCCACCCTGTTTACACAACTCCTGAACTCTGATTAGAGCTACTACCCCGTCCGTATGCTATACACCCACGTACACGCAGGTGCGTGGGAGAAACATCGATAGGTTCATATCGGTTCCACGCATCCCTTACACTATTTGATATTGTGAGCTTAATGGATGGTGTTCTGAGAAATAATCATCTTCGGGATCCTGCTGCTTTTCATCTGTCTAAGAGCCGCGACCGTTAGGCCCAGGTCTTTGATGCAAGGAGTAAGTGATCTTTCGAATGATTAATTCCCCGAGAATCCTCCACAAAAAACACATTAAGAGTGCTACGGTCGATTACACATTTCAATCAAAATCGCAGGAAAATGCCCCATGACGTCTTGCTGTTAGTCTTGAAAAGTAATTGATTTCAGGCATTAATAGAAAGTTGTCATCGATTTTTTTCTTCTCCGAATGTAAGAAAATACGATGGTTATTAAGGATACAAGGAGATTTTTTGCCACTGACATTAGAATGTGGTCCGGTGGCCGAGTGGTTCAGGCGACGGACAGATTTGGGACCACAAATTCAAATTCAAAATTCAAAATACTTTATTGTCCGTTGCAGTCATAACAATTAAACGGAAATTTTTCTTCGCTCTCACCAGCTCTGCCACATTAACAATTTAGTTAAATTAAGTTGAACACATTAAAAACAGAAGCAGTTATAACACATAAAGAACAGCTGTCTAAAACATATATATATTAGTATTTTCAATTTTGTACTCAGTGACTACTCATTCCTATAGTAAAATTTTCAACACCAAAATAAATAAATGGGTTTGGAGGACATTTGATATCAGCACCTGTATACAATTAAATATCACACATACATTGGTTATACATTGGTTATGAACACCAGTGGCAAAAGGGCCCAGGATGTAATATACGTACCTGTATGTATTCAATTAGCAGTAGCTTACAAGATAAAAAAGCATCAATCTATAGTTCCATTCTCAAGAATTCATCCACACTACCCCCCCCCCCCCCCCAACACCCAAACATACTTGCAAGCTGCACAACCACACACACACCACACATACTCCCCACTACAAGGACACACCCTCCAAATTTGATACCCTATTCCCACCACTTGGAGAGAGGGGCAGGGAGGTAGTGTGGATCGAGCCCCGTACAGACTACCCCCACTGCAAAACTGCATGTAGTTTAAATTGCCTATAACTTGTCCAGTGGTCCGGTGGCCGAGTGGTTCAGGCGACAGACGAACTTGGACCCGGAATTTCCGTCCCCTGGAGGGACCTTCAGGCTACCCCTACGGCAAAAGTACATGTAGGTTTAGAGTTACACTGTACGCGACTCAACTGCCGTTCGAACTGAACTGGCTACCGTCATACGGAGTCCAGTCGATTTCGAGTTTCGACGTTACTTGCATTGCATTGTTAGTAAAACAAGGGACTTTCTAGATCTAAAAAATAAACACCAGCAAATAGCTACTTTGGAGCATCTAAAAAATAAACAGCTATTTTGTTGAGCATACTGACGACTCGTGTATGTTCAAGGAGACCCGGACGTATGGACTCTTAAGCAAATCGTGTAAATACAAGGTAAATAAACTCCACCAGAGGTAAATCCATAAAAAAAAAGAAAAAGAGGATGTACCTCTGGTGGAGTTTATGCACCTTGTATTTACACGCGTGCCAGGTGAGAGTTACCGTAGGCAACTCAGGTCTTTGTTGTTGTACTTGTGTTACGTATTTCGAGCGTTAGTTAACTCCTTTGTGTGTTGATTCTGTCTATATATGTATTGCCACGAATAGGGATACATCTATTCGCTTAGAGAAATGGAGCGAAACAGTCAGTCAAACCAGGTTAGACTACGAATAGTCCATGTCCTCGATAGTTTCGCTACAAAATGTTCTACATATTTTAAACATTTTGCTAGAGCAGTTTAACCAAGCAATAATTATATTCTTCTTGTCAGTAAACTCATGTTGTTACTTCACAGAATACTGATTTGTGCATTCTGACATGTTTGCTTAAGAATTACAAAGCACCACGCAGACGTGAATGTTTTTGTAACAAAATATTAAGATTAGACTTTCGGTGGAGAAATATACGTGTTATGTCTACAGACACGTTTGCGCGCGCGCTCTCTCTCTCTCTCTCTCTCTCTCTCTCTCTCTCTCTCTCTCTCTCTCTCTCTCTCTCTCTCTCTCTCTCTCTCTCTCTCTCTCTCTCTCTCTCTCTCTCTCTCTCTCTCTCTCTCTCACACACACACACACACACACACACAAACACATCTATCACTATTCGTTTGTCTATCAATACATATTATATCATTCTGAAGAAGGAAATAACACGGAAACAATCACTATTGGTTTAATCACACAGGGATGTTGTGAACATTCATCTCATGATTATACACTGTCATACATGTTTTACCGTTACTAACGCCATCGAATATTGTTGTCTTTTTCAGCGTCAGGAAAGCGAAAGCACGTGCTTCAGTTCTCGCTCAACCCTGCAGGCAAAGGAGCCAATCTGGAAGTGGTCAAGGCACACCTCTGGCTACTGCTGTCACGGCACCATTCCCATGGAAACAGCTCGGAGGTCGAGGGCAAAGATAAGGTCAAGGTCGCGAGGAAAACCAAGAGCGGCAAGGAGAGCAAGGTCAATGGAAGGAGAAACAGAGAAAGGACGGGGCGAAGGAGCAGGAGAGACCTGTCCCAAGACGAACCCGGCAAGACTGCAGCTCACAAACCAGGTCGAAAACCGCATCGAAACAGCGACGAGAACAAAACCTCCGATGAAGACAAAGACGATGATGATGACGACGATGAAGACGACGACGACGACGACGACGACGAGAGATTCAAAACCGTCTTGCGTGTGATCCTGGTCGCGGACAACGGCACGAGACACCTGATGACCTACTTACGCACCAAGGTCAAGGTCACGCACTGGCAGAAGGTGAGGCTTCCGGTGAGCGTGATCCAGCAACAGCTGGGCTCCTCCCGCTCTACCCTCACCCTCATGATCCGCTGCGGCCGCTGTGGAGGTGCAGTCCGCATGGTTCTGCCCAAGGCCGCCTCGCGCTCCAAGGATCGGAGGAGGTCGAGACGCCGAGGGCGGAAGCGGAAGAAGAAAGCTGGGGAAAGAGACAGGAAAAGGCGGAGAAAGAAGAGTAGGGAGCGGAGGCATGGTCGTGGGCATGGTCGTGGGCATGGTCGTGGGCGTGGTCACGGGCATGGTCGGCACGGAGGCAGGGCCGCAAGAGATGGTCTCTCCTCCAGGAGCTCTTTGCGAAGACTGAAGGAGAATTTCAATCCTTCGCCGTTTCTGGTGATCAACACTCGCGTTCGGCGGAAGAAGCTGTACTGATGCTGTTGTTGCGTGAACTGTTGTTAAGAGGCGTGACTGACCGACACATGGTCACAAAGACTGACAAAAATGCACATACACACTCGCGCGTGCGCACGCGCGCGCGCGCACACACACACACACACACAAACACACAAACACACAAACACACAAACACACTCACACGCACGCGCACACACACACACACACAAACACACAAACACACACAAACCCGCGCGCGTGCACGAACGCACGCACACACACACGCACACACACACACACGCGCGCGCGCGCGCGCGCGTGCTGGTGTAGACATGCACAGCTATGTGACACGGAAACAGAGGGAAAGCATTTTCAAGCTTTATTTTGTTGTTTAAATGTTGTTTCCGTTTCATATAAATAATATGCATTTGATTTCGTCATCATAATTAACTTAGTCAGAAATCGCTGTCGCTCACCTGTTTTCATTGAAATTTGCAGGAATTCCTCAATATTTCTTCTGCTTCAATAATATGCATTTGATTTCGTCATCATAATTAACTTAGTGAAAAATCGCTGTCATTCACCTGTTTTCACTGGAATTTGCAGGAATTCCTCAATAGTTCTTCTGCTTCAGTGGAAATTAGCGGGAATTTCTGTCTGTTTGCTGATAGGGTAAGTCAGATTCACCATAATCACACAGATCCATTCAGAAGTGATTCCGTTTGTTTCTCGAGAAAGATGAACCAAATGTTTCATTTAGAATGTATTTTCCTACGTCTGTATTTGTTTCAATATTATAATCGCTAATCATGAACTTTTGACTTTACTTATATCTCGTATTTACGTTATTATCTCTTGATTTCACTTTGTTTTGCTCAGCATCAGTATTCAATGGTGTTTATTGTTCTTCTGTTGTTTACCTGTGGTTTTTTGTTTTGTTATTGTTTTCTTCAGCGAGGGATGGGAGCGGGATTGGTTTATTTTTCTTTGAGGTTTTCTTTTTCTGTTTTATTTTAATTGGTATTAGTTTTTCGTGAGAGACAGGGTTTTGGGTGTTAACATTACTTTTTTCTATCTTTTTTTTTTTTTTTTCTTTTTTTTTTTTCGTAATGTTTCTTATTCTCGCGTTACCTTAAAATAAGATATAGAGAAAATGTGTTGTGTACCTGTATGCTGACGACATGAGTTTATATACTGACGTCATAATTTATGTTTCTGCGCTGATGTCATGCGTTTTTATCCTCGGATGTCTCCGGTTTCTCTTCTTAATGTTAATGTTCTGATCCACTTTCCCAGAACCACGGTCTGTGGTTTCCCATAAAAACTTATCGTACATTATGTATATTAATCATGTTATGACCGTGATCGAAAATGGATCACAGCTCTAAGAGATGAGCATCAGTTTGTCTTGGTTTACTTCAATGTCGAATTGCATTTTTGTTGTCATTGTTGTGTGAGCATCAACAGAGACAGAAGCTTTAATCAAAATATTTATTGTTAAAATTTGTGCTACTGTTTATAAAGCGTATCGTTGTTATCAGCTAGTCAAACTATGATGTACGTAACTATAATCATAATAACCATTTATTGTCAGTTATGTTCTGGTTGTTAATTGTCATCGATACTGTTTATGTGCTCATTGATATTGACAGTTGTAACGGACGTAGTGTCATACAATAACAATTAGTAATGTTACAAAGGATCTGCTACAGTCTCACCGTTAATAACGGTATGAGCAGCAGCCGATATAACAACTGTAAACGGTACACTCTGAGCCTCGCTTCCCGGCACCTTCCTCCAAACTTTGCCAGAATAAAGCACGCCACTGAAGGGGCACTCTTTGTTTCCGGGCTGTCAGCGCCTTCCGGAGGGTTTGGGTACTAATAAGACTGTGGAAGCAACATAGTGTCCAGGTATGCACGTAACCTCGAGGCCAATCCGCCCCAGGTAAAACGAAAAAAAAAAGAAGAAAAAAAAAGAAAGAAAACGTTCCGTCTATTCAAGCCTCTTTTTTTTTCTCTCTTTTTTTTTTCTTTTTTTCTTCTTCTTCTTTTTTTGATGGCGTAAGCAACGTGAGAGTATAAAAGAAACGCTTGCTATAATTTGAGCTGTCTGTTACAAACTTATTGCTGTTTGAGCACCAATGAAAAACTGTCCGTTAGCTGAAGGTTTTTCGAGACTTGTGGCGTAATAATAATAATAATAATGTACATTTATCATGCGCTCATCAACGCCCTGAGCGCTCACATGATACATATTAACTTAAATATGATATTGTATACACACGTAGAGCATAGTCCTACCAAAACAATTTACTTTAGGTATTATATGGAAACACACACACACACACACACAGACACACACACACACACACACACACACACACACACACACACACACACACACACACACACACACACACACACACACACACACACACACACACACACACACACGCGCGCGCGCATGCACGCACGCGCGCACGTACGCATGCACGCACACACACACATACTGATTGTAGCAGAAACTGGGTATTGATATTATTTGGGGCGGAAATACTGTGATAAGAGGAGGGTTTTCAGTTTGGCTTTAAAAGATGACAGGGTTAAAAAATATCTAAGGTCTTGTGGGAGTGAATTCCAAATGTGGGGTCCAAAGCAAGAGAAAGTGCGAAAGCCATGAGTTTTGCGTTTGTATTGCTGGATTTTCAGCATGCGGGTGTCAGAAGAAGATCGTAGTGTACTAGACGGAGTGTAGATATGTAGCAATTCAGAAAGCTAAGCAGGACCAGAACCATTTATAGCACTGAAACACAGACAAGCGACTTTATATTTAATACGTTCTGAAATGGGAAGCCAGTGCGTCTTTTTTTCTTTCTTTTTTTCTTTTCTTTTTTTCCAGGAGAGGTGTTGAGTGGTGGTGTCGGGGTGCCAAGAAAACGAGTCATGCAGCAAAGTTTTGAATTTTCTGGAAAGGTTGGATGACAGAATTAGTTGAACCCGTGAGGAGACAGTTGCAGTAGTTGCATGAGAAGACATACGAAGTGACAAGAGTCTTGGCTGCATCTTCGAGGTTTGTATTGCTGGATTTTCAGCATGCGGGTGTCAGAAGTAGAGCGTTGCGTACGAGACGGAGTGTAGACATGTAGCTACCTGCGGATCGAACTATTGCGTTTAATCTCGAAATAAGCAGTTTGACAGATCAGTAATGTGATCAATCATGGCAGTGGTTGGAGGAAGAATGTGGTAAACCAGTGCTTGGAGGTTGTGTCAGTGTAGACAGAACCAAGGAGAGATAATCACTGGTAGAAATGGGAATAACCCAGGCTGGAATCTCAGGATTTAGCTGTCATTTGATTCCCCTTTCCTATCCCCTCTCTCATTTGCTCCTCTTCTTTTCTTCCTTCCTTTCTTTGTTTCTTTCTTCTTTCCTTTCTTCCTTTCCTATCCCCTCTCTCGTTTGCTCCTCTTCTTTTCTTCCTTTCTTTCTTTCTTTCTTTCTTTCTTTCTTCTTTCCTTTCTTCCTTTCCTATCCCCTCTCTCGTTTGCTCCTCTTCTTTTCTTTCTTTCTTTCTTTCTTTCTTCCTTCTTTCCTTTCTTCCTTTTCTACTAATAGCCCTTTCTCCTGATTTGTTTTTATTCCAGAATATTCTCTAATATGTTTCCGTTAAGCTATTGGCTTTTTTCTTTCTTTCTGTGTACGGCTCTTTTTGAGCAGCTAGGAGATTCGAGTTTGTAGGTGCAGCTTGCTGCATATATGCATATAGATAGATAGATAGATAGATAGATAGATAGATAGATAGATAGATAGATAGATAGATAGATAGATAGATAGATAGATAGATAGATAGATAGATAGATAGATAGATAGATATCACTGGTACTTGCCATCATGCGGTTTGGTCGACTATACCAGCGTGTCCTAGCTTTATGTGATTTTATTAACAAGGGCAATACTGAAGGGACTGAGACTTCGAAAATGTGTGTCTGAAGTCTGCGTATGTATACTTTGTTTTATAGCTGTGTATAGACTGATTTTGTATAATCAACTTGAAAGGCTGTGATCCACTTTCAGTCACGCTCATATGACTTCATGATGTACGACGATCGGTTGTTATAGGAAACCACAGACCATGATGTGCAATGTAGGTTTCAGACCTGCTTTATTCCCATCTGATTCTGTATTCTGTATTCATGTAGGGAGCGGGGATAGCTCCGTGGTTAGAGCGGTCGAAAAGTCGCAGGTTCGAATCCCTGCAGGAGCGGCGGGATAATTTTCTTCTCCAGGGTTAACTTTCTGTGCTGACTCTTATTTCAGTATCCGTTCCACCCCCGTGTTACCGCAGTAGCACGTAAAAGATCCCGGTCATTCTGCCAAAAGTGCTGATGGCAGGTTACAACTAAACACGCATGCACCCTACGTTTGTGGATTTGCATGAAGTGACGTGACATGGTACGTGGTGGTATGGTGTACCCAGAACGCGCCGAGATGGCAGCAGTTTCACGTGGCACCAGCTATGTAACAATCAAACAGCGCTGTAAGTAGCCTACACCATTTCGGTGGATATTCAAAAACGCGCTATAAAAAGCCAGTCACACCTGTAGAATCACATGCGAGTGCAATTAGTCTGCTCGAGAGCGGAGAATAGCGCTATATATAAAGCGATCAAGAACAATAGTTAGTCCAAGTTTAAAACCTACGTTTACACGATCATTCGCTCGACAGTGACACCACGGTCTATGGTTTCCAGCAGCAACAGGTTGTACACCATGCAGACATATAATAATAACTGTGATGGAAAGTGAATCACATCCCCAAGAGAGGCTTTTACATGAGAAGAGTTTTTAAAATGTACGTTTGCGTGTGACTATGACAGAGTTTCATCGCCCTGATGTGACCCTGTGCGGTTGACAGGACGCTGAAATCCAATTACTAACTATAACTAACTGACTAACAACCTTCTCTTCCATGTTGACAAACTGACTGCGTTCGCCATGCAGCTATTGGCTAAAACAGATGATGTCAAAATGTGCACGGTGTGTGCGAGTGAGTGGTTTTTCGTCTGTTTATAATGGTTATCTGCCTTTGGTGTTTGTTGCCTCACCGCAGTCCGTGAGGACAGAGGATTGCTGGCTCACCAGAGTCGATAAGGACCGGGAATTGTTGGCTCATTATGATACGTTTGGACCGGGGATTGTTGGCTTACCACAGTCCGTGAGGACAGAGGATTGTTGACTCACCACAGTCCGTGACGACCGGGCATTGTTGGCTCACCACGGTCCGTGAGGACCCGGCATTGTTGGCTCACCACAGTCCGTGAGGACCGGGCATTGTTGGCTCACCACAGTCCGCGAGGACCCGGCATTGTTGGCTCACCACGGTCCGTGAGGACCGGGCATTGTTGGCTCACCACAGTCCGTGAGGACCCGGCATTGTTGGCTCACCACAGTCCGTGAGCACCGGACATTGTTGGCTCACCACAGTCCGTGAGGACCAGACATTGTTGGCTCACCACAGTCCGTGAGGACCAGACATTGTTAGCTTGCCTCGGTCAGTTTGCACGATGGTCAAATTATATTGATATTATATTATAATATGTACCCGGGTACAAATAGCTCGACTGTTAAATTCAGTATATCGACTGTGAACTAAGCTCTTCTTGTTCTTGTAATGCTGTTAGTTTGTTGATATTGAACGTCATTGCTATGTTATGTTGATAGTTGGTGATATTGAACGTCATTGCTATGTTATGTTGATAGTTGATGATACTGAACGTCACTGGTAACTTAGGTTGATATTGGTGATACTGAACGTCACTGGTAACTTAGGTTGATATTGGTGATATTGAACGTCACTGCCATGATATGTTGATAGTTGGTGATACTGAACGTCACTGCTATGTTATGTTGATAGTTGGTGATACTGAACGTCACTGCTAACTTAGGTTGATAGTTGATGACACTGAACATAGTTGAAGACACTGAACGTCATTGTTGTGTTATGTTGATATTTGGTGACACTGAACGTCACAACTAACTTATGTTGATAGTTGGTGACACTGAACGTCACTGCTGTGTTGTTTTGATAATTGGTGATACTGAACATCATTGCTATGTTATGTTGATAGTTTGTGACACTGAACGTCATTGCCAAGTTAGGTTGATAGTTGGTGGCACTGAACATCATTGCTATGTTATGTTGATAGTTTGTGACACTGAACGTCATTGCCAAGTTAGGTTGATAGTTGGTGGCACTGAACATCATTGCTATGTTATGTTGATAGTTTGTGACACTGAACGTCATTGCCAAGTTAGGTTGATAGTTGGTGGCACTGAACATCATTGCTATGATATGTTGATAGTTTGTGACACTGAATGTCACTGCTGTGTTATGTTGATAGTTTGTGACACTGACCGTCATTGCTGTGTTATATTGATAGTTTGTGACACTGCACGTCATTACTGTGTTATGTTAATAATTGGTGACACAAAACGTCGTTGCTAAGTTAGGTTGATAGTTGGTGATATTGAACGTCATTGTTGTGTTATGTCGATAGTTTGTGACACTGAACGTCACTGTTATGTTGATAATTGGTGACACTGAACGTCACTGTTATGTTGATAATTGGTGACACTGAACGTCACTGCTGTGTTATGTTGATAGTTGATGACACTGAACGTCACTGTTAAGTTATGTTGATAGTTGGTGACACTGAACGTCATTGCTGTGTTATGTTGACAGCTGATGACACTCAACGTCACTGCTAAGTTGGGTTGATAGTTGGTGATATTGAACGTCATTGCCAAGTTATATTGTTAGCTGATGACACTGAACATCATTGCCGTGTTATGTTGGTATTGGTGACACTGACATTCGCAGTGCCATTACTCAACTTAAGTAATCATAATAATTATGGGTACTTAGAGCGCCTAACCCGCACAGGATCTAAGCGCGTTTTCAGAATGCAATATGCATACAGTGTACACACACACACACACACACACACACACACACACACACACACACACACACACACACACACACACACACACACACACACACACACACCCGCGCGCACACACGTGCACGCACACACACACACACACACACACACACCCGCGCGCACACACGTGCACGCACGCACGCACGCACGCACGCACACACACACAGTCGTATATCACGGCAATGGGACTGAAGGAGCAGTTTTTGACAAGAGCATGTTTTTCAACGAAGATTTTAAAGAACTGACAGAGGTAGAACAACGGGCAGTAACAGGAAACTGGTTCCAGACAGCTGGAGCCTGGCAAGAGAAAGAGCGCTGACCACTGGATTTTGTTCGGAAGGACAGTACTCTGGACACTCGGTGATAAAAACTGATGTGAATACGTGGATGGCAGTTCTGTAGTCTCGGCGGTCCGAGGACGACCCGCGGTGAAGACGAAGCAACACACCTTGGCAGCTAAAGTATGTTTGATGGACGCATTGTTGCTTTAAAAAGATTGCTTTGTGATTGCGTCGCAAGCAGCTGACTGAGCCATTGAGCCTGTCATCACACGCAGAGGCAACAGCTAGCGATCTGCCGGCCCAGCCTCGCACTATGAAGAGAAAAGGCCGGAAGTTGAGTTTGCTTGGAGTGTGTCGGTCATGTAGTCTCATAGCGCAGTTGACATAAGTGGATGGAAGGACATTCCAAAGGGATTTCTCTCTCTCTCTCTCTCTCTCTCTCTCTCTCTCTCTCTCTCTCTCTCTCTCTCTCTCTCTCTCTCTCTCTCTCTCTCTCTCTCTCTCTCTCTCTCTCTCTCTCTCTCTCTCTCTTCTTCTTCTTCTTCTTCTTCTTCTTCTTCTTCTTCTTCTTCTTCTTCTTCTTCTTCTTCTTCTTCTTCTTCTTCTTCTTCTTCTTCTTCTTCTTCTTCTTCTTCTTCTTCTCATAGCTCGCTTGACATACAGACGGTGGAAGGACAAACAGTGATTTATCATCCCCTTTCTTTCTCTTCTTCTTCCTCTTTTTCCCCCTTCTTCTTCTTCTTGTTTTTCTTCCTCCTCCTTCTTGTTAACAATAACAGTACACTTTATTAATCCCAGTGGGAAATTAAAGCTGTCGTTCGAATTATTAAAGCTTCCTTCTCCTGTTCCTCTTCTTCTCTCTCTTCTAATTTTTCCTCTTCCACCCTTTTCTTTCTTTCTTTCTTTCTTTTTGTCTTTCTTTGTTTCTTCCATCTCTTCCTGTTTTTTTCCCCTTCTTTTTCTCCCTTCCATTCTTCTTCCTCCTCTTTTTCCTATTTCTTTCTTTCTTCTTCTTCTTCTTCTTCTTCTTCTTCTTCTTCTTCTTCTTCTTCTTCTTCTTCTTCTTCTTCTTCTTCTTCTTCTTCTTTTGCCTACTCTTTGCTTCTTCTTCTTCTTATTGATCGTCCTCAGGTAACTCTGTTTGACTGACAGGACGTTAAAGTCCAATAATTATCTAACTATTACTATGCTTAATGTATCTGCTTATTTCATTTTGTTTCGGTCACATATTGCGGTTTTAGTCGTTATCAGCTTCTCCAGCTGGCCCCCCAACGCTGAGACTCTGGCCAGTGTTCGCCCACTCTGTCTGTGGCTGCTACTGGCTGAATCAGTGATGACTGGTGATAGTCCGGCCAGTGTTCAAGAAAGGAAATTAACTAATATTGTTTGACAGGGGCCAGGAGTGTTAGTTTTGTGGTTTCGTGCCGGAGACGTAGTTTGAGCTCTGTGACGCAGGTTCGGCTCGGTGACGTAGATTGAGCTCTGTGACACAGGTTCGGCTCGGTGACGTAGATTGAGCTCTGTGACACGGGTTCGGCTCGGTGACGTAGATTGAGCTCTGTGAAGCAGGTTCGGCTTGGTGACGTAGATTGAGCTCTGTGACGCAGGTTCGGCTCGATGACGTAGATCGACTCGATGAAGCAGGTTCGGCTCAGTGAAACAGGATCAGCTCGGGGAAATCGGTTTGGTTCCGTGAAGCAGGTTCTGCTCGGTGAATCAGGTTTGGCTCGGTGACGTATGTTCGGCTCGGTGAATCAGGTTCGGCTCGGCATGGTGAATCAGGATTATTAGGCTTGGTGACACGTTCTGCTCCCAGTGAGTCAGCTTTCAGTTCCCCGCATTGTCATCACATCTCCGCGAAGTCTTCATCGGAATGTGGCTGCCCAGTTACAGGAGAAAACACTCTCATACTCAGTTTGTCTCCCAAAAAACACACGTGTTTCAGAGTCCATAAAAAGAAGAAACAAAGAGAAACGCAGAACAAGAAGCGTTTGACTAACGTCACGCGTGTATGTATTGCTAAATTTACTTTCCAGAGAAAAAGAGTGTTTTTCTTTATTGTTTTTATTCGCCATTTAATCAAGTCTATGTATTTGCTACGTTAGTCCACGCTGATGACTGGTGATAGTCCGGTGATAGTCCGGCCAATACTAACCACACGCCTAAGCGTGAATATCAAAGATTTACCTCTAGAACTAAGTATCTTTATAGGAAATAAGAAGGGAGTTTCTGGATTACGGTCAAGCTTCGATGTGTATATATGCACTCTATCAAAGAGGGCAAAATTAATGTAAAATTATGGGAAGAAGATTACGAAATGTTTGAGCGAAGAGTCTGTCGGACGGATGACTGCTATCTGAGCAAAGGTCCCAGACAGTCTCCGAGCCTCGCTTTCCGGCACCTTCCTCCAAACTCTGCCAGAATTAGTTATGCCACTGACGGGGTATTCTGCATCTCTGCGTAGCCGTCCACTGACACTGTGAGCGCCGTCCGAAAGGTTTGGATACTAACCACACTCCGAGCATCGCTTTCCGGCACCTTCCTCCTCGAAGGAAGAACGTCGTAAACCAGTGCTTGGAGTTTGGGTACTAACAAGACTGTGAAAGCAACCTAACGCCCAAGCACCCACTTAAACATGAGACGCATCCACCACGGGTAAAAAAAAAAAAAAAAAAAAAAAAAAAAAAAACGTTCCGTCTCAAACGATGTTGGTTTTATTTTGAGCTGGCATAAGTAACATGGTCAGTTATAAAACAAACGTCTGATATAACTTTAGTTGTCTATTACAAACTTACTGCCGTTTCAGCATCACCGAAAAACCGTTCGTTAGCTGACAGTTTTCCTGACCTATGGTGCAATCACCAATGGCAATGGTTGAAGGAGTTTGGGTTTGCCAAGACTGTGAAAGCAACACAGAGTCCAGGCACGCACGTAAGCACGAGACACGTCCGTACCGGATATCAAAAAAAAAAAAAAAAAAAAAGGGGGGGGGGGAAGAAGAAGAAGAAAGTTCCGTCTCGATTAAGACGATTTTGGTGATATTTTGTGCTGGCGTAAGCAACGTGGGTGGTTTTTAAAGAAACCTGATATAATTCGAGTTGTCTGTTACAAAGGTACTGCCATGTGAGCGCCAACGAAAAACTGTCTGTTAGCTGCCAGTTTTCGGAGACCAATGGCGTAATCAGTAAGGCAGTGGTTGGAGGAAGGATGTCGTAAGCCAATGCTTGGAGTTTGGGCCCAAGAATGACGTGCTGAATAGGTGGAAAGCAGGAAAGACTGCGCCGTGTATGTCGATGCCACACTCCGAGCATCGCTTTCCGGCACCTTCCGCCAAACTCTGCCAGATTTAGTTACGCCACTGAAGGGGCACTCTTTGTCTCCGCGCAGCTGTCCAGCGACGCGGTCAGGCGCCCTCCGAAAGGTTCGGGTACTAATATGACTGTACAAGCAACCTATTGCCAAAGCACGCACGTAAACATGAGACGCATCCACCCGGGTAAAAATAAAAATAAAAATAGAGTTCCGTCTCGATTCAAACCATAGTGGTTTTATTTGTGCTGGTGTAAACTTTGTTGGCGGCTATAAATGACACGCCTTGTTTTATCTGAGTTGTTTGTAACAAACTTGCTACTGTTTGAGCACCAACAAAAAACTGCTCGTTAGCTGACAGTTTTCTGGACCCTATGGCGTAACTAAATACGGCAGTGGTTGAAGGAAGGATATCGTAAACCAATGCTTGGAGTTTGTGTCGACGCCAGAGGCTGAGACGATGAGCCGTGGGGCTAATGCGGCTGACCCAGATACAATCCCGACTCGTGACACCGTGAGCTGAGACTCCGGCCAATGTTCGCCCCACTCTCTCTGTGGCTGCTACTGGCTGAATCAGTGATGACTGGTGATAGTTCGGCCAGCGTTCGACAACTGTGTCTATGGCTACGATTGGTTGAGTCAATGACACATGGATGGCCGGCCAGTGTTCGTCCGCTCTGTCTATGACTGTGATTGGCTAAATCAATGATGGATGAATGACCGGTCAGTGTTCGCCGACTCTGTCTATGGCTGCGATTGGCTGAATCAGTGATGGATGAATGTCCGATCTTTTTATTGTTGTTACTGTTGGTACAGAAAATTGTGCCCACCTTGGGTGGTGGGCCTGTTGAACAGGCTATAACAGCATCGCCGGCCTGCCGGCCAAGTTCTCTCAGGAATGTGTTGACTGGGCCCCAAATTTTATTTAACTTTGTTTATTTTTTTCTCGGCACAGCAGGACTTTGATTTGCCTAACGGGTAGAAGAAATCACAACAAATGCTTGAACTGAAGGATCCTGTTTTAAAAATGCCGTGTGGACTGTAAGTAGCAAAACAAAACAGACAAAGAAATCCACACACAAAAATCATCGAATTGACACCCCTCCCTTCACTCCCCCAGCCCCCCTCTCTCTCTCTCTCTTCAATCAGTAGCTTAAGCAAGACTAGTTGTTAGACAGGTTTTTGACTGAACCTAAACTACAATCGTTGTAAAATAAAGTTTTCGAGTTCAAGTTCTCTCTCTGTCTCTCCTGTCTCTCTGTCTCTGTCTCTGTCTCTGTCTCTGTCTCTCTCTCTGTCTCTCTCTGTCTCTCTCTGTCTCTCTCTCTCTCTCTCTCTCTCTCTCTCTCTCTCTCTCTCTCTCTCTCTCTCTCTCTCATCTCTCTCTCTCTCTCTCTCTCTCTCTCATTGAATGACCCGACACGCGCTGGTCTGCATTTGGCTGCATGCATCAGGCTGACGTCAGAGCACTGAGCTACGGTCGATACTTGACGAGTGCTAGGTACTTGACATACAGCGAGCTACCGTGGATCCTGCAAATCGTCACATACGAATCTCCTCATCTAATGTAATATAAATGACGTATTGAAATATAAAATCCTTCCCTTTCAGGCAGGTTGTTCTTGCTGTTTGCTTTGTTTGTTTGTCTTTCTTTGTTTCTTTGCTTGTTTGTTTGTTTGCTTGCTTGTTTGTTTTGTATATTTGTTTGTTTGCTTGTTTGTTTGTTTTCCTGTTATTGTTTATTAAATCTCTCTCTTTTTTTCTCAATGGATAAAAGGCGTTTTGAGAAGGTTAGTTATTATTTTCCACAAACGTTTTCAATTAGAGGACGGAATTACATTAGCTTGCCTGAATGACTGGAAGTTCGTTATGTAACTGAAGCAACGGGTAATTTTGTTGCATTGTTTACCTGCACAAATGGGTGTTTTGAAGTTGTGATTTGCTGATGCGTGTTGCTAAAGTGTGTAACTGTGTAAATTAAAGATTAAAATCTGTTGTTGGCTTTTGTTGTTGTTGTTATTTTTGCGGGGGGTGGGGGATGAGAGGGGGGTTCTGCTATTATATTTTTTTATTGTCATCATCATACGTTACTTATTATTGTTGGTGGAGCTGCAGTTGAGTGTGTTTCAGAATACCTCATAACAGACTGCTTTGTATTTGTTTGTTGTTATTGTTGTTGTATGTTTACTGGAGTGGAATTTGTAAGGGGCTGTGAGCGCCCCTTCCCCTCGCCACCCGGAAAACCAAGATGCCATGGACCGCCGCCAGAACAACAAAATGTTAAGGCAGTGTCCGCTTCGCCATTGCGGAGTAACTAGTGTACTACGCAGTCGCTGTCCCAGCTGCTGTGCGGAACAGAGTCACAAAGACAATGTCCGTAGCTCTGCTGTGTGGGAAACCCTGGGCTCCCCGTTCCTAACAGTCCTTATGGTCTATGTTGACGTTTTGGCGATCTGATGAATGGGGTCGAGTGTCTCTTCTGCGCGTGCTGTGACTGGCT
Source organism: Alviniconcha strummeri (assembly GCA_963584105.1). Taxonomy (NCBI): domain Eukaryota; kingdom Metazoa; phylum Mollusca; class Gastropoda; family Provannidae; genus Alviniconcha; species Alviniconcha strummeri. The sequence goes on from OY757542.1 coordinate 27,401,064, forward strand.
ATAAACCACATCGACACACTGATCTGGAATGGACAATAAGAGGGTAGCTGTTTTGCTGGTGTATAATATATGTCTGTTCTGATTATAAATTTTGTTTGTTCGTTTGTTCCATCAAGATTATGATTCGCCCACGTATAAATTCGTGTTTATTTTGCATTTTGTTTTTAGAAGTATAGGTGCTCTAGAGTCATCAGTCGATTATAATGCTTCACACTTCTCAGTCATGTAAGATTGTAATATTCCTTGTGTACTATATTGTGTCGATTCTTTTGTCGAATGTATATCGTGTATATTGTGGAAAAGGGTCAACTAAAGCCAGCTTAATTTTGGGTTCTAAGCTCCAGTATGGAGTCAGTATTTAACGTGAGCATGCCTCACACATTGGAACATCTAATC
>OY757542.1:27401659-27424412 GCA_963584105.1 Alviniconcha strummeri
CAGGTATTGTCATGTGATAATTGTTGTCCTCTGAAATTAAAGAACAAACAAATCTTGATCGCGTTTACATTATTACTCCGGTGTTCTCTAATTCAGGCCGTCTTGAATTCTCCATTGGAAGAAGAAGCTGAACTGCGAGCACGCTAGAAAAGACCTTGCTGGTGACTGTGAGTATGATCAGCATCATCAAGAACAACATATGACGTCACTGACACAGACCGACGGGCACATGGCAGCATGCACTCACGGTCGTACTTTCATGATGTGACTGTCAAACGTCGAGAAAATCATGTAAAACAGGACAAAAAATAAAGTGAAAAAGTACTCTCTCTCTCTCTCTCTCTCTCTCTCTCTCTCTCTCTCTCTCTCTCTCTCTCTCTCTCTCTCTCTCTCTCTCTCAACACACACACACACACACACACACACACACACACACACACACACACACACACACACACACACACTCACTCACTCACTCACTCACTCACTCACTCACTCACTCACTCACTCACTCACTCACTCACTCACTCACTCACTCACTCAAACACACACACACACACACACACACACACACACACACACACACACACACACACACACACACACACACACACACACACACACACAGGGCCCGTGATCTTTCCTCGGTTGGTTTGTTGTTTGGTTAACCATGTTTAAGGCCGAGTAGTCTCCGAAGAGCTACAAGTAAATGAATACAAGTATAACTATAGTCACCATTTCACTCATAAGAGTTCTCACCACGAAGGAACAAATCAGAATGAAACTATATATAATGGCCAGCTACTGGCTGCCTAAATTCTTTATCCATAACATGTCAGTCCATCGAGAGCCGGTTTGGCCAAGCGGTAAGGCGGTAGGCTGGTAAGCGGAAGGGCTTCGGTTCGATACCGCTTCGGCTCTCCTTTCTCTACAAAAGCTGTGGTTTGTGGACACGATCTTGTGACTTTGTCCCTCACAATTAATGCAACATTAAAATGGCTCTCATCGCTGCCCATCTTAATGCAGGTCATGCTGGTGATGACAGTGTAGTGGTAGGTATATACTCTCCCTCTTCCCACACCTCCATACCCTCTTCCCCCCCATCCCTAATAAGCCTTATGGTTTCTGTGGACGTTAAGCACCATGTTTACTATGTCAGTCCAACTCTGAGGACATGATGTTTGCAGTACAATGATGACTCCAAGGATCTTTAGCTTAAATCGCACGGGTAAAAGAAACCGGCATTAAAAAGCGATTATACTGATGAGCTGATGGAGGCCTGTCTCGGGCGGTTCGAGAATGGAAGCGCACTCGGTGTGTTGAATGATTGCCATCCAGATTATCAGTCAACACGTTTGCTGAATGATTGCCATCCAGATTATCAGCCAACACGTTTGCTGAATGATTGCCATCCAGATTATCAGTCAACACGTTTGCATGCGCAATCTAAGTCCAGGTAAATGATGTCTGGCAGTTCACAGTTCGCCGATTACGTGAGACAGAGCACGTTTTCACTAACTCTGTGTGTGTGTGTGTGTGTGCGTGCGTGCGTGCGTGCGTGCGTGCGTGCGTGCGTGCGTGCGTGCGTGCGTGCGTGTGCGCGCGCGCAATGGAATATTTTCCCCCTCAGATTTATGTTCGACCAACAGAGAAGCAGACGACGTGCAGGTGGCGCTGAGAGCGGAAAGGAAATCGAAGGCTGGCCAGTCAAAACCGCATATAGGTTGGACATCAGCTGGCTGTACGTAAAAAGCAGCAAATGCTGCATGCTTTGGGCCCGTATGCATAAAGAGCAAATACAATAATGTCCTGGGCTCCCCGTCTCTAATAGTCCGTCCGGACGTCTGGAAGTAAAGCAACACTGAACTCCCTTCATCGCGCTTATCTTCTTGACGGTGACGCCAATGAATAAAATCGGCATGTGTGGCGCGCAAATACTGTTGGGCCAGCCTAAACGCGTTTTAAGTGATAGTCTAATTCATTTGTGTATCTGCAATGAGAGCCGGACTTGGGTGCTCTTTAGCTTATCGGAATTATCGGCTTTTCGTCTTTAAGCATTCGGCCGGCCTAACGCGTTTTAAGTGATAGTCTAATTCATTTGTGCATCTGCAATAAGAGCTGGACTTAGGTGCTCTTTAGCTAATCGGAATTACCGGCTTTCCGTCTTTATGCCGTTTAATTATTCTTCATACACATGGGCCCTGTTTAGCTTGCAGAAGAGCCTAAACCTGTTCAAAGCCACACACACACACACACACACACACACACACACACACACACACACACACGCGCGCGCGCGCGCGCGCGCGCGCACCTGCAACTTACAGAAAGAAAAGGAGGAAAAAGGAAAAAAATCACAAGACACTGGGATGCAAACATTCTCCGACACATTAATTTTTATGACGTTATAAGAATTTATTTGTGCACATTGGTAGAGGTAACGACATGGAAATGTACACTGGTATAGAGGGCAGCTATCTATTTTACATCAACAGCGGTACAACAAATATACGATATTAAACGACATGGGGACACCTAAAAAAGAAAACAAAAAAAAGGGCACGTTAAATATACATACCATTGCAAAGAATGCATCTATACACGCATGCTTTCATTCAGACGCATTTACACGCACTCACACTCACTCCGAGCATCGTTTTCCGGCACCTTCAGGATGTCGTAAACCAGTGCTTGGAGTTTCACACACACAGCTTCTATCGGTTTTACAGGCACAAAAAAACTCTCTCTCAAACACACAGTTACCTCACACACAAATCCGCTCTCCCTCCCTACCTCATTCACGCACGCGCGGATGCACACAGCACTGATCCCCCCCCCCCCCCCCCACCTTCTTTGCACACTTAAAAGGTTGGAACTTCCACCGAAACTTTGGTGTAAGACTAATAACTGGTTGTAGAAAAGTCGATCATAGATTTCTACACAACTAAGCTGCACGCTTGGACAGTGATCCCTGCTCCCTTTCCTCACAGGAACTGACCTTTCAGTTTCACCATCACCTTTTGTCAACTATCTCCAAAAACGGACCTCGTGTATAGGCAAACGGACCCAGTGTATATAGGCAATAGACAAACGGACCCAGTGTATATAGGCAAACGGACCCAGTGTATCTATAGACAACTGGAATGGAAGCATTGCACTGTTTTTCTGGGAACTTAGAAATGGGGTTTGTTTAGCCAATCTTAATGAGCTTTTTGCTTATTGGTACTGACCAAACAAAGATTAAAAGGCAGACTTTTCCCCCGGTTTCTTGAACCCTGTCACACTTATTTAATAGCTCATTCAAAGTTAAATCTCCTATGCTGACAATTACAAACAACTGCATGATGAACTCCCATTAAACACAACAGACTAAACATTCAACAAAAAGAAAACAATCTGTGTTATCAGAAGAAGAAAAAAAAAATCATCCAAAAAAGAAAAAAAGAACTTGGTCTTGCCTCATCCCAGTTAAAGGCCCTGAGCCTGGTGGGTTTATAGGACTGAATGCCTAGTCCTTTGGAGGCATGTCAGTAACCGCATGCTTCTGGTCATGCAGATAAAATTATACCTAGGCAGTTGGAAACTGAAGTTTTTTTAGATGTTTTTTTATTTGTTTTAGTACATTTGTTTTTGTCCCTTGCTAAAAATTGGGGTAGCATTACCAGGGTAGGGCCCCCCTACCCCTTTACTCTCCCTCCCTCCTCGTTGCATTCCTTCTGTTCACCCATGTGTGCACGTGTGTGTATGTGTGTGTTGGGGGGGGGGGGGGGGGGGGGTGCACGTGTTTAGTGTGAGAGGAACTTACACAATATTATGACTATATAATTATCAGTTTTGAGGTTTTAATGTATACATTTTTGTTGATCTTGTAAAGCGCGGTGTGTGCTCACCCTGGTCAGTGAGATATGGGCTATAGAAATGACCACTGTTATTATTATTATAAAATTTCCCAAAAGGGATGATCCCAGATCAACACATAAATGGTTAAAACAAATGCTAATAAAACAATACAAAACATGTTTTAGCATGTGAGCAGTCATCCATGACTCAGATTTTTTTATTTGTTCTGGGGGGGGGGGGGGATTGACCAATTAGTTAATTAACCAATGAATTTTACCATTAAACAATAGTGAAACAAAAAACAAACAAAAAACATGAGCACCTCATTAATGCAAACACCTTTATGGCATGCAATGCACATTTCCAGATTCTGGATAGGTATAATAATAAAATGCAATCATTGTTTTTCTCTCTCTACAAATGCTTCCCAGTCAATCTGCCTCTCTTCTCACACATCCTGGTGACCTGATGCAGTGACAGGACGCTGAAGTCCACCAACTCTTTTCATCATCTCTTTCTTTCCATCTATGTCTAGTTATCTAACAGAAGTGATATGTGATTGCATTCTCTGACTCCGTCTATGTACCCGTTTCTGTGTGTGTGTGTGTGTGTGTGTGTGTGTGTGTGTGTGTGTGTGTGTGTGTGTGTGTGTGTGTGTGTGTGTGTGTGTGTGCGTGTGTGTGTGTGTGTGTTTGTGTCTGAGTGTGAGTGTGTGTGCATGTGTGTGTGTGTGTGTGTGTGTGTGTGTGTGTGTGTGTGTGTGTGTGCGTGCTGTTAATTTACGAATGTTAGCATCAATTACCTCTTCAAATGCTGTGAACAGTGTTCCAGAACTCAACACTGTTCACTTTATGTCAGCTGTTACTTATGTTAGGTTTCAGTTAAAATCATGGTTTGGAGCTCCTTTCAGACATCCACATATATAACACACATTTCCAGAGTAATGCCAATGGCATCAGCTTTTGAGAAAATGTGTTACCGTCAACTTTCATGCACGTCCAGACGCCAAGTCCTCTGAAATCTCAACACCTCGATTCAAAAGGTTTTACTGTAGTAGTCCCTCAGCTGAAGGTATGTTGAATGGAAACCAGACATTCTTGAAGTGCTTGGTGGATACTGCTATTTAGCTGTTGTGGTCACCATGACAATGTGAAATGCACATCACCTGTACCATCCACCATGTACTATCGTTTCTACTGAAATAATCACCACAAACATCATCATCACCAACAAACGGATTGCTGTTTGGTACATCAGTCACGTTTCAAGAATGAAGACCCACAAAAGTACTATAAAAAAAAATCAAGTGCCCACTCCTCCACCCCTCCCTCCAGAAAAAAAAAAACTAAGCAAAATCCTGTTCAACAGGAACAGTAATTTCAGCAAAAGAAAGTGATGAAGCTCCATGGCAGGGGCAGACACAGGAACATTCTTGATGAGGTGCTGTCTCAGGGGACATTCAGGCCACACGAACATTCTTGATGAGGTGCTGTCTCAGGGGACATTTCAGGCCACACGAACATTCTTGATGAGGTGCTGTCTCAAGGGACATTTCGGGCCACACAAACATTCTTGATGAGGTGCTGTCTCAGGGGACATTCAGGCCACACAAACATTCTTGATGAGGTGCTGTCTCAGGGAACATTTCAGGCCACATGAACATTGTTCATGAGGTGCTGTCTCAGAAGACATTTCAGACAGTCTTAAAAAACAAACTACCAACGGGTAGCACTGGGCTACACCAATGTACGTGTGTTCCTCTGTCCACATTTTGTAGAATGCCCTGATAACAATGGAGGCATGTGGTCGTTCAGGAGGGCCACACAACAACTTTAGAACAAGCTGCTTGACAGCATGCAGGAAGCAGGGAGATGGGGTCGGAGTGAGTGTGTGTGTGTGGTGGGGGGGGGGGGGGGGGGGGGGAGGGAGGGAAGGGGGGGTTGGTGCTGACAACCAGCATGAGGGAGGCTTGTCCAACACCCTGCAGGAGAATCTCTACAACTTGAGTTTCAGTCTTCCCTTTCCACAGGTAGGTAGGTAGAGGTGTGTGTGTGTGTTGGGGAGGGGGGGGGGGGGTTGTGTGTGTGTGTGTGTGTGTGTGTGTGTGAGAGAGTGAGTGAGTGAGAGTGCATGTGTGCATTTATATAATGTACATGTAGTCAGCCTGGACATGTGGATCTGTCTGTGTGTGTGAGTGCGAGCGCGAATGTGAGTGTGTGTGTGGTGTTGTGTTGTGTCATGTGCGTGTGTGCATGAGCATGTTTGCATGTGAATGTGTATGTGCATGCATGCATGGTCAGCCAGGACATGTGGATTGGAGGCATCCTGCAGTCTTCACACTCTGTATGCTGGCAGATGGGGGATATCTGGGAAGGGGTCAGCAAGGACAAGCAGCTGTGATGCGTGCTCTAGGCTTCACTCTCCCCCTCCATCACTTGCTGGTCCCCCAGTATTGGGACGATCAAGTTGTCTCTGGGCATCAGGTTGTACTTGGTCACAAACAGCGTGAAGCGGCGACATAGATGGGTCTCGTTCTGAAACGCACAACACACTATTACATCTCGCTCCGGCAGCATCTTATAATTACAGTTATAATGTAATGTATATAATTATAATGTGTGCATGTGTGTGGGTGGGTGGGTGGGTGTGTACATGAGTATGTGCATATATGTGTTTTGCTGTTGTAGTTGTTTTTTGTTCTATGCATGTATGGGTGTGTGTGTGTGTGTGTGTGTGTGTGTGTGTGTGTGTGTGTTTGTGTGTGTGTGTGCACATGCGTGTGTGCTTACGATACATTGCATCAATGTGCTTGTTACACTGTTCAATTTGACTGCACTTATTTATAAGGCCACAGTGCAAGGCGCTTCTGGGTGGCCGCCTGGTTTGTGTCATCCACACTGGGCTCTGCCCTGTTTAATGAGCAGCGCAGCCTGTGAGGTTGTGAGACTCTACCTTAAAGACAGTCACGGCTCTTCACTCTTTAAAGTATTACAGAGTGGACTACAGAAACACATCTTATCTCTGTGGTGAGAGCTGAGAAAAGACTTGACATGTATCTCACAAAATTTACTGGTCCAGCAGACCACTGGAAGGGAGGGTTCAGCTCATTCACTGGCAGTCCATGTGGTCATGGACCACCAGACCAGTGAAAGGGAGATTTCTACTGGTTTTCTGGCAGATACAGTGGTCTGGTCATGGACCATCGGACCAGTGGAATGGAGTTCTACTGGTCCGCTGGCAGATACAAGTCTGGTCACAGATCATCAGACCAGTGGAATGGAGTTCTACTGGTCTGCTAGCAGGTACAGTGGTCTGGTCATGGACCACTGGACCACTGGACCAGCAGAAAGGAGAGTTCTCTGGTCCACTGGCAGATACAGTGGTCTGGTCATGGACCACTGGATGGGAGATTTCTCTGGTCCATTAGCAGATATAGTGGTCTGGTCACAGACCACTGGAACAGTGGGAGAGTTCTGGTCCACTGGCAGATACAGTGGCCTGGTCATGGACCACTGGTCCAGCGGAAGGGAGAGTTCCCTGGTCCACTGGCAGATATAGTGGTCTGGTCACAGACCACTGGACCAATGGAAGGGAGTTTTACTGGTTCATTGGCATTCAAACATGACAATCATTATTTTTTATTATTTTTATTTTCAAAGCCTAAAGGAGTGCAAACAGAACACAACTCTAAAAGGGAGTATGACAGAACAGCCTGGTGAATGTGACAGAGCACAGGCCAAGGGAATGCAGCAGAACATGGCCTGTTGAAACTTACCTCGTATTCATCAAACAAAGCTCTGTGGTGGAAGTAGGCATGGGAGAATATCCTGTACACTCTGCGACAGACTGAGCCAAGTTTGGCCACAGAAGACTCTTTTATGCTCACTCTGCAAAAAAAATAAAAAAAATAAGCCAAAATACTGTACTGCACACATGAGCACACAAAGTCCATAAAAAATGTATCATAATCAAATTAAACAAAACACCAATCCCTTTTTTACCTTTCAAAAACCTAATACACACCACAAATAATCTGAGCAATATTACTAATTAATAACCAACAAATTCATCAACACAAAAAGGAAGGCATGGAAGAGATAAGAGAATAAAGGCTTAAAATCATGAGGAACGCCAGAGAAACAATTTTTTCCAATTTACTGGCTAGGAGTCTAAAACTGAACATGAACAGCATTGGCACCTGCTGGCATTACAAGGGGGACAAGCAATGCAGCAAGGCAATGCCAAGACAGATACAGTTACGTCCCTTGACCAAACTTGACTCTCTCAAAACTATTAAAAAATATACCTCCAGTCCTCTTGTCCATGAGAGTATAAATATTCAACAGTCGCAGCCTGCCGCTGCATTTCAGTAGTGTATAATGCTGGCATGCATTCCTTTCCAAAGAATGAGGATGGTTATTTTGAACCTGAACTGGTCCCTGCATCAGACTGACCGAGATCCCACAACAGAATTTGGAATGACCCTATAGGCTTCGTCACGCTGTCTGCATTTAACAGCATTTACTCGAGAGTGGGAGACCATGAAACCAAAAACAACAGTGACATCGAATACTAATAAGAAAAAATGGTGGCAGCCTTGATTTCAACTTCATCTCATGGACAAGACCCTCGGCAGACAAGGATTGGGTTAGCAGATTATCATCAATATTTTTGTGAATGGCAAATTCACTGAATGTTTCCACTTTCCTTTGTGTATGAAGCATGTGCCCATCACATCTGGCTCACCAGCTATGACACCACCAAAGCTGCACCTAGTAAAGTAGTATAATTTGCAAGCGCATCTTCTGTGAATTTCTTCACCTTTGAGCCAAATGTCAGGGAGAGCACCTAATATATCTGGAAGTGTGTTGAAGTCCAGAAATGATGGTACTGGGAAGTGTGTGTTGGTTTTGAAAAGCAAAAGTGATACCCACTGGGAAGCAGTGGTTACTGCTGGGAAGAGCAAAGCATGTGTTAGTAAACAATGGTATTGGACAACAACACACTCCAAACATTGCTTTCCGGCACCTTCCTCCAAACTCTGCCAGAATTGGTTGCGCCATTGAAGGGGCACTCTTTATCTTTGTGCAGCTGTCCACTAACACTGTCAGCACCCCCCAAAGGGTTTGGTACTAGAAAAACTGTGGAAGCAACACAGCACCCAAGCACACACTTAAACATGAGACACATCCGTCGTGGGGTAAAAAAAAGAACAAGTTCCATCTTGATTCAAACTATTTTGGTTTTACTTGAGCTGGTGTAAGCAATGCGGTCAGTTATAAAAGAAATGTCTTATTTAATCTGAGTTGTCCATTACAAACTTTCTGCCACTTCAGCTAATGAACAGTTTTTCAAGACCTATGGTACAATCAACTATGGCAGGGGTTGGAGGAAGGATGTCGTAAACCAGTGCCTGGGGTTTGGGACAGCAAGTGAAAACAGACCTGTTTATACTTCAATACAGACAAGAGTACACCTTAAAAAACAAAACAAAAGAATCGTAGCATTTTTTTTTTTAAGTGAAGAATATTTTCAGTTTTTAGCCACAGACCAGGACCAGGAGCATCAATATTGGCAGTATGCATAAGATTTGGAAACAAAAGACTTCACTACACAGGTCTCAGATTCGTATCTTGACAGGAACACTTGTTCCCTCACTGCTTTGGCACTTTCTCCGTCACTTCTTTTCCGTTTCATTTTGTTCTCAGTGAAAATAACCTGAAAATAATTTTAACACAGCTTCCAGAAAAATGGCAAATGCTCGTACTTTGCAGCAGAAATACAAGCCTCGCTTTGAATTGACCAACAATTCAGTGCCAAAACTACACAAAGCGCAATACAGAAACTGGCGCTACAGCAGTGAGTGGCCGCGAGTAGTACACATGTGCCACTGAAAACCCAGAAGTGGACATATTCTGGACTGGAAAACAAACACATCACAAAAATTGTCTAGCAATGTTTAGGATCATATTTATTTTTTAATAACACCCACAACACCCACCTGCTTGGGAAGTATTTGTTGCTGTTCAGTAGACAAGCTGCACCATCCAGCGTGTGACGAGTGTAATCAATGGCTGGACACTGTAAGCAGAAACACAAACTTGATGGTGACCACCCACTTGCATAGTCTTAATAAAACAAGACTACATTCTGCTATGGTCATGTTTTCACACCGGACACACTGGGTCTCATCTCTACCAAAAGTGGAAGACAAAGGCAACAATTCTACATATGCATACAAGTGTGGTCAGGGGTTGCAAACACTTTATTAGAACTGGCATACAGCAAACAACTGCCTTGAAAAAAATTGTGCAACCAAACATGATGCTAAACACAATGACAGCGATTTTGTAATCTTAGCAATCCCACACTTCTCTAGTTGAAATTTTGCCTCTCTACTGCAGAATTCTGAGCAAGTCAAATTGATAATGGCACTACTTTCAGCATCCTGGAGCTTGGGACCTCCATGAAAATCAACCTTTTTCATCAGTGCATGGTTAGATCTGTCTTTCACTGGTGTTGGCAGTTTCCTGGCTGGTTTGTTTACCTTCTTGAGTAGGCAGCCTATTGTCAGTTGGCTCAGAGCTGCTAGAAGGAATTGGTTTAGAACTAATATCACAACTACACACACAAAAAAAGGCAAAGTTTTCTGCGTTGTCTTTCGTGACATTAACATGATGAGCTGTGAAATGTGATTGTTGCAGCATGGAAACGAACAGTGGGAAACTAGTGATTTTTTTGCAGCTGGAAACTGATGCAGGCAGTGAACTACCACTGACCCCATTCGATGTCATCCACCCTGGCCTAGCAGCTGTCAAAGTTGATATGTTCCAACAACTGACTTCACACATACCCCGACATCAGAGAGACAAAAACAGTGAGTGTGAGACTGCTAAAGGCTTTAATCAAAACACAGTCTGGCATACAGATTTGGACTTTTTATGTACAGTAAATGCATGGGGTTGGGGCAATTGCCTGAGAGGGGGTTATTTTGCATTAATACAGTTTTTTCTGTGTATTTGCAACCCCTGTATGTTCATATGGTGAAATCAGTTTTCACAAAAAGGTTATTATGTAAAGTTACTCAAGTACTGATTCAGACTGCAGAGCACATTAGGAATGTATGTTACCAATCAAGGGGATGCAACAGCATAAAATTGTCTGAAATACTTTACAGTCAACCTTGTAGCACACTGGAACAGTAAAGACTCAAAGGCTCTTTAATTACGTATAACTACTCAAAACAGCCTAGTACGATGACAACCGCCTGAAGAATCTAATGCCCGATTTATTTACTGTTCCCATCATTATGCCATAACAAAAACCAAGCTTCTCATACGATCAGGGATGACAGAGAACCAAAATCACATAGCTGAGAAACTAGGGGGCCCAGGCGGCTGGCCCTTTCACTTTCTCCATGGAATCAAAGCAATTTTGCAGAAATCGGGACTCAAAATGTAGGTAGCGGCAGCCTCTCATCACCTATGCGGGAACATCAGAACTTTGCTCAGTTTTACTGTATTTCAGTCACTAATTTCTCCACAGTCTCTGAATGTATCCTGTTGGAAATTACATAAATAAAAAGAACGTTTTCTTCGCATTCTTATGGTTGTTTTTATGTTTGCATGCAATGTACCTCGAGAAATCGCCAGTTGATTTTCTACAGGAGGTATCTGCCGTTTGTCCGGTGCCGATCACGCGGTCCGAGACATGAACGAAAACAGTCGATGTGTTTATCCGCTCGGTGACAAAGCGATACGCGTTGTACACAGCAATATTTGGTATCAATGGATCGGAAATTGAATGCCGATTCCAGTGGTGTAAACACCGTGGTCGTTTACAAACATCTCTGGTCGCTAGAACGCATTTTAGTTGGAAACTCGCCAAAAAAAAAATCAATTTTAAACCGCAAAACGCCCTCAAATGTCTAAAATATCCCCCTTCAAAATGAAGCTGAATCCGTACCCTTTCGAATGAGGTATGGGGCTAATGGATTGATGACCGGTGGGTCTTTCACAAGCCAATAAAAGACCGCAATAAAGGCGCTTTTTTCAAATTGACTTTATCCAAGATGGCATCGACCGTGTGGAGTTTTTGTGACTCAATTGCCGAGTTTTGGCACATGATTCGTGAGTATTCTCTTCACCTGGCTCTAGTTTACTGAATTTGGTGATAGTTTATCTCATAATTTATCATTTTTATATGATATTTTGATTCATTCTTGCAGGATTGCCTAAAATCTTACGATTTTCTCGACCGACTCATAGTTCTGTCTTTGTTTACAAATACGACTAACCGGAAGTTGTCGATCACTCGCTTGTTCTCCTAAATATTGCCAAAATACGCCAAAGTTTCACAAAAATAGTCATTGAAATACATTCTCTGATGTCTTCTGGAACAGTATTATTTTGGGGGGACGAACCTTTTACGTAAATTCGTGGCGATGGCTGTTTTCGTGATTGAAATTCTTCATCAGGGAAGGTAACTAAGATGCTGAGAAAACACAGTCGACTTCATAATAACTTCTGCACTTGAACTCTGTTAAAAGTCTTTTTCGTTTTTCAACGATCGTAATTAAATTCTCAAACTTTAATAGGATGTTGACCAGCATTTCTAGTTCAAACTTAAAAGTGGATTTCTGCTTTGCTAACGGTAGCCAGTCTGATATTGTGATAAGTGATGATAAAATCATAACAGATAAAAAGTTAAGGCCTGAGTGATAATGATTATTATTAATTATGCTGTAGGCCGTAGATATTCTCTCAATCAAGATCAACAGAAACAACAAAAATGTGTTGTTGTTTTCCTGCAGATGATGACCAGTTTTACAAATTGAAGGCTGACTTCCTGGCAACTGGGAGAGGATGCCGGCAAGACCTTGCTCTGGTTGATGTGGACAACCGACTGTTAGTGCAGCTGCTTCTCCTGAAAGATGAGGGATCCAAGACTTTGGATGAGACTGCATCCTTCCAGCAACTTCTCATGCCAGATCTGGTCAAGACAGTTCTGCTTTCTTGTCTGCGGTATTTATGGTCATCAGACTGAAGGAGCTGTTTGGAGGCGAGCCACTTCCAGAACTTCCACCTCTTCACGGCCATGGCGGCTGCCAGCAGAGATGTCAACAAGTGGAAGAGGAATCTGACCCAGGAGATGTCGACTGAACCAGAGGATGAATCAGAACCTGATGAACCTGAGTTTGAAACCAGCTTCAGATTTTAACAGGAGGGTGACATTGTGGCAGTCTACAATGTAGAAGATTTCTTTATCAGCAAAGTCACCAGGGACCAGGGTCATTAGTGAGGAAGAGGCAATAGTCAGTTTCTTGGAGAAGGCGGCAGTAAAGATGGAGTTGTTGTGTACAGGTGGCCATGCTCTGAAGATTACACTCAAATCTCCTCCGCAGTTGTTTGCCAAGAATCTGCAACTTGCACCTTTATCATTGTTTCCAGGGATGTTCATTCTTTGTTGAATCTCACAGGAATTTATTTGGCAGATATCAAGCACTCAGATGCTATTTACAGGAAAATCACCTGTAGACCGTGTCAACTGACTCCAAATCACAGCCTTGTAGGCCTGTATGTACCATGTTTTCTTTAGCATACACGTCCTTTTTCTGCTGTGAAAAGTGAAGATTTTGCAGACTTTAAGACTCTAACACTCAAAATAAGTGCAAATGCTGCTGCAAGTGTACTTCACACTTAGTTTAATGTACATGCAAAGTTTCATGGCTGTATCTGTAGTAGTTTTCAAGTTATGAGTTAAAGTATGAAAACCATTAGATTTGTCTTTTTTTCCGCTGTGAAAAGTGAAGTTTTTGCAGGCTTTAAGATCTATCACTCTCAAAATAACTGCAAATGTTGCTGCAAGTGTACTTCACACTTAGTTTAATGTACATGCCAAGTTTCATTGCTGTATCTGTAGTGGTTTTTAAGTTATTACCAGTTAAAGTGTGGCAACCCACATATTTGTGTTTTTTCCCCTGTGCAAACTGAAGATTTTGCCAACTTTAAGACCCTGTAACTTTAAGAGTCAGAGCTGCTTAGAAAAAAATAAGTGCAAAGACTGTGATAAACCCTGCCTGGAAATCCATTGGGAAAGCTGTCATTGCCATATGTTACCCACTGTGTGGTGTCAAAAGTGCTGTTTCATGCAAAGTGGCAAGCTTGGAATTGCTTTTTGGAGCAACTTCAGCCCTCTGCCTCTGTTTCATCTTTCTTTGCTGACCATATGATTTAGCTGTGACAAAGTGCAACCAAGGTATACTTTTGAAAAGTGTAAGTATTTGGATTCTCCCATGTTCATGAGAACCACTATGGGGGGGTAAATTTGAGAAAATGTAATAAACTGTTTATTGTCATGCAAAACTGTGTTTTCGAATGGCTATATCTTTGGAACTAATTAAGATAAACAGTTACTTTTTTTCTCTCTTTTTTCTTGTATCAATATGGCCTGTCTGAAAATGCATAAATTGCTGTTGTAAAATTTAAATTATGGCTGCCACTACCTACAAAATGTATCAAAAATCTCTGGGTGGGATGCTAACAGTAACAAAGTTACATTCCCAGGTATCAGACAACAAAGTAACATCCCCAGGTATCGGACAAAGTGACATCCTACCTCTTTGGGGGTTTTGTGGGCGGCACAAAGGAAGATCCATTGCTCTGTCGCCGTCATCTGCGTGCATGTTTCTGGGTTACACTCCTCCTGCCCATCACAAGCGCACACACACAAACACACACACAGATACACACACACACACATGCACACACACACACACAGATATACACACACACACATGCACACAGACACACACACACACACACAGATACACACACGCATGCATGCATGCACACACGCACACATACACACAAACACAGGGACAGACATAAACTCAATGATTTTGAAGGGAACACTTTCAACAAAGCAATCATGTACCGATCAATGTAACCTTAAAATAATTTATAACACTGCTTGATAGCGAGCCCAAAATACTACTGACACACTGACACTGTGACAGTACTATTTTGTCAAAATTCTTTGTCCACACACTGTTTGATACTGCCAGTATACATTATAATAATAGAAACAGATGCATACAAAAATACATATAATATCTCAACATACATGTATTATTATGTTATATATAATATGCTCATTTCAAATCCATTCACTGGTAAAATTTATCAATCATTCAACTTATTTCAAGTAACCAGTCAAGCTGGTTTTATCCCTGACAAGATCACTATCAAGTACAAGCAAAAGATAACTTGTAGAAACTAGATGTTCTACTGAGCCCAGAAGAAAACACCCAGAAACATGATTTGCAAAACATATTCTGTAACCTTTACAAAAAAACTAATTTATAGATATGATAATTAGTAATCATGTACTATCCAGAATATATTAGTCATTATATATTTCACAAAATGTATATGTGAGCATATTTGCATATGTGTGTCCCATGACTCCCAGTATGTGTGTTTTGGTCTGTGTGCTCACATGCTAATGCGTGTCCAAGTGTGTGTGTGTGTCCAAGTGTGTGTGTGTGTGTGTGTGTGTGTGTGTGTGTGTGTGTGTGTGTGTGTGTGTGTGTGTGTGCAAACATGTGTGTGTGTGTGAGTGCATGTGTGCATGTGTGTGTCACAATGTGTGTGCATGCATGCACATGTGTGTGTGCCTGGGAATGTGCGTGCAAACGTGTGTGGTATGTGTGTGTGTGTGTGTGTGTGTGTGTGTGTGTGTGTGTGTGTGTGTGTGTGTGCATCTTGTGGGTGGTGTACATGCATGCACATGTGCATGCATGCATGTGCATGTCTTGGGGGGGGGGGGAGGTACCTACAAGCATGCATGTGTCCCAGTGTGTGTGTGCATGCATACACATGTGTGTGTGTGTGTGTGTGTGTGTGTGTGTGTGTGTGTGTGTGTGTGTGTGTGTGTGTGTGTGTGTGTGTACTGTGTCTTTGGGAGGAAATGGTGGCACAAGGTGGATAGGATCAGCTGGCCTAGCTACCTGCCTCACACATTCTGTCTCACCAACAACTGAACAGATTAAATGCCAAAAAGAATTCTTGTAGAAGCAAATCGACCCACTCACACTTGCCTGTAACTTCACAGCCAGTCCATTGAGTTCCATACAAAACTGTCTGAAAACAAGAAAACATGCCATGCTACAGTGAACTAAATTAACTACTTTGTATAATTTATACATAATATTATTATGAGTGAGCTTGTGCACACTGTTCAAGACAGCACAGCATAAGAAAAAGGTCTCTGACCAAGCAAGTGCATGGAGGGAAGACATAAAATGGAACTATTACTAATACTATTAGTATCATCAGAACACAGCTAGAGGGTTGGTTTTAAAATTTAAAAGTTCAGTCAAGTAGTCAGGAGCAGTTGAGCTGAGGCAGTTGTTGACCTGTACCACAGAAGAGCGAGTTTGTACTGTATTCATGGATCAGTGGGCAGCCACTGGTGAGAAACGTGATGAGGAGAGATATGGTCAGTTTGGGAACTCTCAGGACAAGGTGAGCATATCATTATCAATGTTTGTTTGAACTTTTAGTTTGCTTAAGACTCATATTCATAAGACTAAGAGTAAGAGATACTGAGGACAGCAAAACAAGAGAGATTTGCAGTACTCAGTCAATGCATGAAAGAACAAAGGCAGAGACAAGAACAAAACATTTTTTTGTTACTTTAATCTAAAATATGTTCCAATGTTGTAATGTACATCTTAATTTTATGCATGTAAATTGTAATGCACCAATGGCAATACAATATTGTTATAAATCCTTTTAAACTAAAGCAATGCTTAGCAGTTTACCCATGCCCATGGATAACGGGAACCTGTGCATGCAGATGCATGAATAGCTAAATTAACTGTATGGCCAGTGAAGCTACTACTGTACTAGTACTACAGCACTTACCTCAAGTGTTCATACTTCCATACTCCTTCATCCTGTCCATCCGGTGGCATGAGTATTTCCTCCACCTTGGACACATCCTTTCTGATGGCTTGCTGGATAAACTAGAAAGACACACAATATTCAACAACCATAACATCTTTACAAAATAAATCATACTCCTGTGCTTGTTGAATAAACTAGACAAGCACCCCAAAATCCTAAAATCTCCACAAAATATACATGTACACACTCCTGTGCTTGTTGGATTTATAAACTAGCCAGACACATGGCAATCATGTCATCTTCATAATATAACAGTACTCTCCAGTGCTTGTTAAACAAGTTGTTGGATAAGCTAACAAGTCACAAAACACATCAACATTCCTACAAGAACACATCAACATTCCTACAACTGTACAAGAACACATCAATATTCTTCTACAATCTTCACAGAAACTATACACTCCAGTGCTTGATAGTTGATGTCCTAGACTCCTATTATTATAAATAACCCAGGAAAACACAAACTTGTGATAAGTAATTATCAAACAATCTTCATAAAATCCACATAGATCTGCTTGGGGGAGGTTGCTGGGGGGGGGGGGGGGGAGGGGTAACCCATAAAAGACGCAATAATCATAATCTCTAAAAAGACACACTTCTGTGCTTGTTGGATTAGCCAGGAAAACACACAAAAAAAACACAATAAATTCTGTTTAAAAGTAAAACACACACCAATGTGCTTTTCGGGTAAACTGATACATTAAAGGCAACCACTATGACTAAGGCTATGCAACCTGTGGTGTAAAATGAAGTATGCACTCAGTCCCACAGCCTGTAAAGTGTGTTTCTTTCTTTCTTTTCATCTCTGACTGAGTCAGTGAGCAGTCCTACACACAGCTCCTGAGTACTGATGACACTGACAAACAACAGGCACAGGTGACAGGACAGTGAGTGAGTACTGAGTGACTGAAATCACAAAATGTAACTACTGCACATCAGAACATGAGCTTCATTACCTGTTGAACAGCTAAAGTGCTGTCCATCTCTTCAAAAGATTCATCTTGCCAGCTGCACCAGTCCTGAAAACAACAAACACAATTTCATAAGAACTTTTACAAGTGAATCAAGGCATGCATGTAACACTAACACTACTGTTACTAACAGTATTATATATTAATATATTATATTTATGATACATAATTTATAATTCCCACTTCATTTGTCTCATTTGCTTGGTTTATTTACAAATTATACACTTTACGGAGTTGACCATATTGCACTTTTATATAATTCATAAATTTAAGGTGTAATTTTGCCACTGAGAAGTATGAGTATGCATCACACTTTTAATTTATAATTTATGTGTTACTGTCTATGTCTGCTGAGTGTGACTGTAATACTAATAGTAATAGTGTAAAAAAATAGTGTTGCAAAGGTGAAATCAGTAAAAGTGTTCCTGTTTGCATGTCATTATTTTTTTTATTTTTGTTGTTGTTTGTCTTGGTAGATTTCTACTTTCACTTTTATTAGTTTTAGCTATTTGAGAAACTAGGACAAGGAGGGAGAGTTATTTCAAGCAGTGACAGTAAGGTGGTGGCTAGTCAGGAAACTAGTCTTTTGATTTTTATGTTATACATTACATGTCACAATCAACAATGTAAAAAATGGGTGTTTTAAACCTTTTATGCATGTTTTCCACAGTTCTGGATACTAGCTTTTACTACATGTATGTAATATGCATTTTTTACAGTGATTCAGAAACAAATAGTCCAATGCTGAAAACAAAGTGCAAAACATTTTTGAAGGTGCAGTACAACAAACAGCCAGATCATGCACATTGTCATTATGACTCACTCAGTCTCAGTCTGTGACTAAAATGTCTTTTACTACTAATAGTAATACTAGTTTAGAGATTCATTGGACATTGGTTGTTGCTTTTCTCATCCGAGTTTCACTTTATCCAATCACATAAGCTGTAACTAGTGCAAGTGAATGTGAATACTGTGTGCACTTTTATCGCAATGACGTTCATGGCATGACTAATCCATATGCCAGGCTGAAAGCAAAAGCACTCTGAAAATTCAGCTGATGTGGTTAACTGAACCATGAGCAGCAAATCCATATCCAGGCCTAATCAAAAAGTTAAGACTCACAGTTATTAGTTTACAAGGGAGTGCATGACTACGATAAGGAAAGCCAAACAATGAAATTATGAAGTGCCATGTTTCCGGTCATGCTCCAACTCCAAGTACAACAAACTAATAGAATCATACAATCATCTACTGGGTTCAGTGAACTTTTAGCATTCAGCACTGACAAGACAAAAACAGTGACCACCAGGATGCCATACCGGCAATGCAGCACCAAGCTCATGACATGTGCTGAAATCTCTGAAGAAATTTCAGAATTCTGTAATAGCGTTGCATGACTAATACTAGTGATAGTTCCGATACCAAATTTGATGCTCTCAATCTCATTCATGTTAAAATTAAAGTACGCTCACAAAAATGGGGAGCCATGACAGTGGCAAACAAACTTTCAAAATAAAAAAAGTTACGTACACACATACACACACAAACACACACACACGAGATACCCTTTAGAATTTTATTAAATTAAGAGGATGAAAATACCCTTTCACTGTTTGGAAGTGTTTCAGTTTTACTTTTTGATTGGAAGGCAAGGGCGAGTCTCTCCCGAGTCGTGAAAAATGGGAAGTCCTGAGAAATGTGCAATTTGCACGAAAAATGCATCCCCGATTTTCCGACACTAACGCAGGAAATAAAACGAAGAAGAAGAAAAAACGAACGAAAACTAGACTAATGTTAATAATTTCGGAGTCGAAAAAGCGGAATTCTGGAACTGTGGAAGCGATTCTGGGGACGAGTATGACATAAAAAACACACACACACGCACACAAGAAAACCCAGACTTCTTTGCAAACAAGACTAAAATTATTCAGAAAAAGTTGACTGATTACTTTGTATTATGTGCTATTAAATCAAAATACCTTGGATTTAGTACCAGGCCGATTTCTTCGGACAATCGTCGTAGCGGTGTTTGCCATTTTCATCTTGATTGTCTCGGCGGAAGTGCTACCGTACACAAACGCCATCTAAGGCACATGGTCACTAACTCTGCATTTGTCATTGCGTACACCAGGTTCAATTACTTCCCTTGGATGAATTCGCACACACATTGCGGCCGCTACATCTAAAGAAAGACGGTGCTTTGTAGCCTACCTGGTATATGATGGGAACTAGTTACAGGATTCGCGTTGTGAGCCGGTTTGGCCTAGCGGTAAGGCGTTAGGCTGGTAAGCGGAAGGACCTCGGTTCGATACCGCTTCGGCTCTCCTTTCTCTTCAGAAAAGGTTGTGGTTCGTGGACACTGTCTTGTGACTTTGTCCATCACTTCCTACTGAAACATTAAAATGGCTCTCATCGCTGCCCATCTTAATGCAGAAGTCATTCTGGTGGTGACAGTTTAGCGATAGGTATATGATCTCCCTCTCCCCCCACCTCCATGCCCCCTTCCCCCCTTCTCCCCGTCCCTAATAAGCCTTATGGTTTCTGCGGACGTTAAGCACCATCAGTGTTTACTTACTTACTTACTAGGATTCGCGTCCTTTTTACACCTAATCCTCTTTGTTGTTATTTTCAGTTTGGTCTGCTTGTGTGTTAATGGTGTTCCGCATCATGGATATACTGGCAAACTCACCGGCTTTGGCTAACCGTTGCCGAGTAGATACTTTCATCATTATCCGGGAAGAAGAAAAAAAGTTAAAAAAAGAACTGAGATATTTGAGGGGTCTCACTGATATGCATGTGCGATTTTTCAGTGTATTGATGGTTGGTGCTGTTAATTAGTCAAAAAAAAAAAGCGCGTTCGTGACTTGCCCGCAGTTCCGAGGCTCACTGAGTCAGTCAGTCATAGTCACAATTGCGTTACTTTAGTTTGATGAGACTGTGTTTTGTATTTCGTGTCTCTTCCAAACTTCAGACCAGTCAACTAACAACAGAAACTAAAGAACTTTCTTCTTCTTTTTTTTCTTTTTTCCCCCTTTCTTTTTTTCGTCTGCCTGGTACAGTGACCCGTGCCACATTCATAGTCACGTCATCCCCTTGTCGAGTCTTTGTTTTGCTTGGTTGGTGATACGGCCGGAGAGTAGATAAGAAATACATTACAGTAATTTCTTTAGGAGTGGTTTACGTGGTGTCTTAAAATGGTGTAAGGTGCGAGCATACAAAAGAACTATTTCCGTTAGTACCATTGACTTCAGAACCGCTATACTAACCGGTATGAATCCACATCAGCTGACTGGGGGCAGCAACTCAGTTTGACCTCTTTTTACGCTGTCAGTGTGGTGTATTATTTCCCTACAGAAGGGAAATCACTTTAGTGTCTTCAGTGGTGAGGGTTGTAACGCGCGGGATAAATATTTGTTCCCAGTCTGAACTTGAGTCGGCTGAGCCGGGTTTTTAGGCAACCTTTTGAAGCCAAACTTGGTATGTCAGTGGTGTACTATCAGTCATGACTCGACCAAAAAGTCATGCGAAGTGATTAGGATACTATCTTCAAGGTCAAGGTCACAAAGAGGGCTTATATAATAAAAAAGATGACGGTCAGTTTTTACTATATATTTGATTAATTCTAAACTAATAAGTCTCTTACAAACGAACTCAATTTGAAGGTAGATCATCACAAGCAAAAACGTGGCTGGTGAATATTTTGGATTGCTGTGTAGGTCGCTGTCACGTCACAGTCACTGTTAAACATCTCAGTTAATGCCTTAGTTTGGGTGATATCCGTTATGAATCTCTGAACCTTTCGTAACCAGATCCGGTATGGTGATATATCATTATAAGCCTGGGTGGCATGTGCAAAAAAAATGGGCTGTTGTCTTCAAGGTCAAGGTCACAGTAACTGAGTGTGGGTTCATACAATGAAATGACTTTCTGTTATATGTTCTGAAGTGCTGATCTTTTTTGCGACCAACTTAGTTTGACAGTGCATGTTCATAAGCTGGAGTGTCTTGTGAAAAGGTTGCTTGGCTGTATTCAAGATCAAGGTCACAGTAAAAGTTAGGAACTGCAGTTAATGTTTGTCCGGACAACATCTCTGATCGAATAAACTTAAGATGGTGATGCATCATCACTGATGAGCCACAGTATCATACAGAAATATGTTTTTGCCATTTCCAAGGTCAAAGCCACAATCATTTTTACTACATTTTCAAAAACGCTGAAGCTTTTACAATCCAAATTAGTTTGATGATACATAATCACAAGACAGGGTAAAACACCATGAAAAGATGTTATTGCTTTTCCGGCTCAGGGCGTGAGACACAGGACGTGGTCTGGGTGGCTGCCAGAGATTATTGCCGCTCTTGGCCATGATATCTCAAGCACTGAGGGGTTAATACCGATTCCAGTCACGAAAATGTGGACCAGAACATTGTTTTTGTAATGAATATACTTGTTTATTAAATTTGTAAGCGGTCCATGGAAGTAGCAGGTTGGAGATAAGCAACAATAAACGAGCCACAGCCAGAAATACAAGTTTCTTTTCTTTTCTTCAGATGGTACATGCGAAAGGCCGTTGGTATTGCTCAGTCTCGCTTTCTCTCGCGCTGTCTTCCCACGTCTTTCGGCGACGTCCAAATTAACAACACGTAAAACATACCTGAAGGATTGAATGACGTCCACACACGAAAGAACATTGACAGAGCGACATACAGAGTACAACAACACAAACACAATGTGCAGATGCACTCGGTTACAAATTTATTAGTCAATGGTTCAAGCGTGTGAATGTGTCTACATAACATATGACACAGATTACTAATTAAGTGTAATTGTTTAGTAACTTTAGAAAGCAAGAAACAAATATTACTCTGACATGAATATATAAGGTTCAGAACAAGTTAGTGTAACACATCCCCCCCCCCCCCCCCCCCGCCCCCCTCCCACCTCCTCCAAATTACTTCGCAAAAGAAATGA
>OY757542.1:27424612-27443945 GCA_963584105.1 Alviniconcha strummeri
GAACGACTGACTTGGAGAAAACAGCAACTTCCCAGCAATTCTGTGCAACGCGAACAGTCTGACGGGTACTGCATAATTATACGAACTTGATTTGTGCATGCAGCCGTTCAGAAGAGCCGGTTTGGCTTAGCGGTAAGGCGTTTCGGGTAAGCAGAGGGACCTTGGTTCGATTCCGCTTCGGACCTCATTTCTCTTCAAAAGTTGTGGTCCGGGGATACTGGCTATAATGACTTTGTTCCTCACAATTAATTAAACATTAATCTATTAACCCATTAATTTATCTATTTTAAGAGACAAAGCGTGTGTGTGTGTGTGTGTGTGTGTGTGTGTGTGTGTGTGTGTGTGTGTGTGTGTGTGTGTGTGTGTGTGTGTGTGTGTGTGTGTGTGTGTGTGTGTGTGTGTGTGTGTGTGTGTGTGTGTGTGTGTGTGTGTGTGTGTGTGTGTGTGTGTGTGTGTGTGTGTGTGTGTGTGTGAGAGAGAGAGAGAGAGAGAGAGAGAGAGAGAGAGAGAGAGAGAGAGAGAGAGAGAGAGAGAGAGAGAGAGAGAGAGAGTGTGTGTGAGTGTGTGTGTGTGTGATATGCGCTCGCGCGTGGATGCACGCGTGTTTTGAACGTAACGTTATATGTGTGTGCGAGTGTATATACGCGGAGGAGTGTGGGCAGGCGAGAGAGTGAGACAGAGGTAAAGACAGATCATTTATACGTGTTTATTTATTTAATTTATTTATTCTAAATGTAGCGTTTTGAGCCGATGTGTCACAGACATATTTTCATTTTTATACATTTATCTGATTTAAAATGGCTCTCGTTGCTGCCCATCTAAATGCAGGCGTCATTGTGTTGGTAACAGTGTAGCGTTAATTATTATAGTTTCCCTCGTCCCGCACCTCCTGGGATTTGTGCCTCCGCCAATACCTCGTTCGGAGACAACTCGGCGTTAAACCACTTTAACCAAGCCCAGGAGCTGTGTGATAGTTGAGGTGGACGTCCTGGGTTCCCCTTCTTTACCAGTCTGTACGGTCAGTGTGGACGTAAAGCAACACTGAACTTGAACACAGCGGGAGAGAGACAAAGCTCGGGAGCTGTGTGATAGTCGAGGTGGATATTACAGAGCAATATATATATATATATTTTTTAATACATGAAATAATAATATATAAAATAAAAAGAACACGAGAAGTAGACCTATTCGGGTTTATAGATTACGGGTACAGGCTAGAGCTTGTACAGAACAATGTTGGTTAGAATCGATAAGCAAGATGACCAAACGAAATGTTTGTACAGAACAATGTCGGTCAGAATTAATAAGCAAGATGACAAAGCGAAATGTTAGCACAGAACAGTGTCGGTCAGGATCGATAGGCAAAATGGCCAGGCGAAAGGGGTCGAGACCGCCGGGGACCACTGTCCATATAAGGTATGAACTGAGCGCCGCGCGAGGAGCCCCTCACGCGTCCAGCGGACGAATAGTAATGACAAAGAGGTAGTTAAGGGACTATGATGGCGTACACCTTGCGTAGTAATATTTAGTAGAAATAATATAGGAAAGTCTGTACTTGGGTTTTGGTAAATGCGCAGAAATAGTAGAAGAATGAAGGTTGATAGGAAAGCAACGTCATATTGACGTCACATAACAACTAAAACACTATACAAGACGGAATTTGCTCTAACGACGGCACTCCTTGGATTCTTGGACGTTTGACTTTTTGGTGGACCTCTTGTACTTCTCACACTCTTGGACCTTCGGACTTTTGGATTTATTGCAGTGTACAGTTCTCATTGGGATCGTTTTATCCTCTTACTTCTTGGATTATACTTATTCTTCACTGGCTCTAAAAGTTATATTTTCCTCTGGGTTTACTTCGAGGCGTTGACTAGCAGTGTTTCTGGAAAAACTATTCTTCCAACTATAAGAAAGAACAAGGACCGATACAGGTATGATTATTCATTCACTTTTATTATTATGATGAGCAAGACATTTTATTAACCTTTAGAATATGTACTCCAACGTGTACGGAATAAAACCTGTAAACGGTATAATTACATGTCAGTGATACATGGTGTGGAAGTCATGTCTGTCCAGGTGCGTGGTTCAAATGTCCAGGTGCGTGTTTGGAGCCGTATGTCATTCAGTGTGTTTCTCGTCCTAGTATTCTGTCTATCATATGGCCTCGCTCTCAGTGTCCTTGTATAAAGGTACGTGTTGGAAATGGGGAAGATCTACAAAAGGGTAAGATTAAATATTTTAGTAACGACTAGGGAACTTACAGAAAGAAACAACTTTCAAGAATATGATTAGAATACAGGACAAAGCAAGAAAGAGCATGTCTTGTAGAGATTCAGTAAAACCAGCCCTGTAAAATGGACGTCCTGGGCGTCTCTGACAGTCAGTACGGTCGCTGTGGACGTAAAGCAACATTGAACGAACGCAACCATTCGTTCTCTAGACTTTATCTGATGAAAGTGCAGGTTGCAAAAGCACATAGCATGCTTTGCACTGGCTGGCTCCCCACCTATTTGTTCTGATTGCGGCGGTCTCCCTTGCTGCATATTGCGGGTCGGAGCTTGTCTTTCTTTCTTTTTTCGTGACGCTTTAAGTCCACAGAAACCGTATAGGGGCTTGCAGAGGACGGGGGGGGGGGGGGGGGGGGGGGGGGATAGGAAAGGGAGTGAGAGCCTAGGCCAACGTCCCTGTTCACTGACACAGGCCGTGAGCTCTGTCGGAGCTTGACGCGAATAGGGATTAATGTCCACAGATGTCAGGCTGACCAGACCCACCTCCCTGTTCACTGACACAGGCCGTGAGCTCTGTCGGAGCTTGACGCGAATAGGGATTAATGTCCACAGATGTCAGGCTGACCAGACCCACCTCCCTGTTCACTGACACAGGCCGTGAGCTCTGTCGGAGCTTGACGCGAATAGGGATTAATGTCCACAGATGTCAGGCTGACCAGACCCACCTCCCTGTTCACTGACACAGGCCGTGAGCTCTGTCGGAGCTTGACGCGAATAGGGATTAATGTCCACAGATGTCAGGCTGACCAGACCCACCTCCCTGTTCACTGACACAGGCCGTGAGCTCTGTCGGAGCTTGACGCGAATAGGGATTAATGTCCACAGATGTCAGGCTGACCAGACCCACCTCCCTGTTCACTGACACAGGCCGTGAGCTCTGTCGGAGCTTGACGCGAATAGGGATTAATGTCCACAGATGTCAGGCTGACCAGACCCACCTCCCTGTTCACTGACACAGGCCGTGAGCTCTGTCGGAGCTTGACGCGAATAGGGATTAATGTCCACAGATGTCAGGCTGACCAGACCCACCTCCCTGTTCACTGACACAGGCCGTGAGCTCTGTCGGAGCTTGACGCGAATAGGGATTAATGTCCACAGATGTCAGGCTGACCAGACCCACCTCCCTGTTCACTGACACAGGCCGTGAGCTCTGTCGGAGCTTGACGCGAATAGGGATTAATGTCCACAGATGTCAGGCTGACCAGACCCACCTCCCTGTTCACTGACACAGGCCGTGAGCTCTGTCGGAGCTTGACGCGAATAGGGATTAATGTCCACAGATGTCAGGCTGACCGGATCATACAACAAGGGGATGGCCAAGTGAGCGAGCCGTACGTTTCTTCATTGTTGCTTAACATCCACGGAAGCGAGATGTCTTATTAAGGACGGGGACAGAGTGGGAAGGGGACGCGAGAGTGAAAGGTTCGACCGCGGAAACCGTCCGAAAAAGACAGGAGAGACCGTGGACCGCCGCCAGAACAATGGCAGTGTTAAGGCGGTGTCCCCTCGCCATTGCCCAGCGACTTGTGCACTGCGCAATTGTTGTTTCAATTGCTGTGCTTGGACAGAGTCACTAAGACAATGTCCGTTGCACTGCTGTTGACGAACAACTTGGACAACTCGAAGCAAAAGACGTCCAGCTTGCTCAGCCCAGCGCCACCTCCCTACTCATGATCTCTTTTGGGCAAATGTGAGGGTCCAGCTCCACCTCCCTCCTCTAAGATCTCATGATCTTTTGGCTTAATGTCCTCAGATGTCAGTTGACATATTAGGGACAAGTTGTGACCAATGCCGAAGCACGGTGCAATAAATCTTTACGTCCACGGAAACCAGAAGGCTCGTTAGGACGGACAGCCCAGGATGTCCACCTCAACTCTCACACAGCTCCTGAACTATGATGATGATGAGTTGATGCTTAATGTCCTCAGATGTCATATGACATATTAGGGACAAGTTGTGACCAATGCCGAAGCACGGTTCAATAAAATCCACATACGTAAGGTGTATGCGTGTTTAGCTGTAACCTGCCACCTGCACTTTTGGCAGAATGACCGGGATTTTTTAGGTGCTACTGTGGTAACACGGGGGTGGAACGGATACCGAAATAAGAGTCAGCACAGAAAGTCGACCCTGGAGAAGAAAATTCTCCCGCCGTTCCAGCAGGGATTCGAACCCGCGACCTTTCAATCACGAGTCCGGCGCTCTAACCACTGAGCTATCCCCGCCCCCCCTGAACTATGATGATGATGATGATGAGTTTTTGCTTAATGTCCTCAGATGTCATTTGACATATTAGGGACAAGTTGTGACCAATGCCGAAGCACGGTTCAATAAAATCCACATACGTAAGGTGTATGCGTGTTTAGCTGTAACCTGCAACCTGCACTTTTGGCAGAATGACCGGGATTTTTTAGGTGCTACTGTGGTAACACGGGGGTGGAACGGATACCGAAATAAGAGTCAGCACAGAAAGTCGACCCTGGAGAAGAAAATTCTCCCGCCGTTCCAGCAGGGATTCGAACCCGCGACCTTTCAATCACGAGTCCGGCGCTCTAACCACTGAGCTATCCCCGCCCCCCTGTGAACTATGATGTTGTGCGTTTGGCTTTTATGTTGCTTTACGTCCACGGAGGCGGGATGACCTATTAGGGACGGGGACAGAGTGGGAAAGGGGACAGGGTGATTGGCTCGACCGCGGAAACCGCCAGAAAAAGATCGGAGAGACCGTAGACCGCCGCCAGAACAATGGAAGTGTTAATTAAGGCGGTGTCCCCTCGCCATTGCCCAGCGACTTAATTGTGCACTGCGCAATTGCTCTTTCAACTGCTGTGCTGGACAGTCACTAAGACAATGTCCGTTGCACCGCTGTTGACGAACAACTTGGACAACTCGAAGCAAAAGACGTCCAACTTGCTCAGCCCAGCTCCACCTCCCTACTCATGATCTCTTCTGGGCAAAAGTGAGGGTCCAGCTCCACCTCCCTCCTCTAAGATCTCATGATCTTTTGATCTCGCCTGGAACCCTGATGTTGTGCGTTCAAATTAAAGCCTTTATACCACAGGATGACCGGTGTTTCCAAAATGTATGCAGCTAACCTTGCATGGTTAGCTGATATGTAGCTAGTATGTTATGTTGCCATTGTTGGATGTTCAGTTGGAATGATGCTTTGCCGATGTAAACGATTATCCCTCAGTAGGGTATGGTTCCTTTGTGCGACCGTGCAGATCTCTGTGCGGCATAACTTATTTGTTTAGTTTCCTACCGATCTATTTTTCTACATAAAATCTGTGGTATATTATGGCTAACACCTTGAAGATGTTGACTTCATAGTTGTCGAATGTTCATTTTAACAGTTGAATATATATGGTTTAGTGCATAGGGGTGATTGTATAAACTGTGAGACATATTATTTCTGTTTTGTTCTGGCTTTTGTAGGGCCGATGTCTTGGGCGCGCAGACTTTCACTCTGCTTAGCTTGTAAACCCTTTCCGGGTCTTTGTGCGTGTACCCGAACTGGCTGGTGATGCGCGTCAGTCTAGTGGCAATTAGGTCTTTGTTCACTGCGAACCGAGCAGACAGGCGCAGCCAGATAACAGTTTAGATTCTTGATGCGCTACCCGCGTCAGTAAGACCCTTGACGTCGTTCACGGATATGCTCTGCTAGTCAGTAACAGTGACATGCTGTAACGCTTTGAGTAACGAGGCTGGAGCCGGTCAGTTTATGACTGACTCCCTCCCGCTTACGGCATGGTCCCAAGTGCCACCCGTGTCACTGTCCGTCTCGTTGTGTGCTTAAGTGGAACTGCTGCTCTTCTTGTTTAGTTAAGGATGATCTTGGTAATCCGTAATTTTGACTGTTACTTTATTGTATGCTATTATATTCTGGGAGTTCATCAGTTAATTGTCTGGCCGTCTCTTGTATACTCACCGCGACTCTGTGAGAAAGGGTTTTAAGTGCAAGTCATGCACACAGTTTATGTGCTTTAGTATTAATCACTTTGTCACAGTTACCATCATGTATTATAGTAACCTACAGGTAAACTACTTTATATAATTGCTGTTGTTTAGACTTTACATTTGCTTTCATGTTCTAAATGTTTTATTTGCTTGTGTCTCTTCCAACACTGACACTGTTTTCTGGTTGGTGCAAATAAAAAGTTATGTTATAGCAACCTCTGACTTGTGACTTCATCCATGCTTCCAATCTGCTTTCCTCACTCCCCACCCCACTCCCCTACACTTCATTTCTTAATTGGCTTATAATGAGATTCACACTTCGGCCCAAACTTGCGGCAAAAGCTCAGCAGACAGCTTGATCCTAAATAATAATAATAGATAACTTTTGTATAGCGTTAACGTGTAGGCTAACGTCAAATCAAGTCAATCTACTTTAATAATCCCGGCCTCACAGGGTAATTCAACTAACTACTATATCATTCTGGGGCCCAGAGACAAGCCTGCGTCTCCCACAAGTCAACAAATAGGTCAGTTCCCCCCGAAGCGAGTGAAGTATCGACACCGTCATCCATTTTTCTTTTGATTTCTTCTTCGTCCACGGGAAAGCTGTCTTTGCTCACAACCAGTCAGAGGGAAGGTTCGCAGAAATGGGCGAATATTCCAAAAACATTTTGAGCGAAGCTTTTTTGGACGCCGAATATAACTTCGTCGCAGTTCGACGAATACCCTGAACTAGGTTCGCGAAGCAAACTTTCGCCCAGTTAAGAACCAACTATATTCGCTGAACTTTTTTCAAGTTCGACGAATACCCCGAACTAGGTTCGCGAAGCAAAGGTTCACCCAGTTAAGAACCAACTATGTTCGCCGAACTTTTTTCAGGTTCAACGGAAAAAAAACGAACTAGGTTCGCGAAGCAAAAGTTCGCCCAGGCGGGCGGGTGACTGGAGGACAGGCGCTCGATCCACTCTTCCGGTCAGCGCGTGACCTTAACTTAACTTTCTGTAGCTAAATAAATGTCGGTGGGGAGGTGTGAGACTGTTTCGATTTTCAAGTGCATTCTACACTTGCACCATACCTATCACAATCCCCTTTTGGATTTTCAAGGTCTCTGCTGTATAACATCTTCAGATTTTTCTATGATTTTTTTTATTTAGTATGTGTGTGTGTGAGACAGAGAGAGAATGTGTGTGTGTCTGTCTGTCTATCTGTGAGAGAGAGAGAGAGAGAGAGAGAGAGAGAGAGAGAGAGAGAGAGAGAGAGAGAGAGAGAGAGAGAGAGAATGCGTGTGTCTGTGAGAGAGAGAGAGAGAGAGAGAGAGAGAGAGAGAGAGAGAGAGAGAGAGAGAGAGAGAAGTGTGTGAGAGAGAGAAGTGTCACGTGTGAGAGAGAGTATGTGTGTGCGTCCGTGTGAGAGAGAGAGAGAGAGTGTGTGTGTGTGTGCGTGTGTGTGCGTCCGTGTGTTAATAGAACTGACCTAACGCAGAATTGCCTCCTATTCAGTTCTTGTTCGGTAGTTACGCCAGACCCGACTTGTCTCATGGTTTGAAAAATAAGTGAGAGGACGACAGAATACAGTATTTAGGGTTCTGTTTTTCATTCCGGAGTTGTTGTTTTTTTTGTTGGTGTGTGTGTGTGTGTGTGTGTGTGTGTGTGTGTGTGTGTGTGTTTTGTCTTGTTTTGTTTTATTAATGCGGACAAATCACCAATAAAAACTCAGCGGCATCAGATGATGATGATGAGTTGATGCTTAATGTCCTCAGATGTCATTTGACATATTAGGGACAAGTTGTGACCAATGCCGAAGCACGGTTCAATAAAATCCACATACGTAAGGTGTATGCGTGTTTAGCTGTAACCTGCCACCTGCACTTTTGGCAGAATGACCGGGATTTTTTACGTGCTACTGTGGTAACACGGGGGTGGAACGGATACCGAAATAAGAGTCAGCACAGAAAGTCGACCCTGGAGAAGAAAATTCTCCCGCCGTTCCAGCAGGGATTCGAACCCGCGACCTTTCAATCACGAGTCCGGTGCTCTAACCACTGAGCTATCCCCGCCCCCCCAGCGGCATCAGTTACCGATCTCACCTTATAAACTCTATGTCTGACTCACTCCACTCTCCATCCTTTCCTTTCCCTCTCCGGCTACATCCGGGTTCAGGTGCTACATAAATATACGTCACTGCATGCTTGACTGACTTGAAGATTTGCGCTGGCTTTAATCCACTTTTTACTCACGCTGTCTTCGCTGTCTACAGGAGCGGGAATTGTTGGACGTTGCTGCAGTCGGAGCTCAGGAGCTGTGTGAAAGTCGAAGTGGACCAAGACAACGACGATGGCAGCCGGCCTCTCGCTAAGTCTACCTGTCCTTCTGTTGTGCAGCGTCTGTGCCGTGAACTTGACCCACGGCTGGTTTTTCAGACCAATCACAAGGTACGTTTCGTTGTTGCTATTATTGCTGTTGTTGTTGTTGCTGCTTTTGTTGTGTTTTGTTGGGTAGGTGGATGGCTTGTGGGGGGGGGGGGGGGAGTAACGTTGAGGTACTTTGATTTTTTAAATCATTTTTTCCTCGTTTCCCCCCCTCTCTCTCTCTCTCTCTCTCTCTCTCTCTCTCTCTCTCTCTCTCTCTCTCTGTTGTTGTTGTTGCTTTTGGTGGTGGTGTGTGTCTTTGTGTGTGTGTGTGTGTGTGTGTGTGTGTGTGTGTGTGTGTGTGTGTGTGTGTGTGTGCGTGCGTGCACGTTGTTTTGTTGTTGTTTTTGTTATTGACATGTATAAAAGATGCGTATTAAAGCTTAATCTAACCATTACTGTTTTTACATGTTCATGACATAATCTATCAAATACACTGTATTCATTCATTCCATAGTGTTGTGTGTATGACAAGAATGGTCAAACATTACAATAATGGTCAATTTGTTTCTAACGCTAGTCATTAATGGAAGAAGAACACAATATACAGAAATATTCGACTTTAAAAAAGGTGCTACCACTGTCTCGTAACAATTTGAGATTACACAACCAACCATACCATTCTTTTGTTCTTCCATTATTTTATGTATTTATTTATTTTAACACTAAACCTTTTGATTCAAACCTTAAACTGGGTATGGTGCTTAACGTCCACAGAAACCATAAGGCTTATTAGGGACGGGGAGAAGGGGGTATGGAGGTGGGGTAAGAGGGAGATTATATACCTATCGCTGCACCGTCACCACCAGAATGACTCCTGCATTAAGATGGGCAGGGATGAGAGCCATTTTAATGTTTAAACTGGATGTAAGTAAGTAAGTAAGTAAACATGGTGCGTAACGTCCACAGAAACCGTACGGCTTATTAGGGACGGGGTAAACTGGATGTACCGCTGGTAGAGTTTATGTACCTTGTATTTACTCGCATGCCGGGTGAGAGTTACCGTAGGCGACTCAGGTCTTTGTTGTTGTGCTTGTGTGACGTCTTTCGAGCGCTAATTAACTCCCTTGTGTGACGATTTTGACAATACGATGACTCGGGTAAAAAGACAATCTATGATTGGGTTTCAAGCAACTGACTAGCCATATTTTCTCCTTCTTCTGTATCGCATCCAACTGCTCAAGACCGCGCCAGTTTTACTGCAGGTTTTGTTTAGTCCACCGAACTCTGACACGGGCTACGGGATCTTTAATGTGTTTATGTGCATGACCCTTCTGCATGCGTGTGAACACGGGGAACGTTATACCCTGTAAATACGACAGGTGAGGGAACATTTCACAATCCTTATGCAGTCGATGACACGGACATAACGTGAGCATACCTGTATATAGGTTTTGGAAGTGAGTATCCGCTTCACTGACTATTTACATCACAATGACGCTACACGATTCAATGCGGTCGTATACGACGTCTCCCCCAACTCCCTTCCCCCCTTCCCCCCCACCCTCTCTCTCTCTCTCTTGGCCGAGGTTGTTCGACCTGCTAGCTTTCAACAGAGATTTGCTTTGTCATGTTACATCGCAAGGAATGTTTCGCTTGCGAGCTCGCCCATACCCACGGGCGGGTTATAATTATGACTAGTCCTTAGCGTGGGCATGTCTGTCTGTGTTTGTCACGTGTGTGTGTGTGTGTGTGTGTGTGTGTGTGTGTGTGTGTGTGTGTGTGTGTGTGTGTGTATGTATGTAACGGTGTGTCTGTGTTTGTTACGTGTGTGTGTGTGCAACTGTGTGTTTGATACGTGTGTGTGTGTGTGTGTGTGTGTGTGTGTGTGTGTGTGTGTGTGTGTGTGTGTGTGTGTGTGTGCAACGGTGTGTCTGTGTTTGTTACGTGTGTGTGTGTGTGTGTGTGTGTGTGTGTGTGTGTGTGTGTGTGTGTGTGTGTGTGTGTGTGTGTGCGTGCAACGGTGTGTCTGTGTTTGTTACGTGTGTTTGTGTGTGCAACGGTGTGTGTGTGCATCGGTGTGTCTGAGTTTGTCACGCGTGTGTGTGTGTGTGTGTGTGTGTGTGTGTGTGTGTGTGTGTGTGTGTGTGTGTGTGTGTGTGTGTGTGTGTCTTTCCGGCTATATTTGCTATAAAAGGCAAAAGGTTTATAGCATCTCTGAGTCCCACCGCCACCCCATTCTCTCCACCACCACCCACACACACATACATCCTCTCTCTCTCTCTCTCTCTCTCTCTCTCTCTCTCCTCTCTCTCTCTCCTCTCTCTCTCTCTCTCTCTCTCTCTCTCTCTCTCTCCTCTCTCTCTCTCCCCTCTCTCTATTCCCCCCTCTCTCCAACCCCTCCCCCCTTTCTCCTCATCTCTCTCACCCCCCCATCCCCCTCGCTCTCACCCCCCATCCCCCTCGCTCTCCCAACCCCATCTACCTCTACCGATTTCCTCTCAGTCTCTTCTCCGTGGAGTAAACACCAACCGTATATTACTTTTTAGTTTTGTTTTTGCCAAGCACATCTTTGTGGGGCTTTTATTCAGAAATATGCATCCATTACAATAACCAACCTTATATTACTTAAAAGAGCTGGAGTTTAGTCCGCATCTTAATTCTACTGGAATGACGATAAGCTGATGATCGGATGATTTTGTTGCTTAACGCCCACAAAATTATCTGACGCTTTATCAGGGACGGGGCGGTTTGGAGGACTAGGGTATCAGTACCTAAGTTCGCTCACTGCGATACTGACATCAGTTTTTGAACGCTTCAAAAATGTCGACACCACCAGGCCAGAACAATACTGATCCCAGCAAACATGTCGGGTCCGATTCGCATCCGGTCCGGATCGGCTGGGAAGCATTGGCCAGAAGCGGGCCGGATGATTCTTACACATTGGCTTTCTTCCGGACCGGATCCGTTTGGCCAAAACCCGATGCTATCAGCCAGAACTAAAACGGATCCGGGCTGGCTTTGCACAATATTATCCGGGACGTCTGTAGAAGAACGAAACGGAGTCAGAAGGTGGGAAACTGGTAACGGGCTGGTTGCGTCCTTCCAAAAACCGGGCACGATGATTCCTGCACACCGGCTTGTTTCCTGACCAGATGTGTTTGGCCACACCCTGACCAGACCGGGTCGGTTTTGCGCAATATGATCCATGCTTTCTTGTGGCAAAACGGAGATGAAACGGATGCGATAAGTCGGATCCGGTGTATACGATCCGAAGCCGATTCTGTCTGCACGCTGGCCGTAATAGCCACAACTAGCCAAAG
The DNA here is from genome assembly GCA_963584105.1 of Alviniconcha strummeri. Classification (NCBI taxonomy): domain Eukaryota; kingdom Metazoa; phylum Mollusca; class Gastropoda; family Provannidae; genus Alviniconcha; species Alviniconcha strummeri. The sequence continues at coordinate 27,436,534 of OY757542.1, forward strand.
CTGGCCGTAACTTACCAGAACGCTTCCGGATCGGATCCGGCATGTTTACTGGGGGTATTTAGATGGTGGGAAGCTCGAAAGTGCGGAGCAACTTGCATTCCGCAGATGATGAGTTGATGCTTAATGTCCTCAGATGTCATTTGACATATTAGGGACAAGTTGTGACCAATGCCGAAGCACGGTTCAATAAAATCCACATACGTAAGGTGTATGCGTGTTTAGCTGTAACCTGCCGCCTACACTTTTGGCAGAATGACCGTGATTTTTTACGTGCTACTGTGGTAACACGGGGGTGGAACGGATACCGAAATAAGAGTCAGCACAGAAAGTCGACCCTGGAGAAGAAAATTCTCCCGCCGTTCCAGCAGGGATTCGAACCCGCGACCTTTCAATCACGAGTCCGGCGCTCTAACCACTGAGCTATCCCCGCCCCCTTATGTATTCCGCAGATTACCGTTTCACCTTTTATAGGGAGCACAGTCACAAAGACCGTGTCCACAGAAACAACCCAGGCTGAGAACAACTCAGCAACAAAACAAACAATCCAGCTACGAGAGGCCAGCGCAGTGCACTTTCCTGTTCACATAGCTCCGAGCTCTGTAGGCCGAGCCGACATAGCTATAGTGACACGTACGCCACAGCCGCAGGTCGGGCAATAACAAAGCGTCAAAGGTTTTCGTCGAGTCAGTGGCACTGAGTGCGGCTGAGTCAAAGCCATGTACGCCACGTGACGTTGCCTGGCTGTGGCGAGGGGGCTGGCAACTTCTTCTTTCTTCTTCCCTTTAGTTAGTTAGTTAGTTAGTTAGTTAGTTAGTTAGTTAGTTAGTTAGTCTCTTCACATAAAGGATATTAGACTGATCTTAAAATCATCATGCTAACAACATGTATCAGCAAGTTGTACTAATATAAATTTATGAGGACAAAACAAATTTAAAAAAGAAAGAAAAAAAAGAAGCCTTATTTGCAGTCAACAAACAGCATATATACATTTATGTCTGTATCCATAGTGACAGAGCTCAGGAGCTGTGTGAAAGTCGAGGTGGGCGTCCTAGGCTCCCGTCCCTAATAAGCCTGCAGCTTCTGAGGACGTACAGCAATACTAAACTGAACCATAGTGATAATTAGTGTTACTTGAGTGATAATTAGTGTTAGTGTTACTCAGGCAACGCGTGTGGAAAACGTCTAACACATGAAGAGCTGGTGCAGTCAAACACAGAGCTCAGGAGCTGTGTGAAAGTCCTTAGTAAGACGTATGTGACGTCCACTGTGGACGTAAAGCGACACTAAAACGAAACAACCAATCACAGCACAGAACAGTCTGCGCGGGTTTACATAATGGCGAATCGTGCGTAGCTCAACGATTGAGAAATATCAATACCACAAAATACAGCTTTATTGCCATGTGTCAGTGCAGTTGCACTAGGAATGATTTATAGTGCCCAGTACAGCCATCACACATTCACGCCAATCATGAAACCTCATTATGTTACAACAACAACTGGAAACGTCGGGGTAAAAACAATGTCACTGATAAATAAATGCATGAGAAATCCAACCGACATCAGGCTGCACATATCACATCATAATTTATACCTCTTTACGAGGTCTACCTCATAAAAGTTACAGTCCTAATAAAAGCATTAACAAATATTTACAACACATTAATTAATTAACCCGCCCGGCCTACTCCCGCGGCCCACTACCACCCTGTTTTACTACCATCATCATGACCCTATCCTGGCTTTGGGGGTAAGTGTGAGGTTGCTGGTTACGGTTCATTCGCATCGGCGAGCGCTTGTTGCATGAGCACTGTCGATTAATTGAGTACTTGGGGTGAGGGAGCGGGGGTTACTTTGGACACGACTGGCTCGTAATAGAGCAAAGTAAGTATGTAAACATGTGCTTAATGTCCACAGAAACCAGAAGGCTTTTTAGGGACGGGGGGATGGGGGTATGGAGGTGGGGGTATGGAGGATGGGATAAAACAGCAGTTTCAGATATTCAGGTTAGTCATGGCAGTCATGATCAAGTGTGTGTGTGTGTGTGGGGGGGGGGGGGGTACTTTGGGCAAGAGTGGCTCGTAAAACGGCTCGTGTGTGCGGCGACTGAGCTGCGGCAGGCCACAACAATACTGACGTCATGACGCCTCAGTGTGGCGTGGCGTGGCCAGTCGCTGTGGTGTATCGCTTGTGTCTGCGCCGGCTCTTAGTAGAGAGATAAGCCAACTCCCGTCCCGCGGTATTGGGCGATTCAGGCGGGGTTGTTAACTTCCTTGACTTTTGCCCGGCATCGCTTAAGTCCCTTGGCTGCTTTTACTTCCGGTGCGTACTTTCTTCGCAATGGAAAGCGGTGATAGTGAATTTGCGAATTTTACACAATCAACTTTAAAGGCATTTTTGGAGGCCCGTAGTCATAATGCGTCTGGAAATAAGCAATAACGTGTTGCTCATGCTATAGGATGCCCCAAAAAGCATCAGTTTTTTCTACGAACTCGCGATCTTCTTCTCAGCCAAAAAACGACGCAAAAACACTTTTTTTCTACCCTCCATCACCTTTCCACGGTAATTTTTGCAAATGCAACAGTATTGGCATTTGTACAGCTTCGTGATTCTAGGTTCAGCTTCCACTGTTATACACAGCGTGAAGCAACGCCTACTCAGAAATCGGCACAGAAGTGCGCTGCGACCTTTCGCGACTTCTTACGCGAAAGATTACCAAGCGCATTCACTCTAGTAAACCACCTTCGCTGAATCGCCCAATAGGTATCAGAGCTCAGGCGCTGTGTGAAAGTTGAGGTGGCCCACCTGGGCACACTCCGAGCATCGCTTTCCAGCACCTTCCTCCAAACTCTGCCAGATTTGGTTACGCCTTCACCGACGCTGTCAGCGCCCTCGGAAAGGTTTAGGTACTGATAAGACTGTGGAAGCAACCTAGAGCCTAAGCATGCACGTAAACATGAGACGCATCCACCCCGAGTAAAAACAAAAAAAGTTCCGTCTCGATTCAAACGATTTTGGTTTTAGATGAGCTGGCGTAAGCAACAAACTTACTACTGTTTGAGCACCAAAAAAATAAATATATATATATGCTCGTTAACTGACACCTTTCTGGAACCTATGGCGTAACTAAATACGGCAGTGGTTGAAGGAAGGATGTCGTAAACCAGTGCTTGGAGTTTGCCTCCTGCGCTCCCCGTCCCTAATAGTCCTTATGGCCTCTGCGGACGTAAAGCAACAATGAACCTGGAGCTCAGCCAGAGCTCAAGAGCTGTGTGAAAGTCCAGGTGGCCGTCCTGGGCTCCCCGTCCTAACGGTCCTTACGGTTTCTGTGGACGTAAAGCAACTTGAACTTGGTGTCTGATCCTTGTCTGTGCAGACCGCAGTGCAGCCCCTTCCCCCAGAAGAGCCAGTTTCAGAAGTGCATCACCTGCAACCTGTTCAGCCCCAAGGAGGTGACGCTGCGAGTACGCAACGTGCTGAGGGAGCCGACCTTCGATGAAACCGTCACGCTGAACTGCACCCGGGCCAAGACCCTCTTCTTCATGATGCAGGAGGCGGCGGACGTCAACAGCATCTTCAGGTGAGTCACGTACGGCAGCCACGATGTACTTTGGACACTAGTGTCACAACAGCACCTTCAGGTGAGTCACGTACGGCAGCCACGATGTACTTTGGACACTAGTGGCATAAGAACAACTTCAGATGAGTCACGTACGGCAGCCACGATGTACTTTGGACACTAGTGGCACAACAGCACCTTCAGGTGAGTCACGTACGGCAGCCACGATGTACTTTGGACACTAGTGGCATAAGAACACCTTCAGATGAGTCACGTACGGCAGCCACGATGTACTTTGGACACTAGTGGCATAAGAACAACTTCAGATGAGTCACGTACGGCAGCCACGATGGGGCCAGGAGCAGGGGGAAGATGATGAAGAGTACTTTGGACAAGAGTGGCACAACAGCATCTTAAAATCGTCAGGTTAGTCATGACAGTCACGATGAAGTGGCGGGACAGCGAGTACTTGGGAGGTGTGTTTGTGCGTGTTCGGAGGGGGGGGGGTTGGTGCTTTGGGCCCTAGTGGCTCGTAAAACAGCAGCTTCAGGTCTTCAGGTTAGTCATAACAGTCATGCATTCGTGCGTGGGTACGTTCCTGCGTGCGTTTGTGCGCGAGCATGTGTTTGTGCACGCGCGCGTGAGTGTATGTGTGTGCGCGCGCGGGAGCGCGTGTGTGTGCGCGCGCGTGCGCACATGTGTGCGTGTGTGTGTGTGTGTGTGTGTGTGTGTGTGTGTGTGTGTGTGTGTGTGTGTGTGTATGATGCTGCGTGTGAATGTGTGTCTGTGTGTGTGTCTGTCTGTCCGTCTGTGTCTGTCTGTCTGTCTGTCTGTCTGTCTGTCTGTCTGTCTGTCTGTCTGTCTGTCTGTCTGTCTGTCTGTCTTAGTGTTTGTGTATGTGAAGCTGCGTGCTCGTGTGCGAGTTTGACTTGACCAGCTGTCTCTCCGTTCCAAGGTTCAGCACCAAGTACTTTGGCGCCGAGCTGGGTTTCTTCATTCAAGGCGTGAACGGCGTCTTCGGCGATTTTGCCCTGGACAAATCCTTCTGGGAAATCCTGGATGGGGACCTCAAGCAGACTCCAGTCGGTGGGTGAAGTCTTGACCTCCTTAACCTAGCTGTCGAGCGGCCTAACATCTCCTTTCTTCTCAGGTTCTCTGTGTCCTACGATCACGCCGGCCATCCTGGCTTCTTCGTCAACGCCTTCAACGACATGTACAGTCGTTGGGAGAAGGAGCGAACCTGGTGGGAAATTCTGGACGGGGACTTGAACCATACCCCTGTCGGTATGAGAACCTGAGAGAGGAAAAAATTAATGGTTTTTGGCTATGTCCACTTTTATCCCCGTTGGTTCACTGTCCTCAAATGGTATGAGAATGCGTGCGTGCGAGCGTGTGTGAGTGTGTGTGTATATGTGGGACGGGATGAACTTGAAATGTGCAGTACGTTGGCATATCCACATATCAGTTCATTCCGTACTATGCCAGTGCTATACACACGCACACGCACACACGCATCTTCAAACCATTTGAGGACAGCGAACCGACGGGGCTAAAAGTGGTTATTGCCTGTTTTTCTTCTTTTTCCTTTTTGACATGGATAGGGCTGGGTTGTTGCGCTTCTACGAGAAAACGAGTATGATACGAAGCATGCGCCGGTTTTCAGGCATTGTTAAAAGTTAGTTCATTGTTTGATATTGGACGTCAAGAGAACCGGGGTTCAGCATAATACACGTCAAAAGTCCGATACACGGTTGTGACACACGTAACTTCATGTCTGAAGAGACGTTGACAAAATGAAGTCGAATGAACATCTACGAAGGCGGAATTTCTGGCAGTAGGCGAAGCATGCAAATTAAGCCCTTAAAGGACAAGTCCAATGTTTGGGGTGATTTTTGACACGATTTCCGTTAAAGTTCGCTGAGAACAATGATATAGGTGAAATTGTGATCTGAGGGTTATAAATGCACGAAAACAGGCATTTTCTGTCGTACGAAAGCGTCGCCATGACGCTGAAAATCATGTGCACATATGCGCACTACGTCACTCTAGGGAGTCGCTTCAAAATGGCTAGTAACCACAGGGTAACCGACTTGGAAAAATGTCCAGTTCGAATCTCCAAGGATGAAGCTCCGACGCCATTGTCAGTAGCTGGGCCTTTGTTTATTTCCTCCTTGTTAATTCATCTTTCTCGAGCCTTGTTAGGTGCGTCGCGTTTCAGTCTTTTTCGTTCTGTTTGCTCTAGTTTTCACAACAGGCTGCCATTCAGACGGTGTACATCATCCTGGGCAAAGTTCTTCCTCCTATCTGACAAACGGACGACTTTATGAATTCTTGCATGGATTCCGATCCTGCATAAATTTATAGGATCATAATAATAATAAATAATTCTTACAAAGCGTTATTCTTTAACCAGAGTTAAACTCACTGCGCTGTACAAACATCTTATCACAAAAACCACTTAACATACATTTCAACAAACAAAACCTTAATTATTGTAGCTTTAATTACCATTATTGCCTATCGAACAGTACACACACACACACACACACACACACACACACACACACACACACACACACACACACACACACACAATGTCTCCGCTCGTCCACTCATACAACAATTAACAAAATCTTAATGATCTCAAACATAGGGGGCACAGTGGTTAGAATGAGTAGTACTAGTTTATAGCTTATGCTCTGTCCGGAACCATTCTTATGCCAGTCAGGGTACACTGTCTTGGGCAGTGAAGGGGTCAGAGAGAGACCCATTGATGTACTATTATGCTCTCTGCCGAGGGACCTTCATTTCTGAGTCCGCGTACAACCTCGTGGATATGGATTCATATAATTATTATGCGGGCACAGACCCGCGGATACGGTTAACGGTACCATGTGGGTACAGCCTCGCGGATACGGTTAATTACAAAGTGGTGCTTTTGACGATAGTATGCCTTTAACTGTATTAGTCAAAAGGACGTAGACATTATTACAGTGGTGTAATGATAAATACAATGGCGTGGTGATGTTTACAAGTGTGTGGACACATTTATAATTATAGACTTTCGACGCTAGTCACCTGCCATACAGTTGTATGAATCTGTTTTGTGTTACAGGGGTCAGCTCCTATGTGCCCAAAGCAGGGGAGACGGTGACCTTCAACTTAACACAGAGTGGACATGCGTAGTAAACGCGTTTTCCAGAAAACTGTCACGATCCAGTCGAAGTCCACTTTGTTGTAAAAGAAGACAATCAAACGAAATATCATGCAGGTGCCTACCGCTGACACGTACCCCCTTTGCCCAAGTTAGAAGATTTTTGTCATAATGTATAATTATTGACATATATGCTATGTCACTTGATGTGTTTATTCCAATTAAAAGCTTCTACATTGTTCGAGGTTTTGTCATAAATGTCTAACAGCGCGTGGATTATAAACATTTCTTTAGATGTGTGTTTGGGTTGGTATTTAATTGTTGCGTCGCCTAGAGACGCCTAGAGACGTTAGACAAAACAGATTCAACTTTTCTGTGATGAAAGAAACCACAGGCACGCACGCACACGCACGCACGCACGCACGCACGCACGCACACACACACACACACACAGGGGTATGTGTGTGTGCGCGCGCTCCAAGGCAAGAGCAACGGCACACCGAAAGAGCGGTTAAACAATGGAATACAATACAATACAGTACAATACAATTTTATTTTACCTCTGGGGAAATTGACATTTGACAGCAGTAAAAGCAACAGCTACAACACACACACACACACACACACACACACACACACACACACACACACACACACACACACACACACACACACACACACACACACACACACACACACA
>OY757542.1:27444145-27449145 GCA_963584105.1 Alviniconcha strummeri
GGCAGCGATGAGCGCCATTTTAATGTTTAAAGGACAAGTCCAAGGTTAGGGGTGATTTTTGACACGATTTCCGTTAAAGCTCGCTGAGAACGATGATGTAGGTGAAACTGTGATCTGAGGATCATAAATGCACGAAATAAAGGCATTTTCTGTCGTACCGAAAGCGTCGCCATGACGCCCAAATCACGTGACCATATGTCTACTATGTCACTCTGGGGAGTCGCTGCAAAATGGCCAACTCGAGCTCCGAAGACGAAACTGATACTTTGCCAGAGAGGATACAGCCGTATCAGTTTGAGCCTGTCAGGCAGGATTTTGAAAGAGTACCGGAACATCGTGTCAGCTTCGAAGCAAACCCCATGCGGTATTCCATGGGGTTTGCGAAATCGCACTCACTGAAGTGCTCACTACACAAATGGGCGTGATGCGGCGCAGCGAGAAAGTCAGCTCGTTTGAACTGTATACATTTAATCCACTTTCGCCTCACTGCGGGTCGATTGCGTGGAGCTCGTGCATTGTTATACCTGGGGTTGTCTGCGAATTGTTACAGATCGCGGCAACACAGTAGGCCGGCATAGTTAACTTTTTTGTCGACCACACGTATACACAGTTTACTGAAGAATCTAAGATGGCAACTGCACTGACTCCCCAGACTGACGTCACTTTCGGAGAAGCCTACAGAAAATAAAATCGATTAAAAACCCAATTAAACATTTTATATTATTTTTTATTTCATTAAATCTGAAACCAGTGAGTCATTTGTCAATCATTTTGATGATCATTTTGCATACTTAAAAACCTTGGACTTTTACTTTAACACTTTCATTGTTCTGGCGGTGGTCCACGGTCTCTCCGGTCTTTTTCGGGCGGTATCCGCGGTCGAGCCTTCACTCTTTCGTCCCCCCCCCTACCCCCCCCCCCCCCCCCGTCCCCGTCCCTAATAAGTCACCTCGCGTCTGTGGACGTAAAGCAAAATGGTCCAAGAGATTCATGATGGCCGCCAAAAGACCGGTTCGGTACACGTGCACAATCCGACTCGTAAGAGATCGTAAATTTGGTGACTGAATAAAACCACTTGACGTGTACGATGATCTAGGATTATTTCGGAGCTTTTTGGTTTTGTGGACGCCGTGAGGTCCTTGAGGCAATCGATGAGTTTAATGATTTGCAGTACCTCGCTTTGACAAAGGCGAGTTCGTCTGCTGTTGTTGCCGGTGGCCGGAGCTGTACTTGCGTGTTTCATTGTACTTCTTTGGAGCCTTTTTAAAAAAAATTCGTTTTGCATTTTATGGTGTACTCTGTGGAAACTGTAACTGAAGCATTTTGAACTTTTTTCTTTCGTTTTTTTTTTTCTTCTCCCCCGCGTGTCTTTCCTTTGTTGTTTTGCGGAAAATTATGGCGCTCATTTTTTATTTTTTTAAATAATTTATTTTACATTACTATTATTATTATTATTATCAATGCAAATAATGATCGCTTTGCGGTTTTATGCAACAGGTACTTTTCAGCGTGTGATTGGAGATTCATTTGGTGTCAGTTTGTACCGGATGTGAAGGAAAATCTTGGGGGGAAAGGGGGGGGGGGGGGGGGGTTCCAGTCACAGTTAGCACAGTTAGACGGCCTTACGCTAGCACAGTTGTAACCGTCAGCATTTTGTGTATCGTGGCCGCGATTTGACGGGGCTGTCGTAAATTCGAATCGTGCACATAACTATAACCGCGCAGTGGGTCGGAGGGCTTTCCGCTAGCATAGTTTATAACCGTATTCATTGAACCGGCTCTGTAGGTCGAACCGACATAGCTATAGTGACACGCCACAGCCGCAGGTCGCGTTAACAGCAAAGCGTCAAGGTTTTTGTGGAGTCAGTGACACTGAGTGCGACAAAAGTCAAAGCCATGTACGCCACGTAACGCTGCCCGGCTGTGGCGAGGGGGCTGGCAACTACTTCTTTCTTTTGCCAGTTAGTTAGTTAGTTAGTTAGTTAGTTAGTTAGTTAGTTAGTTAGTTAGTTAGTTAGTTAGTTAGTTAGTTAGTTAGTCTCTTCATATAAATATAAATAACAACATGTATCAGCAAGTTGCACCAATAGAAATTTAAGAGGAAAAAACAAACGAACAAAAAATAAAAAATAAACAAACAAAAAACTTATTTGCAATCAACAAACAGCCATATTTGTGTCTGTATCCATAGTGACAGAGCTCAGGAGCTGTGTGAAAGTCGAGGTGGGCGTCCTAGGCTCCCGTCCCTAATAAGACTGCAGCTTGTGAGGACGTAAAGCAACACTAAACTGAGCCATAGTGATAATTAGTGTTAGTGTTACTCAGGCAACGCGTGTGGAAAAGGTATAACACATGAAGAGCTGGTGCAGTCAAACACAGAGCTCAGGAGCTGTGTGAAAGTCCTTAGTAAGACGTATGTGACGTCCACTGTGGACGTAAAGCGACACTAAAACGAAACAACCAATCACAGCACAGAACAGTGCGCGGGTTTACATAATGGCGAATCGTGCGTAGCTCAACGATTGAGAAATATCAATACCACAAAATACAGCTTTATTGCCATGTGTCAGTGCAGTTGCACTAGGAATGATTTATGGTGCCCAGTACAGCCATCACACATTCATGCCAATCATGAAACCTCATTATGTTACAACATTATGTTACAACAACAACTGGAAACATCGGGGTAAAAACAATGTCACTGATAAATAAATGCATGAGAAATCCAACCGACATCAGGCTGCACATATCCCATCATAATTTATACCTCTTCACGAGGTCTACCTCATAAAAGTTACAGTCCTAATAAAAGCATTAACAAATATTTACAACACATTAATTAATTTATTTATTAATTTATTAATTAACCCGCCCGGCCTACTCCCGCGGCCCACTATCACCCTGTTTTACTACCATCATCATGACCCTATCCTGGCTTTGGAGGTAAATGTGAGGTTGCTGGTTACGGTTCATTCGCAACGGCGAGCGCTTGTTGCATGAGCACTGTCGATTAATTGAGTACTTGGGGTGAGGGAGTGGGGGTTACTTCGGACACGACTGGCTCGTAATAGAGCAAAGTAAGTATGTAAACGTGTGCTTAAAGGACTAGTCCAAGGTTAGGGGTGATTTTTGACACGATTTCCGTTAAAGCTCGCTGAGAACGATGATGTAGGTGAAACTGTGGTCTGAGGGTTATAAATGCGCGGGAAAAAAAATCACAGGCTGGGGCAGTGAAGAGGTTAAGGGGAAAAACTTTGACATAACTGAAGCAAAAGATCATCCGACTCATTCTGTGAAAGCCCAGCTCCACCTACCTGTTCTCACAGCTTTCGGACTCCAACGACTGGACAGTGTCAATGTTCAGCGTTACTTAAAGGACAAGTCCACGGTTAGGGGTAATTTTTGATACGATTTCCATGTTATAAATGCACGAAAAAAAGGCATTTTCTGTCGTACCGAAAACGTCGCCATGACGCCCAAATCACGTGACTATATGTCTACTACGTCACTCTGGGGAGTCGCTGCAAAATGGCCAACTCGAGCTCCGAAGACGAAACTGACACTTTGCCAGAGAGACCCAGCAAGGATACAGCCGTATCAGTTTGAGCCTGTCAGGCAACACAGTAGGCCGGCATAGTTAACTTTTTTGTCGACCACACGCATACACAGTTTACTGAAGAATCTAAGATGGCAACCGCTCTGACTCCCCAGCCCAGACTGACGTCACTTCCGGGGAAGCCTACAGAAAATAAAATCGATTAAAAACCCAATTAAACATTTTTATTTCTTTTATATTTTATTAAATCTGAAAGTAGTGACTCATTTGTCAGTCATTTGGATGGTCATTTTGCATACTTAAAAACCTTGGACTTTTACTTTAATGTCCACAGAAACCATAAGGCTTTTTAGGGACGGGGGGAAGGGGGGATGGAGGTGGGGGTATGGAGGATGGGATAAAACAGCAGTTTCAGATATTCAGGTTAGTCATGGCAGTCATGATGAAGTGTGTGGGGGTAGGGTTTGGGGGGGGGGTACTTTGGGCAAGAGTGGCTCGTAAAACGGCTCGTGTGTTCAGGCCACAGCAATACTGACGTCATGACGCCTCAGTGTGGCCTGCCGCTGTGGCGTATCGCTTGTGTCTGCGCCGGCTCTTAGTAGTGAGATAAGCCAACTCCTCGTCCCTCGGTAGGTATATGATCAGAGCTCAAACGCTGTGTTAAAGTTGAGGTGGCCCACCTGGGCACACTCCGAGCATAGCTTTCTGGCACCTTCCTGCAAACTCTGCCAGATTTGGTTACGCCTTCACCGACGCTGTCAGCGCCCTCCGAAAGGTTTAGGTACTGATAAGGCTGTGGAAGCAACCTAGCGCCCAAGCACGCACGTAAACACGAGACGCATCTACCACGGGTAAAAACAGAAAAGTTCTGTCTCGATTCAAACGATTTTGGTTTTAGTTGATCTGGCGTAAGCAACAAATTCACTACTGTTTGAGCACCAACAAAACAAATGCTCGTTAGCTGACAGTTTTCTGGAACCTATGGCGTAACTAAATAGGGGCGGTGGTTGAAGGAAGGATGTCGTAAACCAGTGCTTGGAGTTTGCCTCCTGGGCTCCCCGTCCCTAATAGTCCTTATGGCCTCTGCGGACGTAAAGCAGCAATGAACCTGGAGCTCAGCCAGAGCTCAAGAGCTGTGTGAAAGTCCAGGTGGCCGTCCTGGGCTCCCTAACGGTCCTTACGGTTTCTGTGGACGTAAAGCAACACTCAGCTAGAACTTGTTGTGTCTGATCCTTGTCTGTGCAGACAACAGTGCAGCCCCTTCCCCCAGAAGAACCATTTTCAGAAGTGCAACACCTGCAACCTGTTCAGCCCCAAGGAGGTGACGCTGCGAGTACGCAACGTGCTGAGGGAGCCGACCTTCGATGAAACCGTCACGCTGAACTGCACCCTGGCCAAGACCCTCTTCTTCATGATGCAGGAGGCGGCGGACGCCAACAGCATCT
>OY757542.1:27451645-27461645 GCA_963584105.1 Alviniconcha strummeri
AACTCTGTTAGTCAAAATGACATCAACATTATTACAATGAGATAATGATAAATACAATGGCGTGGTGACGTTAACAAGTGTGTGGACACATTTACAATTATAGACTGTCGACGCTAGTAAGCTGCCATACAGTTGTACGAATCTGTTCTGTGTTACAGGGGTCAGTTCCTATGTGCCCAAAGCAGGGGAGACGGTGACCTTCAACTTGACACAGAGCGGACATGCGTAGAAAACGGGTTTTCCAGAAAGCTGTCTCGATCCAGTCGAAGTCCACTTTGTTGTCTGCTGCTTAATCAGAAAACTGCTTGCAGTTAGCACTGCATTTATGTTTTAGTAACATACTCATCCGCGTCTGTAAAATAGCCGAAATTTTGGATTGTAATTAGGCCCAAAGGTGCCAGTTGTTAAATATCGTTATCGTGTCTTTTGTGTTGTGTCATTATGTGTTATAGCGGCTGATCAGCGATCTGAGTGAACTGGAATACAATCGTCAAGTATTTTAGGTGCACATGTGTACATTTTTAAGTGTAATTGCGGCTTTGTTTCACGGTTATAGAATCGTTTGCAATAAGGCAGGGCAGGTACAGGATATAATTTTTGATCAAGCTTTTACTCTCTGAATTACAGATAGCCCCCCCCCTCTCTCCCTCCCTCCCTCCCCCCTCCCTGCCTGCCTGCCTGCCCCATGGTGAGCACAGAATATGACAGAATATTCACATGCAAGTGCACAGCATTTCGAATCACCGTCTGTAGTAAAAAAAGACAATCAAAAGAAATACCATGCAATCATGCAGATGCCTACCGCTGACACGTACCCCCTTTGCCCAAGTTAGAAGATTTTTGTCATAATGTATAATTATTGACATATATGCTATGTTACTTGATGCGTTTATTCCAATTAAAAGCTTCTACATTGTTCGAGTTTTTGTCATAAATGTCTAACAGCGCGTGGATTACAATTTTTTTTTTAGTTGTGTGCATTGGTATTTAACTGTTGTGTCGCCTAGAGAACTTAGACAAAACAGATTCAACCTTTCTATGGTGAAAGAAATGCACACACACACACACACACACACACACACCACACCACAACACAACACAACACAACACAACACACACACACACACACACACACACACACACACACACACACACACACACACACACACACACACACACACACACACACACACACACACACACACACACACACACATGAAGCATCCTATAATTACGGATTTTACACTAAGAGCCGTGTGATATCTCTCAGCGCCCTCTGTGTGTGTGTGTGTGTGTGTGTGTGTGTGTGTGTGTGTGTGTCTCTCTCTCTCTCTCTCTCTCTCTCTCTCTCTCACACACACACACACACACACACACACACACACACACACACACACACACACACACACACACACACACACACACACACACACACACACACACACACACACACACACACACACACACACACACACACATACACACACACACACAGCGTAGACTGTTTTGCCCCAGAAGGAGAACGATTTCCCAAACAGAACGTACGTGCCCTCTGACATGACACTTCTTGGTTCTCAAATAATTATCATCGCTCTGGCAATATGCGTAGTATGCACAAGCTGCTATTCTCCAAACGATACAAGTAATTACATCCTGCCCAGCATCCGTCCCATTGCGGATGATGCCTCGTGATAATACTGTAAGTGGCGTGTTCTGTAGAAAGTATTATCGAGGATGATATTACAAGTTTCTGCAGTGTATAGTGTAGCCTATATAAAACAAGGATCTGACTCTTCGACTCGTGTTATCGTTCAGCCTTAGACTTAATTGCAACAACAATTCCGACTCTCTGACAACAAGCATGAATTGCAAGACCTTTTCTGTTGCTTTGGTTGGTTTCTTTTTGTTCTGTGTTCAGTGCTTCAATGCTCATCCGAGGTACGTATAATGTTTCTTTATTTCGTGTCTTTGTGTGTGTGTGTGTGTGTGTGTGTGTGTGTGTGTGTGTGTGTGTGTGTGTGTGTGTGTGTGTGTGTGTGTGTGTGTGTGTGTGTGCTCGCGCGCGTGTGTGTAGTACATGTGTTTGTTTTTCCGTATACTACTTTATGTAAATTGTTTTGGTAGGACTGTGCTGTACTAGTATATAGAAAACCATATTTAGGTTAATATGTATCATATGAGCGCTCAGGGCGTTGATGGGCGCATGATAACTGTACATTATTATTATTATTAAACTGGGGGGGAAACTCAAAAATCGGAAAAACGAATGAATGCTAGCGTTCCAAAAGAAGACCCAAACACATAAAAGGTTAGAAAGAACGCTCTTTATCAGGAACAGGAATGTTAATTGTGTTTTGTTCTAATTAATAGAGTTCTTTTTAACCTTTCATGTGCTTGGATCTAGAATCCAACCTGGAATTCGATTGCATGACCCGAAGAGACCTCCCTTCATGATTATTCTTAAGAATGGTTGATTAATATTTTAGTTTTTCTTCTTCTCCTTCTCATCACTCCTCTAGTTCAGCCGCAGAATAGCGAGGGTTATATACTGTCATCACCTTCATCCTTCTTATCATTCCCTGTCCAGTTCATTCAGAGACGACCGAGGGCTATATAGGCATACCGACATCACCTTTTTCCTTTTTATCATCTCTCCTCTAGTTCAGCCACAGAATAGCGAGGGTTATATACGACATCACCTTTATCCTTCTTTTTATCATCTCTCCTCTATTTTAGCCACATAATAGCGAGGGTTAGATACCGACATCACCTTTATTCTTCTTTTTATCATCTCTCCTCTATTTCAGCCACAGAATAGCGAGGGGTGCATACCGTCATCGCCGTTATCTTTAATCTCATCATTCCCTCTCTAGTGCAGCCAGAGACAAGCGAGGACTATATGCCGATATCACCTTTATCCTTCTTTTCATTGTCACTCCTCTAGTTCAGCCACAGAATACCATCACCACCTTTATCCTACTTTTTATCTTTACTCCTCTAGTTCAGCCATAGAATAGAGTGGGCTATGTATCATCAACACCATTATTACTCACATCATTCCCTCTCTAGTTCATCGAAAGATGATCGAGGGCTATATACCGACATCACATTTATCCTTTTTATCATCACTCCTCTACTTCAGCCACAGAATAGCGAGGGTTATATACCGTTATCACCTTTATCCTTCACATCATTCCCTCTCCAGTTCATTCAGAGACGACCGAGGGCTATATAGAACAGAAGAGTAGTGTTCACGCGCCCTTGCATGCGTTGTTGCATCTGCTCTGCTAATTATTGCAAATGCTGCTTGATTAGTCTCCTGGTTTGATTAGTTGACGTGATAGCATTGTTCCTCGTGATGTGGCCGTTATCGTGGTACCAGTGTTGTGTGTCACTTCTACTGGAAGTGAGGACATTTGGTCTTGTTCTGTTTCTGCAAGTCCTGACTCTACTCTCTGTTTTACACTGCTTGCCGCCAGCCGGTCATGTTGACTCTGTGTTCAGTGACAGCGTGTTCAGTGCAGCCGTGCGTCGCAACAACCGTGAGCTACACAACACAGAGAAAAGTGTTGTTTGCCACCTGTGCCGCCCCTGTCCCCCTCGACACTCGACACGACCTTCTGTCTCTGGAAACCGCTGCCGCACCTCCCCCCTTCCTCTCCCCCCAGCTGATCGCACGTCTATCACATCTCGGCATTGCGAGAAACATGCCCAGAAAGCCACGCCGATCGAGAAGAGGAGGGAAGAATGAACGGAGGAAGATCAAGGTGATCGTCGGTTTTCGTGATCGACTTTCATCCGATTCTTCCAGCTCTCCAACCCCCTATCGTCAGCCTGCCGAGCTTGACTTTTACCATTTCAGTTCAGCTCTCCTCCCTCACTCTGATGAGTGTCAACACACCACTTCCTTACCACCTTCCTCTCCACCCAATGACCGTGACGACCTCTCAGCCTCCTCGCTCAGCGCTCCGCTGCGTCCCCCTCACAGACAGCTGCTTAATTCACATTCCCTTAGTTCTTCCTCAGCCGAAAACACACTCTTTGTCTGCCTCTTCAATGCAAGATCCGTCGGCACTTCCAGGAGGAGGTCCGACATATCCACCTTCATTCAGGACAACAACATCGACATCATGCTGCTGACGGAGACCTGGCTGCGCCCTGCCGGTGACGAGGCCAAGATCGCGACCTGGTTCCGCCTGAGTACTCGGTCCTGTCCTTCCCCCGCTCTGCAGGGGGGTCCGGCGCAAAAGGCGGGGGTATCGCCTTCGTCATAAGGGACTCTCTTAAGCCGCATGTCGCTACCACTTCGTCCTTTCCCGTTCAGCACCCCTGCTTTGAAACCGCTCAGCTGACTCTAACATACAACAAGCAACTAACCAACTTGTTCTGTATCTACCGCCCTCCACCCAGCAAAAAGAACAAATTCTCTGACTCCATATTTTTTTAATCAGTTTTCCGACTTCCTTGAACACTCTGACAGTCTACCTGGCAAAACACTCCTTATGGGTAACTTTAACTTTCGTTTTGAAAACGTAGAAAACAACAACTCCAGAAAAATATACGATATCATAGACATGTTTAACCTAACCCAGTCCGTTTCTGAACCTACTCACAAATAAGGCCATCTGCTCGACTTAGTGTTTTCCAAGCAAAGTGATAACATCCTCACTTCTACAAAACTACACCATGGACTAACATCTGACCACACAGCCATCTTGTGCAAACTTGATGTATCTGCACCCGTACAAAAACCTTAAACATTTTCGTACCGATGCCTCAAAAAGATTGACACCGGCGCCTTTAAACAAGATCTCTCTCACGCTGTCTCACAAGTCAGTTCTATCAGTGACTACAATTACCATCTCTGTTCTGTCCTTGACAAGCCCGCCCCTCTCTGCCGTTGCACAGTCCGTACAAGGAAGCCGACGCCCTGGTTCAGCAGTATTGCGGAGCAGTTCTGTGGGCTGAAGCAGGAGCATCGGCAGGCGGAGAGACGATGGCTCAAATCTAAGCACACCGTCCACAGACAGATATACGACTCCTTTAAACAGAAAGTAACAAACCTTGTAGATAAAACCAAACAAGCCTACTACTCTGCTAAGATTACAACCTCTAAACAGCTCTTTCAGAACTTCAACACCATCCTCGGCAAAAGCAGATTTTCACCTCTTACTTCAACATTTGACTCTGACGACCTTCCGAATGTCTTTTCTGATTACTTCACTGAGAATATCTGCACCATCAGAATTTTTTTTCCTCCTCCAAACCCAACTGCTTGCCCTAATACCTCTTTGCTGGAAATCCTTTGCTAACTTTTGAGCCTGTCACTGATGAAGTTGTCTTAAAAATAATCAACAGTGCATCTGCCAAGTCTTATGAACTTGGTCCCATTCCCACCACGCTTCTTTATGAAAACCTTGACATCCTCTTGCCGACCATCATGAACATCATCAACACATCTCTTACCACTGTCATTGTACCACGTGATCTGAAGACAACCGTCGTCAAACCTCTGTTGAAAAAGCCATCACTTGACAAAAATCTTTTGAAAAACTACCGTCCCATTTCTAACCTTCCATTTCTGTCCAAAATCCTTGAAAAAGTCGTTCTCCACAAACTTCTCTCCCATCTCCAAGAAAACAACCGCAGCAATCCCTTTCAGTCAGCCTATCGAGCAGAACACAGCACTGAGACCGTTTTGTTACATATTGTAAACGATATTCTCTCCGCTCTGGACAATGACAACATTTCTGTTCTTCTTTTATTGGATCTTTCTGCCGCTTTTGACACTATTGACCACCAAATTCTCCTCTCCCGCCTGAACTCTGTTTTTGGCATTCAGTTTACTTCACTCGAGTGGTTTCATTCATACCTCTCAGACAGATATCAGTCCACTTCAGTCAATAACTCGTCTTTGTCACCATCACAGCTCATGTACGGTGTGCTTCAGGGCTCAGTACTGGGGCCCAGTCTCTTCGTCCTGTACACTACGCCTCTCCCCGATATCATAGCTAACCACTCTGTAAACCACCAGCTTTTCGCATATTACACACAGCTCCAGAAATCCGCTCCTCTCAGTGAAGAGACCAACCTCACCAAAGAACTCAATGCATTCACAGACGACATAAAAACATGAATGACGAAAAATCAGCTCAAACTGAACGACGACAAAACAGAAGCTCTTCTCTTTCACTTTTCGTCTTCCTTGAAACCTTCTACCGTCTCCCTCCCTGACTCGATTACTCTTGGTTCTCACAACATCCCCTTCTCTGATTCTGCCAGGAACCTTGGATTCATTCTTGACTCAAAACTGTCCATGGAGAAGCGCGTCATAAAAATCTGCCAAACTGCTTATTTCGAGCTTAAACGCATTAGTTCAATCCGCAGGTTTCTCACTGAAAACGCAACCAAGACTCTTGTTACTTCCTATTATCCCCTCACGGATTGACTATACTGCAGTTGTCTCCTCATGGGTATACCTAATTCTGTCATCCAACCTCTACAGAAAATTCAGAACTTTGCTGCAAGACTTGTTCTCTTGGCACCCCGTCACCACCATTCAACACCTCTCCTGGAAAAACTGCACTGGCTTCCCATTTCAGAACGTATTAAGTATAAAGTCGCTTGTATGTGTTTCAGTGCTATAAATGGTTCTGGTCCTGCTTACCTCTCTGAACTGCTGCATGTCTACATTCCGTCTCGTACACTACGCTCTTCTTCTGACACCCGCATGCTGGAAATCCAACAATACAAACGCAAGACTCATGGCTTTCGCACCTTCTCTTGCTTTGGACCCCACATTTGGAATTCACTCCCACAAGACCTTAGACACTGTTCAACCCTGTCATCTTTTAAAGCCTAGCTGAAAAACTTCCTCTTCTCACAGTATTTCCATCCTAACTTATATCAGGTCCCAGTTTCTGCTACAGTCAATGTGTGTGTGTGTGTGTGTGTGTGTGTGTGTGTGTGTGTGTGTGTGTGTGTGTGTGTGTGTGTGTGTGTGTGTGTGTGTGTGTGTGTGTGTGTGTCTGTCTGTCTGTCTGTCTGTCTGTCTGTCTGTCTGTCTGTCTGTGTCTGTCGCGTGGTATGTGGTGTGTGCGATGAATACAATATTTTCTTTATGTATTATCTATGAGCTTTTACATCTACATTTATGCTGATCGAGTAAATCGCGATTTTACTACACTTGCCTTTGAGATACTGCGCAATAGAAATGACCGTTGTTGTTGTTGTTGTTGTCGTCGTCGTCGTCATTGTTGTTATCATTAATGTTGTGATTATTATCGTTATTATTACACAGTCATCATCATGATCCTCCCTACCATTTATTATTATACCTCTAGTTCAGCCACAGAGGAACGAGGGGGTTATATACACCGTCATCGACATTATCGTTCTCTTTATCATCTATCCCTCCAGTTCAGCCACAGACGAACGACGGGGTTATAAACACTGTCATCGACAACATCGTTGTTCTTATCATCTATCCCTCTAGACGAACGAGGGGGTTATAAACACTAGTTGTCATCGACATTATCGTCTTCCTTATCATCTATCCCTCCAGTTCAGCCAAACGCAAGGACTGCATGATGCCAGAGTCCGCATCGTGTGTCACGTGCACCTGTATGTCCAAGAACGTGACCTTGCGCGTGGTCAACGTTCTGAAGGAACCCCGCTTCGCCATGTCCCTCCAGCTGCCGTCTACTCACGAGAAGTACCTCCTCGGCATCATGCAAGAGGCTGCTGACAAAAATTCCTCTTTCAGGTGTGGATAATTAAACTGTGTGAAGATACTGTTAATGATGATATTGTGTTGCGGTTGACTGACTTCAGAGGCCAGGGTGTGAAGAGGCTGTATTTCTCTTCCAGGTAGGGTTATAGGTATCTAAAGGACTGAATCTCTTCGGTCTCTTTGAGCTGACTGACATGAGAGGCCAGGGTGTGAAGAGGTTATATTTCCTCTTCCAGGTGGGGTTATTGGGCGGTTCAGGCGGTGTTGTTAACTCCCTTGACTGTTATCCAGCATCGCTTAAGTCCCCTGGCCGCTTTTATTTACTTTCTTCACAATAGAAGGCGGTGACAGTGAATTTGCGAAGTTTACTCTGCCAGCTTTAAAGGCTTTTTTTAAGCCTGTAGTCAGAATGTGTCTGGCAAAAAGCAACAACTTGTTGCTCGTGCTATAGGATGCCCCAAACCGCATGTTTTCCACGACCTCGCGATTTTTTGGTCAGCCGAAAAACGATGTAAACACACTTTTTTCCACCCTCCATTACTTTTCCCTGTAACTTTTGCAACTGCAACAGTGGTGGCATTTGTACTGCTTGGCAACTCTAGGTTCGACTTCCATTGTTATACACAGCGTGAACCAACGCCTACTCAGAAATCGGCCCGGAAATGACAGCTGCGACCTTTCGCGACTTCTCGCGTGAAAGATTACGAAAGGTATTCACTCGTGCAAAGCAGCTTCACAGAACCGCCCGATAGGGATCTAAAGGACTGAATCTCCTCGGCCTATATAATGTTGGTTGATTTGAGAGGCCAGGGTTACACACAGAGGCTGTATTCTTCTTCCAGGTGGGGTTAGTTATCTGAAGGACTGAATTTCCTCGGCCTCTTTGGGTTGGTTGATTTGAGAGGCCAGGGTGTATTCCTCTTCCAGGTGGGGTTAGCTACCTAAAGGACTGAATTTCCTCGGCCTCTTTGGGTTGGTTGACTTCAGAAGTCAGGGTGTGAAGAGTGTGTATTCCACTTCCATGCGGGGTTATAGTTATCTAAAGGACTGAATCTCCTCGGCCTGGTGGGGTTCACGGGCAGACAACAGTGACGGACTCTAGGGTTGAGATCAGAGAGAGCGAATGGATCGGGTTAAGCGTATGAGCAAAAGTAAAAGATAGCCTTTTTCTGTCTGATCGAATCGTTGGCTGATTGGCCCACTGTCTGACTGACTGACTGACTGACCACTTACTGGTTAAATAACTGACTGATTGGTCCATAGAATGACTGGTCCACTGGCTGACTAGACTACTGACTGACAAAACCGCTGACTGATTGGGCCTTCACTGAATGAGTCACTAACTGATCTACAGAATGAATAAATAACTGATTGGCTGACCCATTGACTGAACTTTTGACTGACTAAACCACTGACAGACTAGCCCGCTGTTGGCTGAGCTACTGACAGATTGACCCATTGACTGGCAGAGCTACTGACTGGCTTCTAAGCCAGAGGACTTTAACTTTTGCATCAACGGTACCCCATCGTGGAGGCAAGAAGAAGAAAAAAGGAAGATGACAATTAAGTATCAACATTCAGTTTAAGGGGAGGAATAAAGAACGATTAAAAAAAGAAAAAGAAAGAGCAACAGAGAGGTGAGCAGCGTGCGCTGAATGAAACCAGAAGTATTGTCTTTTGCTACAGGTTCACGGCAACCTACTTCAACCTTGAGCTGGGTTTCTTCGTGGACGCGTACAACAAAGTCTTTGGCAATTACTCTCAGGACAAGTCCTACTGGCTGATTCTGGATGGCTCAATGAAGCCTACACCTGTCGGTGGGTATGGCTGATATGCCCGTGCATATGTTGTGTTTGTGTGTGCGCGTGCGCGCCTGTGCGTTTGTGTGTTTACGTCAATTAAAGTCTCGCCAAAAAAAGGGGAAAGTTACACCAATTCAACGAATATGTAACGACTCTATCAATATAGACGCAAAATGTTGCCCTCGAACCAAGAGAGAGAATGATGCCATTGTACGGCCGGGTATGACGTAATAAAAATAATAATCTGACGCCTTAGTTTCTGTGCAGAATGTTCTAGTAAGCCACGTAATTTGTTTGTCGATGACAGAAGGCAAACGATTCTTAGTTGTCGGAATATCAAAACGTGAGGTGTTGTTGATTGCTTTTACATAGCGCTAGCGCTGTTCTCCGTTCTCGAGCAGACTCACTGCGCTCTTTTCGCATATGACTCTAAATGAGTGACTGTCGCTTTTTACAGCGCGCTAAG
>OY757542.1:27465604-27473104 GCA_963584105.1 Alviniconcha strummeri
TATTGTTTGATAGGCGATAATGGTCAACTACAATATTTAATGTTTTGTTTGCTGGAATGTATGTTAATGTGGTTTTTGTGATAAGATGTTTGTACAGCGCAGTGAATTTAACTCTGGTTAGAGAATAGC
Source organism: Alviniconcha strummeri (assembly GCA_963584105.1). Taxonomy (NCBI): domain Eukaryota; kingdom Metazoa; phylum Mollusca; class Gastropoda; family Provannidae; genus Alviniconcha; species Alviniconcha strummeri. The sequence goes on from OY757542.1 coordinate 27,465,734, forward strand.
GCTTTATAAGAATTATTTATTATTATTATTGTACATCGTCCGTAAGCCACTTATGCAAACAGAAGAACTGCAACAGAAAAACGGGGCAGGGGGCACAATCAAGCACATAAAAAACAAAACCGTAAACAAACAAAAAACCCAGCAACAACAAAAACGAGAGAGAGAGAGAGAGAGAGAGAGAGAGAGAGAGAGAGAGAGAGAGAGAGAGAGAGAGAGAGAGAGAGAGAGAGAGAGAGAGAGAGAGAGAGAGAGAGAGAAGAAGAAGAAGAAGAAGAAGAAGAAGAAGAAGAAGAAGAAGAAGAAGAAAGAGAAAGAAGAAGTTCTTTTACGTGCTACTGCGGTAACACGAGGGTGAAACGGTTGCCGAAATGAGTCAACACAGAAAGTTGACCCTGGAGAAGAAAACTCTCCCGCCGCTCCTGCTGGAAATCACCGGAATCCTTTTTTTTTTTCTTTTTCTTTTTTCTATCACGAATCCGGTCTCTGCCACTGAACCATTCGCGACCCCGGGGGATAAATAAATAAATAAATAAAGAAGAACAAGAAGAAGATGCCTGTATTGCATACAGATTAGGTCTAAATGTGCTTGTGTTGTCGCTCCACCCGGGTCCTGATACACTATATATATCCTAACTAATGTCAAAGTCTAGATCCACCCTCTGAAGTTGCTCATTTGCGGGGGTGCGAATGTTACGATTTTATGAACTTGTTTCTTTTCAATGATTATGGAAGAGATTTTTTTAACTGCACTGCTGAACAGTATCCAGCATAAATATTCCCGTCGTAAAGTTCGCAAAATACCGCAGTCCCTTCAGTTACTCTGACAGTTCAGTACTCCCACAGCCCACCTGTCCGAAATCTCAGTACTCCCACAGCCCACCTGTCCGAAATCTCAGTACTCCCACAGCCCACCTGTCCGAAATCTCAGTACTCCGATAGCTGAGCAGTCCGAAATCTCTGTACTCCCACAGCTCACCAGTCCGAAATCCCAGTACTCCTACTCCAACAGCTCAGTAATCCGAAATCTCTCTACTCCAACAGCTGAGCAGTCCGAAATCTCTCTATTCCAACAGCTGAGCAGTCCGAAATCTCTCTACTCCAACAGCTGAGCAGTCCGAAATCTCAGTACACCGACAGCTGAGCAGTCCGAAATCTCAGTACTCCGACAGCTGAGCAGTCCGAAATCTCAATACTCCGACAGCTGAGCAGTCCCAAATCTCTATACACCGACAGCTGAGCAGTCCCAAATCTCTATACACCGACAGCTGAGCAGTCCCAAATCTCATTAATCCGATAGTTGAGCAGTCTGAAACCTCTGTACTCCGACAGCTGAGCAGTCTGGAATCCCGGTACTCCGTTTACTCAATATTCCCAAATCCGAGTACTCCAACAATTCAGTATTTTGAAATCATGCACTCCGACAACTCAGCCAGTTAACAATTCAATATTCTGAAATCCTGATACTCCGACAAACCAGCAGTTAATTAAAGTAGTTAGTATGCTTAATAGTAGTTAGTACGCTCACAACTGAATCTTCCGAAATCTAAATACTCCGTCATCTCAAACAGTAGCGTGGTAGACATATTCACATTGTTTTCTGTTCTGCATGTTGTTAGCTGCCACCTCTTCTGTCTTACTGAATGTTAAATCATTGTGAGGACAAATCGGACAAATAAGTGCATGAAGACGGTTACCTGGCTCATGACGCCCAGCCACAAATGTAGGTTATTATCATTGGCGGGAGTTGCCACCAGTATCATTTTATCAAAAACATTTTGTTGCGACAAACATAATTTTGTCGCAACAAGCATACTTTCGTCGCGATAAAAGACGTGTTTTGTTGCAACAAACACGTGTTTCTGTTCTGCATGTTGTTCAGAGCTTCTTCAGATTTAAATAAATTTTTCATTCTTTCCCGACAGCTCCGCTCTTCTGCAGACACCAGAGCCTTCAGAATACTATTAACTCCATTGGTCAGCGCTCTTTCTTTTACCAGGCTTCAGCTACCTGAAACCAACTGCCCGTTTCTATCTGCCACGCTAGCTCCCTCAGTTCTTTCAAATCTTCCTTGAAAACCATTCTCTTTTCAGAAACCCTGTTTTCAGTCCTATTTCGCTGATGTGTGTGTGTGTGCGTGTGCGTGAGCGTGCGTGCGTGCGTGCGTGCGTGCGTGCGTGCGTGCGTGTGTGTGTGCGTGTGTGTGTGTGTGTGTGTGTGTGTGTGTGTGTGTGTGTGTGTGTGTGTGTGTGTGTGTGTGTGTGTGTGTGTGTGTGTGTGTGTGTGCATTGAATCTTTGTTGTCAAAATATGTTCATTAAAAAACAAAAAAACTAAAACTGTATGCGCTTAGGGCCAGTGCGGGTTAGTCGCTCTAAGTACACATAATTAATTATCATCATTATTCTTAAAGTATTGCTACGGACAAATAAATACCGTTCCTTTTGAGAACCCCTTGGTATCTTCACATAAAGTGTAGGTCAGTCATGCAAAAACTTTAAGGTTGGATTATTTGAATACTTTTGGCTGTTAATCACACACGCAAATCGGAATATCTAACAACAGACATGAACACATATTGTATGGATTCGAGCTTCACACAGCCGGTAAAACTGTTTCAGAGGGTTTGTAAATGGACAAAATCAAATTGATTCTGTCAGTAAGTTTAGAAAATCCCATTAAACACAAACCATGCACTTACTTACATCAGTCATGCGAGTAAATACAAGGTAAATAAACTCCATCAGAGATACATCCTCAAAAGATGTGATAATCATCCTTATGTGGTACGAGAAAATGCAAGGTAAATAGGTGAACTCCTCCAAAGGTATATCCTTAAAATGTGTGGTACCATCATTACAATGTGGTACGAGCAAATACAAGGAGCATATATATAAACTCCACCAAGGATACGTCTTGAAAGGTCTGATACCGTCATTACAATGTGGTACGAGCAAATATAAGGTACATATATAAACTCCACTAAAGTACAGCTTCAAATGCGAGCCGGTTTGGCCTAGCGGTAAGACGTTAGGCTGGTAAGCACAGGGACCTCAGTTAGAATCCGCTTTGGCTCTCCTTTCCTTTCGAAAAGGTTGTGGTATGTGGACACTGTCTTGTGACTTTGTCCCTCACAATTAATAAAACTTTAAAATGGCTCTCATCGCTGCCCGTCTTAATGCAGGAGTAATTTTGGTGGTGACACTGTAGCGATAGGTATATAATCTCCATCCTTCCCCACCTTCATTCCCTTTCCCCCCTTCTCCCCGTCCTTTATAAGCCTTATAGTTTCTGTTGACGTTAAGCACCATGTTTATACTTACTTTACATCTTCAAAATTGTGACAGTGTGGTCGAAGACAGCCAACTGAAAATTAAGGCAGACCATGAGGTCGAACTCACATTGAAGAGAACAAGTAGCTTTGCGGACGCAGCTATACTGCTCGATCACCAAAAAATACCAGTCTGTACGGCGCTGCACTGTAAAGTAAGGTACTGTCACCATCCATGGGTGGAACACTTGTGGATTTCCCCGGGCGTAAGATTAAGATCCCTCCCTGAATTGAAGTGAACCGAGCAAGCAATGAATACTGAAAACGAAACAAAGCTGAACTCCAGAACATCATCTTCATCATCATCATCACCATCATCATCATCATCAACAACAACAACAACGACAACAACAACAACAACTGATGCGTGGACGAAAATAGTGTCGCCTTCTTGGTCACAAGCAGACCCAGCTGTTGTAATGAAATGTAATGTAAAATAGTTTTAATAAAGCGCTTACACTTGATATGTGTCTGAAGCGCATAATACAAAAACAACAGGGTCTGCGAAACTCGACAAAAGCAATACAACACTTCATTCAATGCGTTTGGAAATTAATAACGCTGTAGGACGAAACAAATGAGAGAAAAAAGAAAAAAAGAAAAGTTTCGGCTATAAATAGCATGCACTTGTGAACGGGCAAAAACACGCTTCGTACGTTATTATACATTAGTCGACGCAAATATCAGTCGCACAAATCACGCTAATTAGGGAGCAATGACATCACATTTCATAATTAATGACAAGAGGAGAAAAAGAACAGGGACAAAGAAGAAGAGAGGATACCAAGACTTTCCTTCCCCCAGCCCTCAAATGTCTAATGGACAAACTATGTTGTGAGGCAGGTTTCAACACAAGTTCAGGCCCCTCCCGCCCATTTTGATCTGGCTTTCTTTTGGGACCACTTGGGTCTGGGTATGGGAATGAAATGATCGAACTCCTGCGTGCCGAAGGGAGTGTTTGTGTCTGTGAAACAGCAGCATGCTGCAAGCCCGTGTAGCCTGCATGTCTGTCTATAGCTCTCACTGCACACTGCTGGAGGGTGAGCATGCATGCATCGATTGCTAATTTCGACTTGTGCTTGCTTCTTCATTTGGCACAGCAATCGCCCGTGGCAATAAAACTGGTGTGCCAAGTACAAGAGGCTGGGTGCACTTGTGTGCTGAGACACAGGTCTTTGTGACGATCCGATCCAGCTATAGGTTCGTTTCCGTTTTGATTTATTTTTCGTCCTCTACCCACCCACTAGTCCACCTCCCTTTGTTGAAGCGCAGGGACATCTTTATTTACACCTTTAGAGCTTCCTCCTTTGACTTTTGTGTATGTATACCTACACTCCAGCCACCCAGGAATATCTCTATGTACATCTTTAGAGGTTTCTACTGTGAGTTAATTATGTCCATCCCCACCCAGTATCCTCCTTTGTTGAAACGCAGATACATCTTTAGAGGTTCCTCCTGTGATTTGTATCCCTGTTGTTGTTGATCGCTTTTTATCGCTATGTACACCTACCTCCAACCCATCCATCCACCCAGCCAGCCATTCTCCTTGTTAAGTGCAGGAATAGCTTTATGTACATCTTTAGAGGTTTCTCCTCTGATTTGTGTTCATATATACTCCCCCCCCCCCACCCATAAAGCCACCCACCCATTCATTCTCCTTTGTTAAGTGCAGGAATAGCAGTCCATTGTGATCTGTGTATATGTACACTTACACACCACCCATTCATCCACCCACCGACCCATCCTCCTTTGTTGAAACACATGTACATCCTTATGCCGGTGCAGGTTCCTCTGTAAAGTTTGTCCATGTAATTACACAAACAAACAACAGCTGTGCCCTGTTCAAATTCTGTTGTAGGTTATGCAAAATGAGTTTGTCATAGTACGTTTTTCTCGATCCCCAACTTCCCACGTGCAACAATGAAGTGACCCGAATACAGTCTCATAGGGGAAAATATCCACCATGGAATCTGAAGTACAATGAACTAGCCGCCTCCCCCTTCCTCGGAGGAAAGAGACCCAATCCCTCCACCCAGCCACCAGATGTATACAAAAACTATCATGCTAGAATCAGTACCAGATACCACTCATTTCCACCTTTCTCTTCTCTGTTTACACCAGCGTTTGTATCAACTGAAGGAGTTCGTGTGCGTCTTCCCAGGAGAGCCGGCCGGGTCAGCCAATCTGCCTTGCACGCGAGTTAAGCGATTAAGGCCGTAACTGCTACCTTGGCTCCCAGGCCAAACAAATCCATTGATACTTTGGCTCTCAGTTTCCATGCTGTTAACTATTCATCGTGGGTGGGCCAGCCTTTCCAGGGCTTCGCTCGAACCAGCAACAAAGACGACAAAGTTGAGAGCGAGTGTCACGGACCATTCATTATTTATTCTGATTCATGCGGGGTCTTGGGAAAAAACAATTCTGGGCGTTTACTAATGGAGACAAGACAAAGCTTGGGGAATTGGCCATTTTGATCTATTTCAGGCTGTTTCTGTTGGTGCTGTTTGAGTAACATTGTGTGGGTCGTGGGGATTTTGAGACTGGAACTAGAACTTCGCTTAATGTAGTCCAAACGGTCCAGTGCGTGTGAAAGGGTTTCAGCAGCTCAGAGAAGGCAGAAAAAGTAAAACGAAAGGTCTTAAGAGAGGTGTAGAACTGAGAGAGAACTGCAGACGACCTGAGCCTGATCAGAGAACTACCGGTGGGCAAATTAAAACTTAAATTTCAATCTTGCACAAGAAGGAGGTCCCCCCCCCCCCCCCCATTTGAGCTGAAATGGTTAGTACGAAACGGAGTGTAATCAGAGAGACAGGATGACAGGCAGGGCACACACACACACACACACACACACACACACACACACACACACACACACACACACACACACACACACACACACACACACACACACACACACACACACACACACACACACACACATACACACACACACACACACACACACACACTCACACACACACACACACACACACACACACACACACACACACACACACACACACACACACACACACACACACACACACACACACACACCAAAACAAAACAAAACAAAACAAACACCCCAAAATAACAACAAACAAACAAACAAAACAACAGCAACCCCCCAAAAAAACAAAACAACAACAACAACCACCACCACCAAAAAACAAACAAAAAACACAACCCCAAACACCCTTCAAACACCCTTCAAACACCCTTCAAACACCCTTCAAACACACACACACACACACACACACACACACACACGTACACACGCACACACACACACACACACACACACACACACACACACACACACACACACACACACACACACACACACACACACACGCGCGCGCGCGCGCGCACAACAACAACACCGAAACAAGTACAAAACGGGGTAGTGGGGATGGGAGAGGGGATGAGGCACATTACAGAATGGCACTGAGGGAAAAGGTCGCCATTGTCCTCGTTCCTCCGACACCCATCTTCCCTCCGCCCCCACCATCTCCCTAAGCTGCACTGACAAAGGATTATGTCCGACACGTCAGCTTCCTTTATCTCCTTGGCTCAGCCATCCAGTCCTCCAATCCCGCCGGGTCACCACTTGCCTGTCAGTCTCCACTGGCTCTCACCACAGGTCCGCATACCTCTCAATCGGGCAGTACGCCTTGCACTAGCTGTCAACTGCCAGTTTCACGTTCAATGTTGCTTTATGTCTGCAGGAGCCGTATGCGCTATGGGGTTCAGGGAGCCCAGGACAGCCACCTGACTTTCACACAGCTCTTGAGCTCTGACAGTTGCGATGAATAGGACTAGGTTTTTATGTGCCTCACCCCCCCCCCCACCCCGCCTGCTCGGCCCCCCTCGGTCCCCCCAGGCCCCGGATGTTAAAGTGTATCAGAAATAAGCATCCCTTTATCACGCGGGCGTGAAAAACGGTGTAATGCGTCGTCTTCATCAAAAAAGGACGACAACGCTGCTAGCTGTTACTGAGTTCGTTTCAAGGTTTATTCTAACGTGTCCGGAAAATTGCGTGCT
>OY757542.1:27480604-27489104 GCA_963584105.1 Alviniconcha strummeri
CAAGGCTCCACAGATTTTGCAACGGCACAGAGGCAGCCATGCGCCAGTCAATCCCTTCCCTTGGCAATTCCCTCCTGAAATTATACTGCAGGGAAATGACGATAATTGCCGCTTTTGCAATATTGAAGACTAAGCGGAAATTAGCTGCCCTTGGCCTTTCAACTTTGATGCAATTTTCTCTCTTGAAGACTCCGGTTGGATTTGTAGCTCAATACCAAATTCTCTTTTGTTGCCTTTCCTGCCGAACCAGAGCGGAATTACTAACGAAGACGTCGAAGACGATTGATGATTGTTGTGGGTACTTAATCGTCTCGTGCCACCCCCCCACCCCCCCTCCCCATCCCGCTCCCCGGGATTGGAATGGCTCTAGAATTACCTGGCGAGAATTCCGCTAGATTGTCACCATAGAAGCACACTTAATTTGCACGAGTAACGTTTTGTTACATACTAGTTGTTGTTGTTGTTGTGGTCTTGGTGCTTAAGACATGAACAGGAAAGCACAAATATCTATTTGTACGAAGGCAACAACTACTGACTGTGCAGTTGCTGTTATTATTCCAATACAAAGTCAGCAATGAAAAGCATAATCATTATTGTGTAGTTATATACACGCAAAGCAGGACTGATTTCAGGAGTGTGTTAGAGTTCTGTGATGGAAATTCCCAACTTTAAAAAAAAAAAAATGAAAAAAAAAGAGGAAAAAAAGGTTTTATTTATATATCTATCTTTATAGGGGAGAGAAAGATCCTCCTCCCCCTCCCCCCCCCCCCCCGATAAAGACACCCTGTTCGCCGGAATTCAATACAATGTCATGTGGAATGGAATCCTAACAGTTACATGGGATGTTTTCAGCCCTGATCAGCTCATTGTCAGAGTTGAAAGTGCTGAGATCTCAATAGGAATTATTAGATTTGGTCCACACAGCGTAAGGTTCAATACATTTCACAGATGGGTCTTTGAGGAAGAGGATGTAACTACGTGGGAACCTTTCAGCCCTAATCAGCTATTTCTCAGAGCATTACAGGTTCAATACATTTTACAGATGGGTCGTTGATGAGAATGCTGTAACTATATGGGAACCTTTCAGCCCTAATCAGCTGTTTGTCAGAGCTGAAAGTGCTGAGGACTCAATAGGAATTATTAGATTTTGTCCACACAGCGTAAGGTTCAATACATTTTACGGATGGGCCGTTGAGAGATGCCGTAAAATACATGGCAACCTTTCAGCCCTAATCAGCTCATTACCAGAGCTGAGAGTGTTGCATGTCCCAGTGGGAACTAGATCTGTTGCTCAGCGTAAAGTTCAATACATTTCACAGATGGGTCGTTGAGGAGGATGCTGTAACTACGTGGGAACATTTTAGCCCTAATCATCTCATTACCAGAGCCGAGAGTGTTGCAGTCCCAGTAGGAATTAGATCTGGTTCACACAGGGTAAAGTTCAATACATTTCACAGATGGGTCTTTGAGGAGGATGCTGTAACTGGAATAACCTGCTCAGCTCCGCAGATACTACAGTTCCACAGGAACCTTAATTCCTATGAGCAATTGTCCTCGGCTGTGTCATCTAGTCAAACAGACTCATCAGTGACCGTCCTCACCCTCAGTCAGCACATCGCGTGGCTAGCATTGACTCCGACCATGTCCCCACAATGGGGTACTAAGGACGCAGAAATTAAGGTCCCTTTTCTTGAAAACCCGCAGCTCGCAAATGTTCTCCTTTTAAAACCTGGATAGGTCAGAATATAGCCACGCATGTTTAGCATACTGCCAGGGATTTCTTTCTTGTTCTGCTTTCTGCTTCTTCTTCAGGTTTTGTGTTGTACTGTGCACATAAATTGCTCTTTTTTGTCCGGAGTGTATAGCCGCGTTAGAAACTTCCTAGCCAGAATATAGCCACGCATGCTTCGCACACTGCCAGGAATTTCTTTCTGTTCTATTTTGTTATTTTTATTCCGGTATTGTGTTATATTGTTCACAGAAATTGCTCTTTGCTGTCCAGAGGGTATTGCCGTTTTAGAAATCTCCTTTTATTTTTTAATTATTTATTGTCCTCACCACACCTACGACTCGCAGCATGTGGTGTCCTACAGATGTGTAGACTCAGGATATCCAGCAGTGAACACCATGACCATCGAATTGACCATGTTCACAGAACCGGGTCTCCTCCGCATGGTAGCCTATCAACGTTCTCACTTAGGTCCACGGAGATGAATCCAAGAAGCCAGGCTAAAAGTAGCACGTTGGTTTTCTTAATTATCAAATTATTTACTCAAAGTTTCCTTGTGATTTTTTTTTTCTATTTGGGGGCTGGGGTGGGGTGGGTGGGGTGGGGTGGAGATAAAATCTCGCATGTCGTTCGTTTCACTGTTGCTTTATGTCCACATAGACCATAAAGACTGTTAGGGATGGTGGAGCCCAGGATGGCCACCTCGACTTTCAGATAACTCCTGAGCTCTGTCTCGCTTGTTGTTTCAAAAAGAGTGTTTATATAATTATAGTAGAGGCATTTACTACCCGAAGTATGTTAGATGTGTCCTACACAATCTAAGTATCGTTTATCCTTTTCGACAGATCTCAGACAAAAGTATGACTCTGCACTCCCGGGAGCACTGCAACATCAGAGAAGCAATAACGTCACTGGTACTGTGCTGGATACTACTGGCCGCAGTGACGTCAGTTATCATTGCCGTGACGGGTAAGTGAACACTCAAAAGGCAGTATCTGTCTCTTTCTCTGTCCCTGTCTCTCTGTCTCTGTCTGTCTGCCTCTCTCCATCCATCCATCCATCCATCCATTCATCCGTCCATCCTATCTATCTATCTATCTATCTATCTATCTATCTATCTATCTATCTATCTATCTATCTATCTATCTATCTATCTATCTGTCTGTCTATCTATCTACCTTCCTATTATGTTTGCCTGCCTCCCTCTGTAATCCGTCTGCCTGCTTGCCTATATATTTATCGATTTGCCTTCCTGTCTGTCTAGCTAGCTATGTGCCTATTTGTCCCAATGTCTATCTATATATCTATCCTACATGCGATAGATTAAGGTTCCTCTCGGCTGAGAACCCAGAGCTATCAACAGTTCTCCCTTTTAAGCCTAAAGTAGGTCAGAATATAGCTTTGCAAATTTCGCCATCTGCCAGAAATTCTGCCTTTCTTTCGATTTACGCAATTTCAGTTTTCCGATGTCCTCTTGATATTTCAAGTGAATTGTATAATGAATTCAGTTATCAGATTTCCACACGTGGTTTGGTCAGTCTCATGTGGAAAGTCATGAATTTTGGTACAAAAAATGTAATCGACATTTGATAAAGCTTCTTTTTTTACGCATTGATATTGTACATTAGTTATCAGTCTCTTGGGGAAAGTCATGAATTTTGGTTAAAAAAATGTAATCGACATTTTATCAACTGTCTTCCCTTCTGGGGTTTTCCTTTTCGTCTTTTGTCTGTCTGTCTTCCTTGTTAATATTAGTCATTTGATTTGTTCCTGACGAAGACATCTATGTCAAAACGTTGAAGTGTTTTGTATCTGTGTCCAGTCTTCTTTTGGTGAGCACTTTTTCCGTGTGTGGTTACCGCTTGTTCTTTCTCCCTAGCTGTCATTCGCTTGTGTCCTTGTTCAGAATCTTATTTCTTGAAGTTGTGCTTTTTGCTTTCATGCCGTGTTTGTGCTGTGTAGCCTACAAAGACTATTCGTTATTTCTCGGCTGTGTTTGTTACAAGGAAAAGGAATACGAATCGTGATGAGTTGTCTACATTTGCTAAATAGGAACAGCAGAACGATAGAATCAACTTGTAGTCGCATCACTGTCCTTACATGGGTACACTCTGGCACAGCGTCATCAATGTCCTCTCGTAGTCAGTGCAATAAACCGCGGTGTCGACATGCAGTATGATCAGCCTGTTTGGTCTTGCGGTAAGGCATTATAGGCTGGTAAGCGGATGGATGACGGTTCGAGTCCGCTTCGGCTCTACTTCTTTTCCTTCTTGAAAGATTGTGGTGAGGACACAGCCTTGGGACTTTGCCCCTCACAGTAATGAAACAGTAAAATGTCTCTGTTCTCGCTGTCCATCTTAATGTAGAATCATTCTGGCGGTGACAGTGTAGCGTTGACCCCCCCTCCTCCCCCCACGTCCTTTATAAAGTATTTGGGTTCTGTGGATGAAAAGCCACCTGAACTCGGGTAAGCTTAAACACACACACACACACACACACACACACACACACACACACACACACACACACACACACACACACACACACACACACACACACACACACACGCAAAACAACAACAACAAGAACAACAACAAGAAGAACAACAACAACAAGAACAACAACAACAAGAACACACACACACACACACACACACACACACACACACACACACACACACACACACACACACACACACACACACACACACAACAAAACAAAACAAAACAAAACAAAAACAAACAAAAAAGAAGAAGAAGAAAATCGCACATTCCGACAGGGGTGTGTGGAATGCAAGTGTCGGGGAGCATGAAATGCGTGCGCTGGAAGAGGTATCGCCTGCATTTTAACACGCGACTACAAAACGGACTCAGTGTGAAGTGTCCTTAACCCCGTACGTGGACATGCAGTCTGATGAGTAGGCTACAAACCGATTCCGGCTTTGATGATGATGATGATGAGTTGATGCTTAATGTCCTCAGATGTCATTTGACATATTAGGGACAAGTTGTGACCAATGCCGAAGCACGGTTCAATAAAAGCCACATACGTAAGGTGTATGCGTGTTTAGCTGTAACCTGCCACCTGCACTTTTTGGCAGAATGACCGGGATTTTTTACGTGCTACTGCGGTAACACGGGGGTGGAACGGATACCGAAATAAGAGTCAGCACAGAAAGTCGACCCTGGAGAAGAAAATTCTCCCGCCGTTCCAGCAGGGATTCGAACCCGCGACCTTTCAATCACGAGTCCGGCGCTCTAACCACTGAGCTATCCCCGCCCCCTCATTCCGGCTTTGCATCTATCTGTCTATTTATCTATCTATCAACTTGTTCACTTTATACGCCTGAGCAACTTTGCACAGAATGTGGAATTCACTCTCCCTTCTCCTGTGGTCTTGGTCAACCCGCTTCCGTAAAGCATTTTTTTGTTGTTGCCCAATCGTCTTCGCGCTTTAGATTGGCCAACACTTAAACAATTTTGTGGTCTAACATCCTGTCTCCCTCTTTTTCAGATCTGGATACCGGGCGCACATTTGTATTGAATCCAGATTATCTCCCTTGGGAGGAAGCGCAGCGGAAGTGTAACGACATGAACGGGTCTCTGGGAAGGATTGATCACATAGACGTGATTCCAGACTTGGAGTACGACAAGTGAGTATCGGTGTTGTTGGTGTTGTGCTTTGTAGCAGTACAGCCTGTGTTTGGCTTAACGGCTTTGTCTTTGTAAGTGTTACGCTTTCAAAGTAACTGCATGAACAGTTTAATGAGGGCGATAATGAAAACAGGACCACGACGGTGATGATGACGGCGTTAAAAAAGAAAGAAAGGAAGAAAGAAAGGAGAAGGCTGAAAAAGAAAAAGAAAAAAAAAAGAGGTATGGCAGAAAAATAGAACATATAAGATGCAAGCACACACACTCACTCACACACACACACACACACACACACACACACACACACACACACACACACACACACACACACACACACACACACACACACAAAGACACACACACACACACACACACACACTCACTCGCGCTTGCTCGCACACACACAAACACGCACGCCACGCGCACAGAAGCACACAAACCAACGCACGCACACAAGAACTCCCGCGCGCACGCGCACACACACACACACACACACACACAATATTGGAAAAATAGGTAAAACACTGCAGACATGTATTGACTACCATCGGTGTGTATATTGAGAGAGAGAGAGAGAGAGAGAGAGAGAGAGAGAGAGAGAGAGAGAGAGAGAGAGAGAGAGAGAGAGAGAGAGAGACTCAAATGGTTTATTTGACTTGAGCGAATGCTCATATCAACATACACAAAAATAATGTACACATAAGCCTGGAAATGCATTAGTTCCCAGTCCCACAAAACCACTCGTCTGTGCATCCACGTAACACAGGTCACAAAACTGCATCAGTTGTGGGCTGGGGGGGGGGGGGGGAGTTGAGGGGCGGCAGGCAGGGGCGGATGGGGGCGTGGGGAGTGAGGCGGGGTAGGGGGGGGGGGGGAGGGGGAGTAAAAAAGGGAAGGGAAAATAGAAGAAAAATAATCATATACATGAATAACATATGTACGTATTTTGTGATCCAAGTGGCCACCAGCCCTTGCACTGCAGAAAAACCCGAGGTAGATCATCAAGGTGCAGCACTACAACACCTCCTACATAAAGTCAAGAAGCTCAAAACCCAGAAATAGAGTTACATGTGTGTGCTTAGTGACAGTTCAGTTAGTTTCTGTAACATTACAAATTTTGCGGGAAATGTCACAAATATGCGATCTGTGTTCATTCTCGGCATATATTTAACAATACTATACATACCAGAATGACACAAGAACGTGCTGGGCAAAGTCAGCAGATTAAACACGGCGTGTATGTAACTGAATAAACATGTACTCATTGGGTAGGGTCTGCAAATAATAAAATACAAGTAGAAACAAGAAACACCACAGGTTAAGTCTTAAAATCTAGTTTAGCTGTGGCTGCGTTCTAAGTTTTAAGCTATGATAAATACAACGCGCAACGTTGGTCATATGCTCAGTGTCGTTCAGAATGGTTAGTTGGTCATATGCTCAGTGTCGTTCAGAATGGTTAGTTGGTCATATGCTCAGTGTCGTTCAGAATGGTTAGTTGGTCATATGCTCAGTGTCGTTCAGAATGGTTAGTTGGTCATATGCTCAGTGTCGTTCAGAATGGTTAGTTGGTCATATGCTCAGTGTCGTTCAGAATGGTTAGTTGTTTTCTCCAGTCCTGACAGTATACTTGTGGCAAAAAATTTGACCTTAAAGCTTCTGTGGCTTTGCATACAAACAGAAAATGGATTTCGTCATCCACACAACATTTACACAGAGGACAAGATAAATCGTCAGAGGGGTCAGTTGAATAGCGTAATTTGTGTGTTTTTATCTCAGAAATACCCATTCTGAATCTAATAAAGACGTCCCTCAATGCTTTATTAGTCACGCAATAAAAATATGGCTTGAGTGAATGTTCTAATTTAAATATACGGTAGACTGAATACCTGTCACGTTCGTGAATTCTGTCATCCCATCCTTGCCTCCAGCAGTCAGTTATACGTTCCCTGAATACACGCAAAAACCAGTTTACATTTTGCACACCTTGATTAGCCCACACGTATCCAAACCCATACATCATCAAATTCCCGTGTACAGCGGATACCCAGCATTGTCTTCCGTTGTTATGTACATTGGCTAGCATGTTGTAAGCTTTCCTTGGTAGTCTTCCAGCTTCCATTCTCATAAGTCTAAGCCAAAAACGTATTGAGCTAACTTTAGCATCCAGATGTAGTGGTGTTCTTCCAGTTTCCCCGTATACCATATCGTTTGGTGTTTTGGGAGATACGTTTAGAAGTCTTTTCAGAGCAAACAAGTGAGTCTTTTCTATTTGTAAATCCATTTGCATTCCCCAGATTTCTGATCCATATAACAATATAGGTTTAATTTGTGAATCAAATAATTTAAAAAAAATATTCGGAGAAACATCGCCAAGCTTCCATAAAGTTTTGAATATTTCAACAATACCTGCTTTTGCTTTCGCTTTCTGGCTTTCAAGGGAATGAGAAAATGAGAGACGAGTACTAAACCACACACCCAAATATTTATACGCATTTACGACTTTTACAACATAGTCTTTAGAGTACCATTTTTCACATCTGGCAAGATAACCACCATTCCTAAACACAACGATATTTGACTTCTCTAAATTCACAGTAAGATCGAGGGCGTCGGCGTTTCTTTCCAAAAAATTTAGCTGATGCTGTAGACCTACTGGAGTATAAGAAAGCAAAACCACATCATCAGCGAACAGCATGATGAACAGTTCAATGATATCCTGGTGTAGCTGGACACCGTGTTTCCCATTATTCATTATGTCAAGTGATAACTCGTTAATTACGAGAGAGAAGAGCAGCGGGCTAGTTATTTCCCCTTGTTTCAACCCCTTCTGACAGAAGAAGAAGTCTGTCAAACCTGAACCGTTGCCACATCTGACTCTAGCCTTTACAACGCGATACATACTCTGTATAGCATAATACATCTTACCGCTCAAACCATGTTTTAACAAAATCGGCCATAACTTTGCATACGATATTAAGTCAAATGCCTTTTTAAAGTCAATGAAGACGACATACAGTTTCTTCTTGTGTAACAAATATTTTTGAATAACAGCAAATAATGTAAAGATGTGGTCAGTAGTTGAGTAATCCCGCCTAAAACCCGCTTGTTCTTCTCCAAT
>OY757542.1:27489304-27676804 GCA_963584105.1 Alviniconcha strummeri
CGATCTCTGCAGAGACAGCCTGCCAGTGGGTATTTCACTGGATTGCTAACTTGATGATAATTTTGTTTCAGTTTGTCACCAGACAAGACCCCAAATAAGTAGTCATACTGATGTTTGCAGTGGCTAATCCATTATATTCAAAAGTCTGCTTCTAATTTGTTATGTTAGACACTTCATGAATTGTTGCCATTAACTTCCTCCTAGGCTCCTACATGTTTTTCAGCAATCTGTTGCCTGTTGGGGGGGGGGGGGGGGGGCAGGGACTGGGCACTGCCACTCTGCTTCCTGATTTATTTTTATTTTTATACTTGTCCCAGAATCACAGTGTAGTGAGAGAACAGTATGCAGACCTTCTTTTTGTTGTTCATTTTCTTTATTTTATACAGTATGTTCTTTTGCTATGACCAGCTGAACTAGTAATGACTAATTTACTTTACATTCCTTTAGTAACTGCCTGAAAGGCAGCACTCAATTAAATTACACTTTCTGGTTCTTCATCTAGATTGGGTTGTTTTTTTAAAGTTTTTTTGTTTTTCTTTTTTACATACTCTGGCATCATTTAAGGGTCAGGTGGCAATACCTTTTCTCAGATTAGCTTTGATATGACCTGAAGAAAGTAAATTTTTATTTTTACATTGGCAATGTATTCTTTCCCCACAGAGAACTGAAAGTGAAACTGCAGACATGTCGTTTTGTTCTGTGGTTGAATTTGCAGGGCTGTGACAAGCGCAGTTGACTGTCTGGACCAGAAGAATGAGTGCAGTCAGCAGGCCACATGGAAGTCGGTCATGGGCTACTTCTCACTGGTGTACTCCTTCAAACATGAATTCAATGTAGCACTGGATGAGAAAGTCAACTTTGACAATGTGGCACTAGTCTTCTCTTGTTTGCCAGGTCAGTTTGCTGGTTATGTGACTTGTTTCTTCATTGGCCATCATGTCAACCAGCTATGTGTCTTATATTCCTTCACATACCGTAAGGTCAGCTTGCTGTAATCCTTCACATACTGTAAGGTCAGTTTGCTGCATGTCTTATTTTTTCAGTGGCCATAAGGTCAGCTTGCTATGTGTCTTATATTCCTTCACATACTGTAAGGTCAGCTTGCTGCATTCCTTCACATACCATAAGGTCGGCTTGCTGCATGTCTTAATTTTTTACTGGCCATAAAGTCAAGTTGATGTGTGTCTCGTATTCCTTCACTGGCCTTGAGGTTAGCTTACTATGTGTCTTCTCCCTGATATAACCGTACCGGTTGACTGGGCATAAAACACCAACTTATTTACTGCTATGTGTCTTATATTCCTTGACATACCGTCAGGTCAGCTTGCTGTATTCCTTCACATACCCTAAGGTCAGCTTGCTGCATGTCTTATTAGGTAGTTCAAAGTGCTCTCGGCTGCGTTCTGCGTTACTAAGTTGGTCTAGTATTAGCGATTTTCATTTACGGATTTCTTGTGTGTTTTTGATCCAGTCTCAGTAAAAATTACTTTTGAGAAAAGCTTCATGTCTCGTCTTCCTAACTGTGTTGTTATGTTTATTACACTTTGAAAAAGAATGTGAAAATTCACCCCGATCTCAGTATCCCTAAGCGCTGCCTTCTGTCAGCGATGCGCATAGGCTGCGAACACCACTCGCTGTAAGCAGTTTTCAGATGCGGAGTGTTGGATCTATGTTAGTCCAGCCATGATGAAATCTATATGAATCAAAAGGGCTGTTGCTAAACTTTCTTTCCGTATCCATGATGGCTGCCTTTGACAAGCAGAAATCCTGAATAAAGTTGTTTGAAATGTGTTTAACAGATTTTGTACTATTTTTAGACCACAGACACTCTCATTAAAAAATATCAGTAGAAAGATCAATCTTTCTTCTTCAAAGTTATACTAAAATAAGAGTTCAAAACTATTCAGCCGCACAGTCAGCCATGGCCACTGAGGTGACCACACAAGCGAACATGCGTGCCAAGTTGGTGGATTCTCCACTATCAAAGTGTTCTACATTGCATGTAAACGATCTTGTTGATGAAGGCAACATGTGCAACAAAAGTGACTGATTCAGTCTGTAAATGGGTGAATGGATCAATTGTGTTACTGACATCAGCACTCAGGAAGTGCAGGGTTGCTCAGAAATTAGATCTAGATCAAATGTCTGAAAGGAGCATATGCATATGGAAGGACACATATATATGATTACAGGCACCTTCTGTTGCAAATTGTGGGTTTATTCGTTTTGTATATATGTTAGGTAAATGGCTGCAGACATAGCCAAGACTGCTGTGCACTTTGTTTTGAAATGGGGGTTTGAAGTCAGTCCAGTTAGCAACAATGCCAGGATGTTGGAGACAGAGGATTTTGGGGACATCACTTCAACATATGTATGCCCTTGAAATGGGGCCTGTAAGGTGATGCAAGGTCACCCTGAAAAAAAAAGAGGATTTTTTTTCTTTTTCTGTGATCAATCAGAAACATATGGCATCGTAAGTTCTTAACTGTGGTTATTTTGGTACAAAAGGTAAGGCGATAGGACAAGTAGAAGAGGAGTTATGATTTTTTTAACCATTTTTATGATTGACGGATGGCATTTTTTATGAATTTAGCAAGTTTGATGTGAAATATCTGGAAGAATAACCAAAATGAAGGTCTACAAAAAATTGGGCCTATTATTTTTACTGTGGAGAATGAGATTCCTAAATATTAGACAGGTTATATGCAAAATAGCTTCCAGGTGAAACCTTAAATCTCAGGATTTCTCTGATTTGCATTTCGTGAGCAAATTGGGGCAACAACAAAAAAGAATCAAAAAGAAATCATAACCTCGGAACTACTCAAGTGATCAACATAACATTGGTATCACTGAAATCAGATAAAAAAGATCTATGCAAATGTATAAAGTCTGATAGTCAGCTATTGATTTTTGAAAATCACTTTGGACTACCTAGTCTTATTTTTTTCACTGGCGATAAGGTCAGCTTCCTTGTGCACATGTTATTTTTTCATTGTCCATTAGGTCAGCTTGTTATACATGTGTCTTGTATTCCTTCACTGGCCTGAGGTCAGCTTGCTATGTGTCTTATATTTCTTCACAGGCCATGACTCTAATATAACCGCACTGGTTGATTGGGTGTAAAACACCAAGTTACTTACTTAAGTAACAGGCCTTGAGGTCAGCTTGCTGTGTGTTATTTCTTCAGTGGCTGTCAAGTCAGCTTGCTACATTTTATTACTCCACTGGCCATAAGCTCAGGTGACTGTGTCTCGTTCCTCAAATAGCCATAAGGTCAGCTTGCTATGTCTCATTCCTCCAGTGGCCGTATGGTCCACTTGCTATGTGTCATTCCCCCATGGGCCATGAGGTCAGCTTTTTATGTCTCATTCCTCCATTGGCCATAAGGTCATCTTGCTGTCTTGTTCCTCTACTGGCCAAAAGGTCAGCTTGTTATGTCTTGTTCTTCCATGGGCCATAAGGTCAGCTTGCTATGTTGTGTTTCTTCATGGGCCATAAGATCAATAATATATTTGCTATGTCTTGTTCATTCATTGGCCATAGGGTTAGCTTGCTATGTCTCGTTCTTCCACTGGCCATTATGTCAATTTGCTGCATGTTTTATTCTTTTGCTGTCTGTCAGGTGATGTGTCTCTTTGTCATGCTCCCTCACTGGCATAATGCTTTCCTGTCCTTCAAGTTGCCTTCTTCATGGGAAAACATAGGGCAGCAGAGCCATGTTTGTCACAGATGAAATAATTGACTATTTTGTGCTGTGATAAGGCATGATTAAGCCTCTAGTAATTTCAGCTGCTGTGACATCTTAAGCAAGCTCAGGCTGGCAAATAAACTGGGATTTCAGAACTGATGGCTGTTTTATTTTGCTGAATATTTTGTTAGCATTCAATACATACACATACATGTTGTGCTTGTTTTCTTCTTCTTTTTATATTTAATAGAGTTATTGAATTAATACTAGTTGTGAAGTTTGACCAATGGATGTGTAGTTGTGACAGTTACTGACATGGAATCAAGTGTTTGCTGGTTGTGTTCATTGCAGAAGAACCCCTACAGCAGTGCCCGGACAGCTGGCAAGATGTGTGGACCATGGTACAAGGCCCATGCTCTGCATCTGTTAAAGCTGCTAGCATTGCCGACAACATCTACGACACTTGCTTGTCAGTATCAGGCACTTTATAATGCTGTTTTTGTTATGTTTTATTCTCTCTAATTTCTTTGTTTGATTCTTTCAGTCATTTGGTTCGCAGTTGGTATTGTCTCATTGCTGAATTGCTGTAAGCATGATTTTCGGCATGTTTTCAAACTGTATGAGTTACTTGCTTGTGTTTGATTGTTAATGAAGTACTACTAACTCCCTCTGTGCTGGCTGAGTGTTGCTCTAAGTGTAACCTTGACTTTCATCCCCTGAAATAAGCTCCAACGTCATATTGCCACTTTAGGCCGCAAGTGTGACATTTGCTTAATTATCACAAATGACCAGTTCATTCAGGATAGAAAGATAGACAACAAAAACAAGTTGCAGAAGGTTTTGCACCATTTTTTTCATAGCCAGGAAATTTGTTTCCAGTGATCTACCTTGATTACATGATCATGAAGTCTTATGGGTTTAATTGTTGTTTCTTTTTTCTTTTTTTTCTTTTTTTAGTGCAGTTATGTTTGAGTGAGAAGTTGGTGATGGATAGAATTAACTCTGCTGGCAGTACATCTTCATTTGCTCATCTAATCAATTAGCAGCTGTGCTTGCAAATGCTCTGGTAGGCTGTTTTTGATCTTTGCTGCGGTGCAGCAAAGTTGTTGATGTTGCTTGTGCATGATATGGTGTGTCATTGTGAGAACTTTCAACTAAGACTTCCCAGTTGTGTGAGCATGTGGATTGTGTCTGCATACATACACATTATCTTGCAGTCACTATGCCAGCTCACTGAAGTGTGCATCATACATCATGAGAGTCTGGAACTACAACTGCAGTGTGAATCAGCTGCAACGAATGACAGCATCAGACCCAGGGGTCTTCAGTGAAATCAGCATTGACATCCACCAGGACTTTGTACGGAACTGCAGTGCAGTGGGTGAGGCCAATAATCTGATGTTACACTTTGAGCAGAACTGCAGTGCAATGTGTGAGGTTTATAATCTGCTGCTACACTTTGAGCAGAATTGCAGTGCAGTGGGTGAGGCTGATAATCTGATGTTACACTTTGAGCAGAACTGCAGTGCAGTGGGTGAAGCTGATAATCTGATGTTACACCTAGCAGAGCTCAATTCTCCCCAAAAAGATGGTTCTGGTGTTGGGCTACAGGAATGAGACCATATGATGAGACTGAGAGAGATGTATTTGGGGGATGCAAACTGATGGATGTACCCAAGAAATATCACCAGACTAGTGTAGGTGAGAGTATGGGTGGAGTGACAGAAGCGGAGGAAGATATATAGTAGCTCAGATTCATGAGTGTTTGCAGTAAACAAGTTTTGTCATAAAATGTTTTTTCAGATGGTATCGGATTAACATTTGCTCTTTGACAGTGCTTTTTGAAAAGTAGGCGTTGGTGCATAAATATAGGAGATATATGATTCTTTTTGCGTACCAAAAGGATTGGGCCATCTTTATTTTGTGGTGTTTGGTTTGCAGGGGTAGATGCACTGTTCTCTGTGGATTTGGCCTCCACTCCACTGTGCCAGGTGCCAGATGCACTGGCTTACATCGCAGAGTACTTGTACACGGAGGGTGCAAAGGAGCATGGCCCAGTGACAGAGGCAGGAGATAGCACTCCACAACCAGAGCTGGCATCAGAATCCACAACTCGTGACATGTCTTTCACCTCCACCACCACCAGGCCTTGGACAACTGACTCGACCAAAAACCCCATGGAGGGTGTGCCACCCAATCCCTGCACGTGAGTTCTGGCAATATTGAATATGAAGCTATCCTGTGTGTGTAATGTAGTGTCAGTTTATGGAGTGCACAATAAAAAGAACTTCACATGAACTATGGGAAACCCCCCAGAGAATCAGCTCTTGTAATACTGAACTAGTGCTGGCACTGGAACTAGCAGTTAGGTTGGTGCTCCAGTACTCCAGGTGCTGGTAGCGTTGCACTGGTGATGGTAATTGTGCCGTGCTATTGCTACTAGCACTGTGCTGCTTCCCAGTACTGTTGTTATTTTGCAACAAGGCCCTTTCAGTGCCCATGTGTCTTGTGTGCAAGTTAGTGTCTTTGGGGAACAAAGTGGAAAACAGCTTGCAGCAGAACGAATGATGCAGGGTAATTGTTTGGCTTTGTTTTGCAATGTTTTATTACAATATTAGTTGCTGTTGTTCCTTTTCTTGGGATTGGGGGTTATGAGGAACATCATTTTTTCATCCATGTTCACATGTAGATATACCGGAAAGGAAGGCTGTCATGTGATTCCCCTTTCCTGTCCTCTGACATTTTTCTGCCAAGTCCTCTTGCTCTTTCTGTCTTGTCATGTTTTCATCCAACAGTCCATTGTTCTGGGGGTTTTCATGAAAATGATCCAGAATTATTTTGTGATGAGATAAGCTTTTTTGCTCAGATATTGTTGAGCAGCTAGGAGATGGTAGGTGGTATGTGCAGCTTGCTGCCGTATGGCACTGATGTTTGTCATAATGCATTTACCTTTGGATAAAAAATGTTTGTGTCCATTTCTTTTTGATACTTTTCTTTAATCTAGTATGAGTAAATCAGATGGCATAGTTGACAATACCAGCATGTCTGTGTTCTTTTTAACAGTGGCAATATTAAATGGACAAACTCTTTAAAATTAGTATTTGCTCTTTGTTTATGTATGCTTTGTTTTACATTTGTATAAGGATTGATTGTGTGGATTTGACTTGAGGAATGGTTTACATATATGAGAAGTTTGTTGAAGTATGCATTTGCTTATGACAGAGTTTGATCATACTGGGTAATCTTGTGTGGTTGACAGTAGTTAAAATCCAATTGCAAATTTACCAGTAGAAGGTATATAGGAAGTTGCGCTTGGTAGTGTATACAGATATAAAAAAGGTGTATAGGAAGTTGTGCGTTGTGTTGTGTGCAGGTATAAAGAAGGTATATAGGAAGTTGCATGTTGTAGTGTGTGCAGGAATAAGGAAGGTATATCAGAATTTATGCGTGGTAGTGTGTCCAAGTACAAGGAAGGTATACTTATGAGAAGTTGCCCATGGTAGTGTGTGCAGGTATAAGGAAGGTATACAGAAAACTGTGTATGGTAGTGTGTGTGTGGTTATAAGGAAGATATATAGGATGTTTTTCACATGGTAATGTGTGTGCATTTTGTGTTGGGGGGAGGGGGTAAGGGTGCTGGTATTAATGTATATATTTATTGGACATGGTTTGTAATACTATAGTTATCATTTGCTTGCTTAAGGAATGTGTTTATGGTAGAATGGGATACTTGATGGGTCTAGTTTGTTGAAGTGCTTGTAAATGTTTTTGTCACAGTTGTGTGTATGATTACACAAAGCGAGTTTAACTTTGTCGAGAGAATAGTGCTTTATAAGAATTACTCATTGTTTCTTCTCTCAGGTCTGCACTGCAAACAACTGCATTCATTGTTTCTCAACTCCGGTCTTTGGGACTTGAATGCTCTGTGGATGAGGTTGGTCCTGCCCTTGGCTTTTCTGAAATCGTGCAGAGGTCCAACAGAACATTTGCCAGGAACTTCGGACAGTGTGTTGGTAAGTCTTGCTGCAGCTGGGGTGGGGTATTTCAGTTGATAAAGTGCCAAACCAAAAAGCCAGGCAGGTTTGCTTGCCTGGTGCCATTACAGGCTTTTTCTCCCAGAGGTAACTTTCAGTGCAGACTCTGATGGTGTTTGTACAGTCTCTGTGTGCAATTGCATGCATCAACAGCTGTATGTATAGAGGTGTGCCACATTGTGTTGTGTGCATTTTGTGTGTGATTTTTGCTCTTCATATTGCAGATCTATAGTTGATTTGTTGTTTGTTGTAGGATATTACTTTTTTAGTACCTTATAGATCTATAATATTTCAGTTAAGCTGCATTGTCCTTCACTCCTATCAGTCTTATTTTGTATAATACTTTATGTAAATTGTTTTGGTAGGACTATGTTCTATGTGTGTATAGAATATCCTATTTAGGTTAATATGTATCATGTGAGCGCTCAGGGTGTTGATGAGCGCATAATAAATGTACATTATTATTATTAAAAAAGAAAACAAAAATTGTCTGAAAGATGATGGTGGTGATAAGAAATGATCCATACATGAGGAAGGTGGAAATATTTTGCCTGCTTTAAAAAGTTTGTTTTAACTTGCATTGGGCATTTTTCAAAGGCAAGTTGATGGACTTCAATGTCTGTCCCACAGACTACGTCCTTAATGAGCCAGACAAGGCAGACCCGTGTTTCAACATGGCACATGACCCAGCGCAGCAGCAGTGTTTTCCACAACTCGTGCCCTTCCTCCAGCCAGACCCAGTCAATGCATATGAGGCTTGTGGGTGAGTTCTTTTCTGTCTTGATCTGTATCTGTTTAACCAGTCAACCTGTACGTGTCCATGAATTAGCAAGAGACAGGAAGGATTCTTTTACTGGATCTGTCTTTCTTTTTACACAGTAAACACATATTATGTGTATCCATAGACAGCAAGTGACTGGGTGAGTTCTTTGCTGAAACTGCCTTACCTTTTACACAGTAGCACCATTAGCATCGATCCAGTCAGCAAGAGACTTAAGGTACATATGAAAAATATAGTCCGAGATACATCAGTGGCTGTTACATGCTGTCTTTTCAGAAAATCTATAACATGTGATTTGTGTTATGATGTGCAGCTTAGAGTCAGTTTTACAAGCAACAATTACTTGACTGTGTGCAGTGCTGTCACTAGTGCCGTGGAATGTCTTGTCGGCGTCACCCAGTGTACCCGTGAACACACCCGTGATGCCATCACAGCCTATCTGTCGCTGCTCTACTCCTACAAATACATCATTAACAGACCTCTGGACCCTGAGGCCAACTACCATAACATCCGCCACGCTTTCCAGTGCAATGACAGTAAGTTTAAAGGAGTGTGTGAGAGGCTGGGGCCTTGGTTGGTTGTTTGGTAGCTAGGCTTGTTTTATTGAGTTTGGGGAAGGGGGGAGGGGGTGGTCAGGTGACTGGCTGAATTTAGCAAATAGCACAGTCGGTGTTTATCACAGCTGCTTGCTCACATAGTCCAGTGTAGCTGCAGCCAGTTCTTGTAATTACCTGTGTTGGGATGAGCTTGTTTGAAACTTGATGGCTTGTTCTTAACACATACTGGACATGATGACTTTGCCTTCTGTGGCATTTACTACAGGAGCAAAGAAGATGAACGACAATGTGAACCATTTGGCTGTGTCAGTAACTATCATGTTCAGTGTCACTGGAAGAATATTGCCTGTAAACCACCCTACCGGAAGAGTGGGGCATAGTTAGTTTGAAGCTGAGTTTTTATCCATTGGCAATGGGTTTGCATTAAATTTACCAAGTAAACTAACCACACACCCAAACCTAGTAACATTAGTTGATATCAATGGATGGGTCTTTTGGTACCTGTCTCTCAGTGGAAGGGTCTTTTGGTACCTATCTAAAATCTCTTTGTGTGTGTGCAGTGGAGTGTCCGAGTTGGGAAGATGTGGCAGAAGTGATGTCAGAGACCTGCACATCATCCCTGATGGCCCTGTCATCAGCAACCACCCCTGATGAGGCATGCATGTGAGTGACCATGAACAACGTGACCAGCAATTTCTCAGCAGACCATAGACCTGTTAACCAACAGTTATTTTGACCCTATATGTTCATGCTGTTAAAAGCATGACATGTGGGAAAATCAGTTTCACCCTCACGCTGAAATAGCTATGCAGCAGTTACAGCTGTTTTGTTCTGACTGATGATAATCATGTTGAAATGCCAAGACTTTCATTAAATTCTTTCACAATCCATCAGGTCCTAAGTTTATAGTCAACTTCAGCCAAGCAGAATTAGATCTTAAATTTTCTGGTTTGCTTGCATTGCAGAAATTTGTTTTGACTGTGTTTGGGGTTTTTTGCTTTATAATGGGCTTTGTGGTCCAGTTTGGAGAAATAGCACATATTGGAGTACATTATTATTATTGGAACGAGAGTAAACATGGCAACAGCACATAGAACAGGATACTGTCTTGCACACATGCATGCATGCACATACACATGCACACACATGCAAACACCAGAGGTATAAGAACTGCTGACACAAGGTCTGTTCCATCTCCCAGCCACTACACCAGCACAATCCAGTGTGGGGTCTACATCCTGCGCACCAAGAACCGGAAGTGCAGCGTGACTGAGCTAGAGGCAATGGTCCGGAAGAACATGACCCTCTTCAACAGCCAGGCTAGCGGTGTGGACGTGCTGTCATACTGCTCAGGTAGGAGTCTGTGAGGGTGCCAACAAAGAACAGTCTGTATGCTCCTTCTTCTGTATCATGTCCAACTTCAATAGTTTAAAGACTTAGATAGTTTTAGTGTATGCTGGGTTCCTTTTGTGCTGCCAGAATCTACTGCAATCTGATATGGACTGTATGATCTCTAATGTGCGTATGTGATTTCTTTGCATGTGTATGCACACTGGGGGACCTCAGCTTATACGTCTTGACGCAAAAGACTTGCATAGAGTCATCATAGGATTTGATTCTGGAGATATCTTGGGGTGGGTGCAAAGCCTAGCATGTAATGGTCACCCATCCATGTGAAGACCATGCTCAATTGTGCTTAACATTTGGCTTTAAAGAGGCTGCTCTCGCTCTGTGCCTCCAACTGTCTTTGTTGCACAACACTGCACAGTGCAAGCTTAGCACACTCATTAAGTCAGAGCCGTGTTTCTTACATTGCAGGTCCACAGCATAGTTTTTAGTAAGATGGGACTGGGCAGTTTTGCAGATATATATATTTATCATTTATGTCCACTCGCCCCAACCCCTTGCACAGGTTTGCACTAGTGTCTGTCCATACTAGCTGTTGTTGCTTTGACTGCTGTTGATGTGATGAAACTGATGACAAGGATCATACATTTAACAGTGATGTGGATAAGTTTTTATATTTTTTATCCTAATGATGGGGCTAAAAATAATTATGATGGAGGCAATGTTGATGAATGCGATGATGATGGAGACTTTGATAATGGCAGTGCTGACATTGACAAAAAATGGCAGTGATGAATAGAGATGGTGAAAATATTCCACATATGCTGACATTGACAAAAATGGCAGTGATAGAGATGGTGAAAATATTCCACAGATGCAAGCCTGGAGTTTTCAATGGACCTGGACAAGGCCTCATTGTGTGAGGTTCCTGAGGCCCTGATGTACATTTTACGCTACTTGCCCTTGGACAACAGCAATGGGGACAACAGTGAGGACAGGGGTGATGGTAAGTCTGGTACTGTTTCACACATGTATCTCAGGTTGTCAATCTGTTTGTGTTGCTGTCATTTTTTTTTCTTCTTCTCCTTGTGTCTCTGTTCATCTGTGTGGTTATCTTTCTCTCTGTCTCTCCGTCTCTGTCTGTCTTGCTCATAATATGCTCATTGTATGCTTATAATATGTAACTGAATGATGTATGGCATGTGTTCATCTGGCGCTGTGAGCATGCTATGTTCTGTGTGGAAATATTTGTGTATAGCTTTCCACTCACTCATTCAAGCCTATATGTATATAAATACCTGTAATTTGATATCTATTTGTCTGTAGCTTAGCAAGGACTAGTTGTTAGACAGGTTTTTGACTAAACCTAAACTACATTCCTTGTAAAATAAAGTTTTCAAGTTTGAATTCTCTCTCTCTCTCTCTCTCTCTCTCTCTCTCTCTCTCTCTCTCTCTCTCTCTCTCTCTCTCTCTCTCTCTCTCTCTCCTCCCTTCCCTGCCTCTCTCCTTCCCTCCATCTGATTACCTGTGTGTCTTTCTCTCTATCTCTCTGTCTTTCTGTCTGTCTCTGCCTAGAACTATGAACTAGCTCTTTGCTTGTGTTTTGGCACATTTTCACCTGGTGCAGAATAATTGTGCATGTGATTTGTGCTGAGGTGCAATTGACAGGATGTTAAGATCCAGTGAAATAAATGTTTTGTCTGTTCACAGTAAGGTGACATTAAACAAAACAAAACAAAAACAAGGTGATGTTAGGCACCCCCCCCCCCCCCCCCAACACACAACAACAACAATAACCTTTTATCATCTTAATTATTAATAAGTTCTATTTTAAAAAACAGAATCAAAGAACTAGTAAATCTCTCTCTCTCTGTCAGCTGCTTTCCTTGTCTCTGTCTGAAATATCTTTACATGTGGTGATACTGAACATATATTTCTGCTTATTTACACTGATGAAAAAGGTTGTATTGTACTGCATTATATTGTGTCTTCAGCGTCGACTACCGTCAGCACCATGTTCTCACTGACATCTCCAAGTCCAGTGTATTCCACACCACCCAATGACCGTTCAGAGGGAAGCAGCTCAGACCGTCATCGTATCCCTCCTAATCCTTGCACGTAAGTTTTGTTGGCAGCAGAGTTTGGACTGGTGTTGACTGCTCTTGTTTTGGAGCTGTAACCAGAAGGCTGGTAAAGTGAGACTGTCACCATGTAAGGTACAAGATGATGACTTTTCAAAAAATGTGTACAGTCTTGGTTGATTATAACAAACTCTGCAGTGCAAATGGTGACAGAACACAAGTGGAGTAATTTCTGCTTGTAGAAACATTCTTCCGTAAAAAAATGTGGCTTGTGTATAAAAGTGCAGCTTGTGCATAAGTAAATTATTGCTGAGGAATCATCTGCGCATCAAAACTGCTAGTTTCCTATGACTTGCACTGTTGTAGCTAACTCATTGTGAATTCTTTTTTAATTTTGTCATAGAGTCCTGTACTAGAGTTATGCCTGAGTACGTAAATCTACCCTATATATGTAACTTGATCATGCAGACAGATATAACTGTAATTGTAAATGAAAGGTGCATCATAATGGATGGATACATATGAATTCAAATAAAAGCCCCACATTGGTACATGGTGTGCTTGACAAGAACAAGAAAAACATTTGGCCTGAACACGGGGCCCACATCGTTATATATCTGAGCAACATTTTGAGAATGGACTGGTGAACAAAGACAAGAGAGGTGTGTGAAATCCAAAACTGGGTCAGAAGGTAGTGCTAGTTCATGGAATGCCCCGAACCAGCCTTTGTCCCACTACCCAACAGCTGACAGAATTATGAAAAGCACACTTAACTGGAGTTCTCTGGTTGTTTCCAGCAGGGATTTACAAAGAACACCAACCTTTGTCCAACTGGCCAACAACTGAAATAGCAAGGGAGGAATACTACTAACTGGACTTCTCTGTTTTTCAGCACGGCCTTGCAAGTAGCGGCCCATGTGACATCAGCTCTGAGGTCTTTGGGACTGCAGTGCAGCTTCCAGAATGTGTCCACCGCCCTGTCTCATCAGAACTTCTCTACAATACCAGAACTGAGTCAGGAAGTGAACAAGTGTAGAGGTGTGTGCACACAGTGTCATTTGCATCTGTGTACGTGTAGGCACATGTGTGTGCATGATGGTTGGAGATGTTAGTGACGAATTTTGTGTGTATTAACAGTGTGTATGTTTTTTATGTCATGTGTTTTTGCTTGTGTCTGAAATGTACAAAGACCCCATGATTATTATTTATCGTAGATTAAAGTGTTGATGTCACAATGTCAGGAGACTGGCTGATGGTACAGAGCAATGAAATGAAACAAAAGCAGTTATATTTCTTTTTGTTGAGGGATAGAGAAGAATTATTGCTATAAGTACTGTACTTTCTCTGCAGATTTTTCTGAGAGGCTGGCTGGAGATAGGTGTTTCAACCTAACTAATGGGTCCGATCAGCAGCAGTGTCTCCCAGACCTAGGACCAATCTGGAGTAGTGCCAACATCTCTGTCTATGAAGCATGCAGGTTAGTCATGTATGTTGTTGGTAATAGTGATAATACCAGCCAAGTGATGGCCTTCCATTGTGCCAAATATGCCAGCCCGACCTCTGAGGACATTCCACCCCACATCATCATGGCCTTCCACGAGGCTAAACCAGGTCTTGGCACATCTACAAATGGACATCATTAATGGATTCTTTTTCCCATTTTTGTGCATGTGATTAACCTGCTAGGAAGTCTGGTGGTGGCAGTTGCCGTTGTTGTTGTGCAGTTGGTGGAACGTTAAAATCTAAGAACTCACTCTTGTTCTTCTTCTTTCTGTCCTCTTTCTTTCTCTTCTTCTTTACATCAGACATGCATGCTGGCAATTCATCATATGGACTTTCTTTTTTCCCTTTAAACTTTATTATTCAGTTTATGTTACAAATGACAGTTAATTACTTGCAAAAAGCTGGACCCATATGCACTTAATGTTCTTGAATATGTCAATTTTTAATTTTTTTTTTTTTTTAAATGTCTTTTTCTCCATTTGTTTGGGCTGTAATCTTACAGGGTGGTGAATGACATTGCTGCCTGCCTGAGTCGCTTCAGTGGCTGCAGAGAGGAAGAGAGCCGGCAATCCTTCATGGACTATCTGTCCTTTGTCTTCACGTACTACAGGCTGGGCAATGAATTGATTGCATATGGTGCCAACATCTACAACATTTACAATGCCTTGATTTGTGATGCTGCTGGCAGTGGTGAGGTTCTACTTCAGCTGTTGTCCTTCATTGTTGTAATGTTCTCTGGTATTTTATTTTCGCTCCTACCATATGCCTCCTGTTGTTTCATGCACAGCTTTGGGAATGGGATTGTGGGTGGGTGTTAGTATTAACATGAATGCTTCTTAGCTGTACATTAGCCAGTTGTGGCTGTAGATGTAGCCTGTTTATGTATCATGTGAAAGTTTTGTGTAAGTATCAAAATGTTAGCAGAGTGTTCCTATACCCATTTTAGATGAATTAGGGTGACTGAATTGTATTACCATTTGTTCTAGAAAACAACTGAAAATATTGCAAAATGTAATGTCTTGGCCAGTTGCTTGTATAGCTGGGAGGTTTTGATTGTTTATCAGTTTTGTCTTGAATCTTTCAGAGTTTCCAGGGCAGCCCACTGCCAACCCAAACATCATGACAGGTGAGAGTTTCTTGGATCAGATTGTATAAAAGGAATGAACAAAAATGGGGTATTCAGTGGAGAATGTTACAGCAGAATGGGCTTTCTCTGTCTCCCTCTCTCTATCTCTGTCCTGTGTGTTGTGACACTGCCTGGAGTTTGCTCTAGCCTTCTTCAGTGTTCCTGTCTCTGCACATTCACATTACCCTCAGCTGTTGTGTTTATTGTGACACTGCCTTAAAGTTAAGCTGTCCTTTGCATTGTGACATTGCCCTAAGCTGACCTTTGCATTGTGACATTGCCCTAAGGTGTCTTTTGCATTGTGACATTGCTCTAAGCTGTCCTTTGCATTGTGTCATTGCCGTAAGCAATCCTTTTCATTGTCCTGGCCTTTCAGAGCCGGTATTTAAAGGCAGCCTGAGATTAGAGGACATGGAGTGGCAAGAGGAGTATGCAGACACCAACAGTGTGCAGTTTCAGCGGCTGAAACGGACTGTGGAGTCAGAGGTTAGTATACAAAACATTAAAGGCTTTACTCTGCGTTTGCCAGTCAAGCTGTCTCTGTCTGTTCCTATCTCAGTTCCTGTCTCTAGCTGTCCCCTCCCTCTCTGCGTCTATCTCTGGCTGGCTGTCTCCCCAAAATGTGTGTAAAATTCATGTCCTTGTGGAGGTTGTGCTTACATCCAAAAGTAAATGGGCATAACTTGTGCAGGAACACACAAAAGCGTACAATGAGATATGCAAGCATAGTCATGTCCATGTATATGTACACATACACATAGACACAAAGTCACGCTCATTAGCATGCCACTGCCAATGGTTCTGAAGATCACTATGGACAGTACTCTTGAAGAAGTGAATCTTATGGCAACAAGACTTGGATGAAGATGAAGCTCATGACAATGTAGTTCCAGAAAATGGTGAAGAAGGCAGCTCCACTAGAACTGTAATCTGTGTTGTTCACAAACTGGAATGTTGGCAAGGTGTAAATGGAGCGTGATATGTAATGAAATATTGACCTGTATGCATTGATCCTGTTTCAGTTGGAAATGTTCTTTAGAAGGAGTGACATGGGACCACTTGTGGGCCGTGTGGTTCTTGTGGCAGCCAGGTTAGTGATTATTCTTTAGAAATAGTCATATAAGCTAGTAAACATGACCCACTGGACTGCTTTTTCCCCTTACAGATCATTCTGTTCTGCATTTATTATTTCATGCCCTAGAAATGACACTAACATTGAACCATGATTTATATTTCTTTTGACCAACACTGTCACTTTCTCCCAGGAACTTTGCCCAACTTTCCCAAATAAAGTATTCTTTTGTACACTATAGGTTTTGAAATGCAAAATAAGAATCTTTTGCAGCTTTTCGCTACTAATTAAATGTACATGTTCTGTCTTTGTGGTAACTCATGTCTCCAGACCATCATGAATAAATATGAGGTGGGTGGAGGGGGGGGGGGGGGTAAGAAAAGAGATGTATTGAAAGCCTTGATGGGGCTTTGCAGCTCCTGTAAAGTTTACCCATGTAAAGCAATGTGACCAAAGAATGCATTGTGTGCAAACAACATTAAAGCATGTGTTTTAAATGTGCAGACCTGGGAGTGTGCTATTGGACGTCCTGCTCTTCATGATGGAGCGGAGGTCGCTGAGCAGTACTGAGCTGATGTTGATGCACGATCGGCTGATTGCTGATGATGGGTCGGCCATACTGTACTACCTTGACCAGGGCCAACAGCGCTTTGAGGAGAACAATGTCCCCACACTCACCTTCTCCAGCATTTCCTTTCAGCGTATGAAAGGTATGAGCTGTTAAGAGCTGACATAGTTTCAGTGTGTGGAAAGTATCGGTTAGTGGGTGTGGCTGCATAAGTGAACGGTCAAGTTCTGTGGGCCTGGGAAAGTGAGTCCTGGGGTCCTACACAGGTAAGTGCTCTGGGCCTACACAAGTGAGTCATGTGGGCCTACACAGGTGAGTTCTGATCCTACAGAAGTGAGTCCAGTGGGCTAGTGCAAGTGATTTGTGGCCTACAAATTGAGTCCTATAGGTCTACACAAATAGTTCTGTGATCCTACACAAGTGAGTCCTGTGGACCTACACAAGTGAGTCATGTGGGTATGCTGACATTGTTGTGTGCAACATAATGTGGGACTTAACTCCAGAATCTCAGTGTAGTGAGAGGGCAGTGTGCAGAAATCTTCTTTTTTGCAACAGTAGAAACAATTATTTCAACTAAGAAGCAGCAGCAGACATTCTTGTGAAGAAAGAATTGTACAAAAGTTCATCTGAGTATTTGGCATTTTGGGGGTAACAGCATTTTGAATTTCTGTCAAACCTGATATTTTGGAATGAGTGGTTATAGAGCTTTTTTTTTATTTTTATAGAGCATATTCTTTTGCTTTAACCTGGTGAGCCAGGAGTGAGTAATTTAAATTCATTTAATAGCTGTCAGAAAAAGGCAGTGCTTGGTTGCTGTACAGTGGCCAAAATGTCAGCATGCTATGTGCTTCATTCTTTCACAGGGCTGATGCTTACTTGTGTTTATATTTTTGCATGATTTTGCTCTGGTCCTGTTTAGCTCAGTTAATTTCAGTTTAAAATGGTATTTGTATGCACCCACTGGTTTAGCTCAGTTAATTTCAGTTTAAAATGGTATTTGTATGCACCCACTGGTCCTGCTATCTTTACATATTTTTTTCTTTAAATTGTCTAAAATACTGACATCTGCTGATATTAAATCGTAAGAAGCAACAGTCACATTTGTTATGTCTGTTTTCATCAGCTGTTCAGGAGTGTCCATCTGACTGGTCATCCATATGGAGCATTGCTTATGGACCGTGCTCCAAGTCTGTTGAGGCTGTGTACAAGTCTGAGAACACACAGGAAACCTGCCAGTGAGTACATGTATGCAGGAGTGATGCTGACATTGTTTATACCAGCCAGTGATGGAGTTCTTCTACTGACCCCATTCACCCCCACATATGGTACTAGTATCTAAAGCTGTACTGCACAAACTACCAATAATCGGTTGCTCCTCTCTCTTTTTTTAATCTCCCCTCTCAATCTCTGTCTGTCTGTCTGCCTGTCTTATCTCTCTCTCTCTCTCTCTGTGCAGCCATATAATAGCTGCACACATACACATGTTGTACATCTTAAGAAGAAGAGGAGCAACAACAAATGTAACTTGTTTTTCTCTTTCCATGTTGCAGTCACTATGTGAACACCTTGAGATGCGGGTCTTACATCATGAAAGCTAATAACTACGACTGCAGCGTGCAACAACTGCATTGGATGATGGTGGAAAATGAACAACTCTTCTATCAACTGAATGTTCGTGACAACTTCACCCTCTGTGATGGCTCAGGTGCGAAAAATGGGAATGAACAATGTTTAGAATATTGACTATTCACAGTTCTGCATTTCCTTGTTGGATAAACCTTGGCAAAACATTCCGTTTTTGTGTTCAAAGGTTTAGGGCTTCTTCATCTTGGGTATTAGCTTGTCTTGATAGCTTACACATGCGTGTGTGTGTGTGTGTGTGTGTGTGTGTGTGTGTGTGTGTGTGTGTGTGTGTGTGTGTGTGTGTGCACATATATGTATATGGAGCACATTTTTGTTCTAAAATGATGTTTTGCTCTGTGAGAACTCTACTATTGTGCTCCACAGACCCAACAGCAGCGTGTCTTGTTTATTTTCAGGGGCAGAGCTGTCACTGTCAGTGGACTTGAACACCACACCCCTTTGCAGAGTCCCCGATGCCCATGTCTATGTAGCCGAGTACCTGTGCACTGATGAGGAGGAGCGAGATTTTCCTGCAGATGGTGGTAACACAACATCTAGACCAACACTGGAGTCGAGATCTCCAAGTTTGGGTGTGTCTTTTGCCACCACCACCACTCCAATGTGGACAAGGCCCACAAAGAGGGACCCCATGGAGGGTGTGCCACCCAACCGCTGCACGTGAGTCAGACAGTTCAGCAAGGGGGTGTTGGGATGATAGAATATCGGCACCTGGGAAAGCAGTGATGAATATTATTGTTCTGTCATAGTTTAGGCAAAAGAGGTATATTTTTGCTTCATATTTGAGCTCTCAAGTCACAGCCATGTCGGTCACCTTTTGCCAGTGATGTGTTTGATATTTGGCACATAAGCCAGCCTTGCTTGCAACATCATACATACAGAAAGTTGGGCACAAAATTGCACCTCTCACAGTCATGCCTTTGTGAATTACAAACATCAGTTTAATACAGACAAAATCAAAATTTGAGTACAAAATTGCTGTATTTTTTGTTGTTTAACTCCTAACAGTAGGGCCTGTGATATTTGTTTGGTTCAGTTCCACTTTAATGTTATGTGTAAGTCATTTGAAAGACATGCAAAGCATGAATAGTAAAGACAAAGACCTGCTGCAAGGGATCTGAATCCGTGTGAAGAGTGTCAGTGTGCAAGTGCTGTAGACCCATGCAGCCTTTGGAAAGAGATAAAGTTTTGAAATTGCATTAAAAAAAATGTGGCTTACTTTACAGCTAAACATCACATATTTTCTGAGACTAGACTGAATGAAGAAAGATTGCAAAATGCTTGATTGGAGGATTTATTATGGGTGGGACATTTTCTTTAGAACTGTTGACTCCATTATGACTGTGTTGTCTGTTTTCAGGAAAGTGGTGAAGAAGGTACAGTGCATTCAGTCACAACTGAACTCCTTGGGTCTGGCTTGCACAGCTGAAGACATAGGCTCTGTCCTGGCCTCTTCACCCCTCATAGAGAACTCTGATTCTGCACAGGCAACAGAGATCAAAGATTGCAGAGGTAATATGTACTTTTGTTTGAAAAGAGAGCAGTTGGTCTTTTATTCACTTTTTCATCACTTTATTAATACATGATCTTTGGGAAAGCCTGGCAGAGTATGTGGTAAGTGCATTCAAGCGTTACAGCACAGCTGGCCTGCCGATAAAAGGTACTTGGTAGGACAAGACAGGTGTTGGCCGATAGACATACTGTCTACTTTGCTTTGGTAACCGTTGCGCTTTTTTGTGTGTTGAAAACAAATTCAGCTTTTGTTATTTTCATGAAAGGCCTCTGCTTTACACTCTGTGTAGTCTGACAGACATAAAAGCAGATGTGGAGATAAGTAAGATTATGACAGCAACTGGTTCTGTTTGGTTTTGAAAGCAAACACAAATTGATGCAAGTTGTTGATAGGAATGGGGATATTTTGAAAAGAAAAGAGAGGATATTCATATTTAGTTTGTATATAGGTAGGCAGGGATTTTATATCTGTGCATCAAGATGGAGACCTTTCTTAGTTTCTATCCTTATCACCCTGATATAACCTCAAGGGTTGAGTGGGCGTAAAAAAACCAAGTTATTTGCTTGTTACACTTTCTAATGTTTCTTTCTTTGAGCTCTATGCATTGCTGTCTGTCACACTGCTCGCTGTCACATTTTCTAATGTTTTAGTACATCCCAGTGGATTGTGGCCTTACAGTGACATTCTCTCACCTCACCTTTCAGACTATGTGGACAGTCTTCCAAGTGGAGATCCCTGTTTCAACATGACAGATCCAGACCAGCAGATGTGCTTAGGGTATCTGGGACCCCTCTACCAGGATGGCCCAATCTCTGCAGAGACAGCCTGCCAGTGGGTATTTCACTGGATTGCTAACTTGATGATAATTTTGTTTCAGTTTGTCACCAGACAAGACCCCAAATAAGTAGTCATACTGATGTTTGCAGTGGCTAATCCATTATATTCAAAAGTCTGCTTCTAATTTGTTATGTTACACACTTCATGAATTGTTGCCATTATCTTCCTCCTAGGCTCCTACATGTTTTTCAGCAATCTGTTGCCTGTTGTGGCAGTTACTAAAAGAAACCCATTACAATGGGGGGGGGGGGGGGGGGGGGGGGGGACTGGGCACTGCCACTCTGCTTCCTGATTTATTTTTATTTTTATACTTGTCCCAGAATCACAGTGTAGTGAGAGAACAGTATGCAGACCTTTTTGTTGTTTGTTCATTTTCTTTATTTTATACAGTATGTTCTTTTGCTATGACCATCTGAACTAGTAATGACTAATTTACTTTACATTCCTTTAGTAACTGCCTGAAAGGCAGCACTCAATTAAATTACACTTTCTGGTTCTTCATCTAGATTGGGGGGTTTTTTAAAGTTTTTTTGTTTTTGTTTTTTACATACTCTGGCATCATTTAAGGGTCAGGTGGCAATACCTTTTCTCAGATTAGCTTTGATGTGACCTGAAGAAAGTAAATTTGTATTTTTACATCAGCAATGTATTCTCCCCACAGAGAACTGAAAGTGAAACTGCAGACATGTCGTTTTGTTCTGTGGTTGAATTTGCAGGGCTGTGACAAGCGCAGTTGACTGTCTGGACCAGAAGAATGAGTGCAGTCAGCAGGCCACATGGAAGTCGGTCATGGGCTACTTCTCACTGGTGTACTCCTTCAAACATGAATTCAATGTAGCACTGGATGAGAAAGTCAACTTTGACAATGTGGCACTAGTCTTCTCCTGTTTGCCAGGTCAGTTTGCTGGTTATGTGACTTGTTTCTTCATTGGCCATCATGTCAACCAGCTATGTGTCTTATATTCCTTCACATACCGTAAGGTCAGCTTGCTGTATTCCTTCACATACTGTAAGGTCAGTTTGCTGCATGTCTTATTTTTTCAGTGGCCATAAGGTCAGCTTGCTATGTGTCTTATATTCCTTCACATACTGTAAGGTCAGCTTTCTGCATTCCTTCACATACCATAAGGTCGGCTTGCTGCATGTCTTAATTTTTTACTGGCCATAAAGTCAAGTTGATGTGTGTCTCGTATTCCTTCACTGGCCTTGAGGTTAGCTTACTATGTGTCTTCTCCCTGATATAACCGTACCGGTTGACTGGGCATAAAACACCAACTTATTTACTGCTATGTGTCTTATATTCCTTGACATACCGTCAGGTCAGCTTGCTGTATTCCTTCACATACCGTCAGGTCAGCTTGCTGCATGTCTTATTAGGTAGTTCAAAGTGCTCTCGGCTGCGTTCTGCGTTACTAAGTTGGTCTAGTTTTAGCGATTTTCATTGACGGATTTCTTGTGTGTTTTTGATCCAGTCTCAGTAAAAATTACTTTTGAGAAAAGCTTCATGTCTCGTCTTCCTAACTGTGTTGTTATGTTTATTACACTTTGAAAAAGAATGTGAAAATTCACCCCGATCTCAGTATCCCTAAGCGCTGCCTTCTGTCAGCGATGCGCATAGGCTGCGAACACCACTCGCTGTAAGCAGTTTTCAGATGCGGAGTGTTGGATCTATGTTAGTCCAGCCATGATGAAATCTATATGAATCAAAAGGGCTGTTGCTAAACTTTCTTTCCGTATCCATGATGGCTGCCTTTGACAAGCAGAAATCCTGAATAAAGTTGTTTGAAATGTGTTTAACAGATTTTGTACTATTTTTAGACCACAGACACTCTCATAAAAAATATCAGTAGAAAGATCAATCTTTCTTCTTCAAAGTTATACTAAAATAAGAGTTCAAAACTATTCAGCCGCACAGTCAGCCATGGCCACTGAGGTGACCACACAAGCGAACATGCGTGCCAAGTTGGTGGATTCTCCACTATCAAAGTGTTCTACATTGCATGTAAACGATCTTGTTGATGAAGGCAACATGTGCAACAAAAGTGACTGATTCAGTCTGTAAATGGGTGAATGGATCAATTGTGTTACTGACATCAGCACTCAGGAAGTGCAGGGTTGCTCAGAAATTAGATCTAGATCAAATGTCTGAAAGGAGCATATGCATATGGAAGGACACATATATATGATTACAGGCACCTTCTGTTGCAAATTGTGGGTTTATTCGTTTTGTATATATGTTAGGTAAATGGCTGCAAACAAAGCCAAGACTGCTGTGCACTTTGTTTTGAAATGGGGGTTTGAAGTCAGTCCAGTTAGCAACAATGCCAGGATGTTGGAGACAGAGGATTTTGGGGACATCACTTCAACATATGTATGCCCTTGAAATGGGGCCTGTAAGGTGATGCAAGGTCACCCTGAAAAAAAAAGAGGATTTTTTTTCTTTTTCTGTGATCAATCAGAAACATATGGCATCATAAGTTCTTAACTGTGGTTATTTTGGTACAAAAGGTAAGGCGATAGGACAAGTAGAAGAGGAGTTATGATTTTTTTAAACCATTTTTATGATTGACGGATGGCATTTTTTATGAATTTAGCAAGTTTGATGTGAAATATCTGGAAGAATAATCAAAATGAAGGTCTACAAAAAAATTGGGCCTATTATTTTTACTGTGGAGAATGAGATTCCTAAATATTAGACAGGTTATATGCAAAATAGCTTCCAGGTGAAACCTTAAATCTCAGGATTTCTCTGATTTGCATTTCGTGAGCAAATTGGGGCAACAACAAAAAAGAATCAAAAAGAAATCATAACCTCAAAACTACTCAAGTGATCAACATAACATTGGTATCACTGAAATCAGATAAAAAAGATCTATGCAAATGTATAAAGTCTGATAGTCAGCTATTGATTTTTGAAAATCACTTTGGACTACCTAGTCTTATTTTTTTCACTGGCGATAAGGTCAGCTTCCTTGTGCACATGTTATTTTTTTTTTATTGTCCATTAGGTCAACTTGTTATACATGTGTCTTGTATTCCTTCACTGGCCTGAGGTCAGCTTGCTATGTGTCTTATATTTCTTCACAGGCCATGACTCTAATATAACCGCACTGGTTGATTGGGTGTAAAACACCAAGTTACTTACTTAAGTAACAGGCCTTGAGGTCAGCTTGCTGTGTGTTATTTCTTCAGTGGCTGTCAAGTCAGCTTGCTACATTTTATTACTCCACTGGCCATAAGCTCAGGTGACTGTGTCTCGTTCCTCAAATAGCCATAAGGTCAGCTTGCTATGTCTCATTCCTCCAGTGGCCGTACGGTCCACTTGCTATGTGTCATTCCCCCATGGGCCATGAGGTCAGCTTTTTATGTCTCATTCCTCCATTGGCCATAAGGTCATCTTGCTGTCTTGTTCCTCTACTGGCCAAAAGGTCAGCTTGTTATGTCTTGTTCTTCCATGGGCCATAAGGTCAGCTTGCTATGTTGTGTTTCTTCATGGGCCATAAGATCAATAATATATT
Organism: Alviniconcha strummeri; assembly: GCA_963584105.1. Classification (NCBI taxonomy): domain Eukaryota; kingdom Metazoa; phylum Mollusca; class Gastropoda; family Provannidae; genus Alviniconcha; species Alviniconcha strummeri. Next base: position 27,513,571 of record OY757542.1, read on the forward strand.
TGCTATGTCTTGTTCATTCACTGGCCAGAGGGTTAGCTTGCTATGTCTCGTTCTTCCACTGGCCATTATGTCAATTTGCTGCATGTTTTATTCTTTCGCTGTCTGTCAGGTGATGTGTCTCTTTGTCATGCTCCCTCACTGGCATAATGCTTTCCTGTCCTTCAAGTTGCCTTCTTCATGGGAAAACATAGGGCAGCAGAGCCATGTTTGTCACAGATGAAATAATTGACTATTTTGTGCTGTGATAAGGCATGATTAAGCCTCTAGTAATTTCAGCTGCTGTGACATCTTAAGCAAGCTCAGGCTGGCACATAAACTGGGATTTCAGAACTGATGGCTGTTTTATTTTGCTGAATATTTTGTTAGCATTCAATACATACACATACATGTTGTGCTTGTTTTCTTCTTCTTTTTATATTTAATAGAGTTATTGAATTAATACTAGTTCTGAAGTTTGACCAATGGATGTGTAGTTGTGACAGTTACTGACATGGAATCAAGTGTTTGCTGGTTGTGTTCATTGCAGAAGAACCCCTACAGCAGTGCCCGGACAGCTGGCAAGATGTGTGGACCATGGTACAAGGCCCATGCTCTGCATCTGTTAAAGCTGCTAGCATTGCCGACAACATCTACGACACTTGCTTGTCAGTATCAGGCACTTTATAATGCTGTTTTTGTTATGTTTTATTCTCTCTAATTTCTTTGTTTGATTCTTTCAGTCATTTGGTTCGCAGTTGGTATTGTCTCATTGCTGAATTGCTGTAAGCATGATTTTCGGCATGTTTTCAAACTGTATGAGTTACTTGCTTGTGTTTGATTGTTAATGAAGTACTACTAACTCCCTCTGTGCTGGCTGAGTGTTGCTCTAAGTGTAACCTTGACTTTCATCCCCTGAAATAAGCTCCAACGTCATATTGCCACTTTAGGCCGCAAGTGTGACATTTGCTTAATTATCACAAATGACCAGTTCATTCAGGATAGAAAGATAGACAACAAAAACAAGTTGCAGAAGGTTTTGCACCATTTTTTTCATAGCCAGGAAATTTGTTTCCAGTGATCTACCTTGATTACATGATCATGAAGTCTTATGGGTTTAATTGTTTTTTCTTTTTTTAGTGCAGTTATGTTTGAGTGAGAAGTTGGTGATGGATAGAATTAACTCTGCTGGCAGTACATCTTCATTTGCTCATCTAATCAATTACCAGCTGTGCTTGCAAATGCTCTGGTAGGCTGTTTTTGATCTTTGCTGCGGTGCAGCAAAGTTGTTGATGTTGCTTGTGCATGATATGGTGTGTCATTGTGAGAACTTTCAACTGAGACTTCCCAGTTGTGTGAGCATGTGGATTGTGTCTGCATACATACACATTATCTTGCAGTCACTATGCCAGCTCACTGAAGTGTGCATCATACATCATGAGAGTCTGGAACTACAACTGCAGTGTGAATCAGCTGCAACGAATGACAGCATCAGACCCAGGGGTCTTCAGTGAAATCAGCTTTGACATCCTCCAGGACTTTGTACGGAACTGCAGTGCAGTGGGTGAGGCCAATAATCTGATGTTACACTTTGAGCAGAACTGCAGTGCAATGTGTGAGGTTTATAATCTGCTGCTACACTTTGAGCAGAATTGCAGTGCAGTGGGTGAGGCTGATAATCTGATGTTACACTTTGAGCAGAACTGCAGTGCAGTGGGTGAAGCTGATAATCTGATGTTACACCTAGCAGAGCTCAATTCTCCCCAAAAAGATGGTTCTGGTGTTGGGCTACAGGAATGAGACCATATGATGAGACTGAGAGAGATGTATTTGGGGGATGCAAACTGATGGATGTACCCAAGAAATATCACCAGACTAGTGTAGGTGAGAGTATGGGTGGAGTGACAGAAGCGGAGGAAGATATATAGTAGCTCAGATTCATGAGTGTTTGCAGTAAACAAGTTTTGTCATAAAATGTTTTTTCGGATGGTATCGGATTAACATTTGCTCTTTGACAGTGCTTTTTGAAAAGTAGACGTTGGTGCATAAATATAGGAGATATATGATTCTTTTTGCGTACCAAAAGGATTGGGCCATCTTTATTTTGTGGTGTTTGGTTTGCAGGGGTAGATGCACTGTTCTCTGTGGATTTGGCCTCCACTCCACTGTGCCAGGTGCCAGATGCACTGGCTTACATCGCAGAGTACTTGTACACGGAGGGTGCTAAGGAGCATGGCCCAGTGACAGAGGCAGGAGATAGCACTCCACAACCAGAGCTGGCATCAGAATCTACAACTCGTGACATGTCTTTCACCTCCACCACCACCAGGCCTTGGACAACTGACTCGACCAAAAACCCCATGGAGGGTGTGCCACCCAATCCCTGCACGTGAGTTCTGGCAATATTGAATATGAAGCTATCCTGTGTGTGTAATGTAGTGTCAGTTTATGGAGTGCACAATAAAAAGAACTTCACATGAACTATGGGAAACCCCCCAGAGAATCAGCTCTTGTAATACTGAACTAGTGCTGGCACTGGAACTAGCAGTTAGGTTGGTGCTCCAGTACTCCAGGTGCTGGTAGTGTTGCACTGGTGATGGTAATTGTGCCGTGCTATTGCTACTAGCACTGTGCTGCTTCCCAGTACTGTTCTTATTCTGCAACAAGGCCCTTTCAGTGCCCATGTGTCTTGTGTGCAAGTTAGTGTCTTTGGGGAACAAAGTGGAAAACAGCTTGCAGCAGAACGAATGATGCAGGGTAATTGTTTGGCTTTGTTTTGCAATGTTTTATTACAATATTAGTTGCTGTTGTTCCTTTTCTTGGGATTGGGGGTTATGAGGAACATCATTTTTTCATCCATGTTCACATGTAGATATACCGGAAAGGAAGGCTGTCATGTGATTCCCCTTTCCTGTCCTCTGACATTTTTCTGCCAAGTCCTCTTGCTCTTTCTGTCTTGTCATGTTTTCATCCAACAGTCCATTGTTCTGGGGGTTTTCATGAAAATGATCCAGAATTATTTTGTGATGAGATAAGCTTTTTTGCACAGATATTGTTGAGCAGCTAGGAGATGGTAGGTGGTATGTGCAGCTTGCTGCCATATGGCACTGGTGTTTGTCGTAATGCATTTACCTTTGGAAAAAAAATGTTTGTGTCCATTTCTTTTTGATACTTTTCTTTAATCTAGTATGAGTAAATCAGATGGCATAGTTGACAATACCAGCATGTCTGTGTTCTTTTTAACAGTGGCAATATTAAATGGACAAACTCTTTAAAATTAGTATTTGCTCTTTGTTTATGTATGCTTTGTTTTACATTTGTATAAGGATTGATTGTGTGGATTTGACTTGAGGAATGGTTTACATATATGAGAAGTTTGTTGAAGTATGCATTTGCTTATGACAGAGTTTGATCATACTGGGTAATCTTGTGTGGTTGACAGTAGTTAAAATCCAATTGCAAATTTACCAGTAGAAGGTATATAGGAAGTTGCGCTTGGTAGTGTATACAGATATAAAACAGGTATGTAGGAAGTTGCGCGTTGTGTTGTGTGCAGGTATAAAGAAGGTATATAGGAAGTTGCATGTTGTAGTGTGTGCAGGAATAAGGAAGGTATATCAGAATTTATGTGTGGTAGTGTGTCCAAGTACAAGGAAGGTATAATTATGGGAAGTTGCCCATGGTAGTGTGTGCAGGTATAAGGAAGGTATACAGAAAACTGTGTATGGTAGTGTGTGTGTGGTTATAAGGAAGATATATAGGATGTTTTTCACATGGTAATGTGTGTGCATTTTGTGTTGGGGGGAGGGGGTAAGGGTGCTGGTATTAATGTATATATTTATTGGACATGGTTTGTAATACTATAGTTATCATTTGCTTGCTTAAGGAATGTGTTTATGGTAGAATGGGATACTTGATGGGTCTAGTTTGTTGAAGTGCTTGTAAATGTTTTTGTCACAGTTGTGTGTATGATTACACAAAGCGAGTTTAACTTTGTCGAGAGAATAGTGCTTTATAAGAATTACTCATTGTTTCTTCTCTCAGGTCTGCACTGCAAACAACTGCATTCATTGTTTCTCAACTCCGGTCTTTGGGACTTGAATGCTCTGTGGATGAGGTTGGTCCTGCCCTTGGCTTTTCTGAAATCGTGCAGAGGTCCAACAGAACATTTGCCAGGAACTTCGGACAGTGTGTTGGTAAGTCTTGCTGCAGCTGGGGTGGGGTATTTCAGTTGATAAAGTACCAAACCAAAAAGCCAGGCAGGTTTGATTGCCTGGTGCCATTACAGGCTTTTTCTCCCAGAGGTAACTTTCAGTGCAGACTCTGATGGTGTTTGTACAGTCTCTGTGTGCAATTGCATGCATCAACAGCTGTATGTATAGAGGTGTGCCATATTGTGTTGTGTGCATTTTGTGTGTGATTTTTGCTCTTCATATTGCAGATCTATAGTTGATTTGTTGTTTGTTGTAGGATATTACTTTTTTAGTACCTTATACTTTTTATAGATCTATAATATTTCAGTTAAGCTGCATTGTCCTTCACTCCTATCAGTCTTATTTTGTATAATACTTTATGTAAATTGTTTTGGTAGGACTATGTTCTATGTGTGTATAGAATATCCTATTTAGGTTAATATGTATCATGTGAGCGCTCAGGGTGTTGATGAGCGCATAATAAATGTACATTATTATTATTAAAAAAGAAAACAAAAATTGTCTGAAAGATCATGGTGGTGATAAGAAATGATCCATACATGAGGAAGGTGGAAATATTTTGCCTGCTTTAAAAAGTTTGTTTTAACTTGCATTGGGCATTTTTCAAAGGCAAGTTGATGGACTTCAAATGTCTGTCCCACAGACTACGTCCTTAATGAGCCAGACAAGGCAGACCCGTGTTTCAACATGGCACATGACCCAGCGCAGCAGCAGTGTTTTCCACAACTCGTGCCCTTCCTCCAGCCAGACCCAGTCAATGCATATGAGGCTTGTGGGTGAGTTCTTTTCTGTCTTGATCTGTATCTGTTTAACCAGTAAACCTGTACGCGTCCATGAATTAGCAAGAGACAGGAAGGATTCTTTTACTGGATCTGTCTTTCTTTTTACACAGTAAACACATATTATGTGTATCCATAGACAGCAAGTGACTGGGTGAGTTCTTTGCTGAAACTGCCTTACCTTTTACACAGTAGCACCATTAGCATCGATCCAGTCAGCAAGAGACTTAAGGTACATATGAAAAATATAGTCCGAGATACATCAGTGGCTGTTACATGCTGTCTTTTCAGAAAATCTATAACATGTGATTTGTGTTATGATGTGCAGCTTAGAGTCAGTTTTACAAGCAACAATTACTTGACTGTGTGCAGTGCTGTCACTAGTGCCGTGGAATGTCTTGTCGGCGTCACCCAGTGTACCCGTGAACACACCCGTGATGCCATCACAGCCTATCTGTCGCTGCTCTACTCCTACAAATACATCATTAACAGACCTCTGGACCCTGAGGCCAACTACCATAACATCCGCCACGCTTTCCAGTGCAATGACAGTAAGTTTAAAGGAGTGTGTGAGAGGCTGGGGCCTTGGTTGGTTGTTTGGTAGCTAGGCTTGTTTTATTGAGTTTGGGGAAGGGGGGAGGGGGTGGTCAGGTGACTGGCTGAATTTAGCAAATAGCACAGTCGGTGTTTATCACAGCTGCTTGCTCACATAGTCCAGTGTAGCTGCAGCCAGTTCTTGTAATTACCTGTGTTGGGATGAGCTTGTTTGAAACTTGATGGCTTGTTCTTAACACATACTGGACATGATGACTTTGCCTTCTGTGGCATTCACTACAGGATCAAAGAAGATGAATGACAATGTGAACCATTTGGCTGTGTCAGTAACTATCATGTTCAGTGTCACTGGAAAAATATTGCCTGTAAACCACCCTACCGGAAGAGTGGGGCATAGTTAGTTTGAAGCTGAGTTTTTATCCATTGGCAATGGGTTTGCATTAAATTTACCAAGTAAACTAACCACACACCCAAACCTAGTAACATTAGTTGATATCAATGGATGGGTCTTTTGGTACCTGTCTCTCAGTGGAAGGGTCTTTTGGTACCTATCTAAAATCTCTCTTTGTGTGTGTGCAGTGGAGTGTCCGAGTTGGGAAGATGTGGCAGAAGTGATGTCAGAGACCTGCACATCATCCCTGATGGCCCTGTCATCAGCAACCACCCCTGATGAGGCATGCATGTGAGTGACCATGAACAACGTGACCAGCAATTTCTCAGCAGACCATAGACCTGTTAACCAACAGTTATTTTGACCCTATATGTTCATGCTGTTAAAAGCATGACATGTGGGAAAATCAGTTTCACCCTCACGCTGAAATAGCTATGCAGTAGTTACAGCTCTTTTGTTCTGACTGATGATAATCATGTTGAAATGCCAAGACTTTCATTAAATTCTTTCACAATCCATCAGGTCCTAAGTTTATAGTCAACTTCAGCCAAGCAGAATTAGATCTTAAATTTTCTGGTTTGCTTGCATTGCAGAAGTTTGTTTTGACTGTGTTTTGGGTTTTTTGCTTTATAATGGGCTTTGTGGTCCAGTTTGGAGAAATAGCACATATTGGAGGACATTATTATTATTGGAACGAGAGTAAACATGGCAACAGCACATAGAACAGGATACTGTCTTGCACACATGCATGCATGCACATACACATGCACACACATGCAAACACCAGAGGTATAAGAACTGCTGACACAAGGTCTGTTCCATCTCCCAGCCACTACACCAGCACAATCCAGTGTGGGGTCTACATCCTGCGCACCAAGAACCGGAAGTGCAGCGTGACTGAGCTAGAGGCAATGGTCCGGAAGAACATGACCCTCTTCAACAGCCAGGCTAGCGGTGTGGACGTGCTGTCATACTGCTCAGGTAGGAGTCTGTGAGGGTGCCAACAAAGAACAGTCTGTATGCTCCTTCTTCTGTATCATGTCCAACTTCAATAGTTTAAAGACTTAGATAGTTTTAGTGTATGCTGGGTTCCTTTTGTGCTGCCAGAATCTACTGCAATCTGATATGGACTGTATGATCTCTAATGTGCGTATGTGATTTCTTTGCATGTGTATGCACACTGGGGGACCTCAGCTTATACGTCTTGACGCAAAAGACTTGCATAGAGTCATCATAGGATTTGATTCTGGAGATATCTTGGGGTGGGTGCAAAGCCTAGCATGTAATGGTCACCCATCTATGTGAAGACCATGCTCAATTGTGCTTAACATTTGGCTTTAAAGAGGCTGCTCTCGCTCTGTGCCTCCAACTGTCTTTGTTGCACAACACTGCACAGTGCAAGCTTAGCACACTCATTAAGTCAGAGCCGTGTTTCTTACATTGCAGGTCCACAGCATAGTTTTTAGTAAGATGGGACTGGGCAGTTTTGCAGATATATATATTTATCATTTATGTCCACTCGCCCCAACCCCTTGCACAGGTTTGCACTAGTGTCTGTCCATACTAGCTGTTGTTGCTTTGACTGCTGTTGATGTGATGAAACTGATGACAAGGATCATACATTTAACAGTGATGTGGATAAGTTTTTATATTTTTTATCCTAATGATGGGGCTAAAAATAATTATGATGGAGGCAATGTTGATGAATGCGATGATGATGGAGACTTTGATAATGGCAGTGCTGACATTGACAAAAAATGGCAGTGATGAATAGAGATGGTGAAAATATTCCACATATGCTGACATTGACAAAAATGGCAGTGATAGAGATGGTGAAAATATTCCACAGATGCAAGCCTGGAGTTTTCAATGGACCTGGACAAGGCCTCATTGTGTGAGGTTCCTGAGGCCCTGATGTACATTTTACGCTACTTGCCCTTGGACAACAGCAATGGGGACAACAGTGAGGACAGGGGTGATGGTAAGTCTGGTACTGTTTCACACATGTATCTCAGGTTGTCAATCTGTTTGTGTTGCTGTCATTTTTTTTTCTTCTTCTCCTTGTGTCTCTGTTCATCTGTGTGGTTATCTTTCTCTCTGTCTCTCCGTCTCTGTCTGTCTTGCTCATAATATGCTCATTGTATGCTTATAATATGTAACTGAATGATGTATGGCATGTGTTCATCTGGCGCTGTGAGCATGCTATGTTCTGTGTGGAAATATTTGTGTATAGCGTTCCACTCACTCATTCAAGCCTATATGTATATAAATACCTGTAATTTGATATCTATTTGTCTGTAGCTTAGCAAGGACTAGTTGTTAGACAGGTTTTTGACTAAACCTAAACTACATTCCTTGTAAAATAAAGTTTTCAAGTTTGAATTCTCTCTCTCTCTCTCTCTCTCTCTCTCTCTCTCTCTCTCTCTCTCTCTCTCTCTCTCTCTCTCCTCCCTTCCCTGCCTCTCTCCTTCCCTCCATCTGATTACCTGTGTGTCTTTCTCTCTATCTCTCTGTCTTTCTGTCTGTCTCTGCCTAGAACTATGAACTAGCTCTTTGCTTGTGTTTTGGCACATTTTCACCTGGTGCAGAATAATTGTGCATGTGATTTGTGCTGAGGTGCAATTGACAGGATGTTAAGATCCAGTGAAATAAATGTTTTGTCTGTTCACAGTAAGGTGACATTAAACAAAACAAAACAAAAACAAGGTGATGTTAGGCACCCCCCCCCCCCCAACACACAACAACAACAATAACCTTTTATCATCTTAATTATTAATAAGTTCTATTTTAAAAAACAGAATCAAAGAACTAGTAAATCTCTCTCTCTCTGTCAGCTGCTTTCCTTGTCTCTGTCTGAAATATCTTTACATGTGGTGATACTGAACATATATTTCTGCTTATTTACACTGATGAAAAAGGTTGTATTGTACTGCATTATATTGTGTCTTCAGCGTCGACTACCGTCAGCACCATGTTCTCACTGACATCTCCAAGTCCAGTGTATTCCACACCACCCAATGACCGTTCAGAGGGAAGCAGCTCAGACCGTCATCGTATCCCTCCTAATCCTTGCACGTAAGTTTTGTTGGCAGCAGAGTTTGGACTGGTGTTGACTGCTCTTGTTTTGGAGCTGTAACCAGAAGGCTGGTAAAGTGAGACTGTCACCATGTAAGGTACAAGATGATGACTTTTCCAAAAATGTGTACAGTCTTGGTTGATTATAACAAACTCTGCAGTGCAAATGGTGACAGAACACAAGTGGAGTAATTTCTGCTTGTAGAAACATTCTTCCATAAAAAAATGGCTTGTGTATAAAAGTGCAGCTTGTGCATAAGTAAATTATTGCTGAGGAATCATCTGCGCATCAAAACTGCTAGTTTCCAATGACTTGCACTGTTGTAGCTAACTCATTGTAAATTCTTTTTTAATTTTGTCATAGAGTCCTGTACTACAGTTATGCCTGAGTACGTAAATCTACCCTATATATGTAACTTGATCATGCAGACAGATATAACTGTAATTGTAAATGAAAGGTGCATCATAATGGATGGATACATATGAATTCAAATAAAAGCCCCACATTGGTACATGGTGTGCTTGACAAGAACAAGAAAAACATTTGGCCTGAACACGGGGCCCACATCATTATATATCTGAGCAACATTTTGAGAATGGACTGGTGAACAAAGACAAGAGAGGTGTGTGAAATCCAAAACTGGGTCAGAAGGTAGTGCTAGTTCATGGAATGCCCCGAACCAGCCTTTGTCCCACTACCCAACAGCTGACAGAATTATGAAAAGCACACTTAACTGGAGTTCTCTGGTTGTTTCCAGCAGGGATTTACAAAGAACACCAACCTTTGTCCAACTGGCCAACAACTGAAATAGCAAGGGAGGAATACTACTAACTGGACTTCTCTGTTTTTCAGCACGGCCTTGCAAGTAGCGGCCCATGTGACATCAGCTCTGAGGTCTTTGGGACTGCAGTGCAGCTTCCAGAATGTGTCCACCGCCCTGTCTCATCAGAACTTCTCTACAATACCAGAACTGAGTCAGGAAGTGAACAAGTGTAGAGGTGTGTGCACACAGTGTCATTTGCATCTGTGTACGTGTAGGCACATGTGTGTGCATGATGGTTGGAGATGTTAGTGACGAATTTTGTGTGTATTAACAGTGTGTATGTTTTTTATGTCATGTGTTTTTGCTTGTGTCTGAAATGTACAAAGACCCCATGATTATTATTTATCGTAGATTAAAGTGTTGATGTCACAATGTCAGGAGACTGGCTGATGGTACAGAGCAATGAAATGAAACAAAAGCAGTTATATTTCTTTTTGTTGAGGGATAGAGAAGAATTATTGCTATAAGTACTGTACTTTCTCTGCAGATTTTTCTGAGAGGCTGGCTGGAGATAGGTGTTTCAACCTAACTAATGGGTCCGATCAGCAGCAGTGTCTCCCAGACCTAGGACCAATCTGGAGTAGTGCCAACATCTCTGTCTATGAAGCATGCAGGTTAGTCATGTATGTTGTTGGTAATAGTGATAATACCAGCCAAGTGATGGCCTTCCATTGTGCCAAATATGCCAGCCTGACCTCTGAGGACATTCCACCCCACATCATCATGGCCTTCCACGAGGCTAAACCAGGTCTTGGCACATCTACAAATGGACATCATTAATGGATTCTTTTTCCCATTTTTGTGCATGTGATTAACCTGCCAGGAAGTCTGGTGGTGGCAGTTGCCGTTGTTGTTGTGCAGTTGGTGGAACGTTAAAATCTAAGAACTAACTCTTGTTCTTCTTCTTTCTGTCCTCTTTCTTTCTCTTCTTCTTTACATCAGACATGCATGCTGGCAATTCATCATATGGACTTTCTTTTTTCCCTTTAAACTTTATTATTCAGTTTATGTTACAAATGACAGTTAATTACTTGCAAAAAGCTGGACCCATATGCACTTAATGTTCTTGAATATGTCAATTTTTTTTATTTATTTTTTTTAAATGTCTTTTTCTCCATTTGTTTGGGCTGTAATCTTACAGGGTGGTGAATGACATTGCTGCCTGCCTGAGTCGCTTCAGTGGCTGCAGAGAGGAAGAGAGCCGGCAATCCTTCATGGACTATCTGTCCTTTGTCTTCACGTACTACAGGCTGGGCAATGAATTGATTGCATATGGTGCCAACATCTACAACATTTACAATGCCTTGATTTGTGATGCTGCTGGCAGTGGTGAGGTTCTACTTCAGCTGTTGTCCTTCATTGTTGTAATGTTCTCTGGTATTTTATTTTCGCTCCTACCATATGCCTCCTGTTGTTTCATGCACAGCTTTGGGAATGGGATTGTGGGTGGGTGTTATTATTAACATGAATGCTTCTTAGCTGTACATTAGCCAGTTGTGGCTGTAGATGTAGCCTGTTTATGTATCATGTGAAAGTTTTGTGTAAGTATCAAACTGTTAGGCAGAGTGTTCCTATACCCATTTTAGATGAATTAGGGTGACTGAATTGTATTACCATTTGTTCTAGAAAACAACTGAAAATATTGCAAAATGTAATGTCTTGGCCAGTTGCTTGTATAGCTGGGAGGTTTTGATTGTTTATCAATTTTGTCTTGAATCTTTCAGAGTTTCCAGGGCAGACCACTGCCAACCCAAACATCATGACAGGTGAGAGTTTCTTGAATCAGATTGTATAAAAGGAATGGACAAAAATGGGGTATTCAGTGGAGAATGTTACAGCAGAATGGGCTTTCTCTGTCTCCCTCTCTCTTTCTCTGTCCTGTGTGTTGTGACACTGCCTGGAGTTTGCTCTAGCCTTCTTCAGTGTTCCTGTCTCTGCACATTCACATTACCCTCAGCTGTCGTGTTTATTGTGACACTGCCTTAAAGTTAAGCTGTCCTTTGCATTGTGACATTGCCCTAAGCTGACCTTTGCATTGTGACATTGCCCTAAGGTGTCTTTTGCATTGTGACATTGCCCTAAGCTGACCTTTGCATTGTGACATTGCCCTAAGGTGTCTTTTGCATTGTGACATTGCTCTAAGCTGTCCTTTGCATTGTGTCATTGCCGTAAGCTATCCTTTTCATTGTCCTGGCCTTTCAGAGCCGGTATTTAAAGGCAGCCTGAGATTAGAGGACATGGAGTGGCAAGAGGAGTATGCAGACACCAACAGTGTGCAGTTTCAGCGGCTGAAACGGACTGTGGAGTCAGAGGTTAGTATACAAAACATTAAAGGCTTTACTCTGCGTTTGCCAGTCAAGCTGTCTCTGTCTGTTCCTATCTCAGTTCCTGTCTCTAGCTGTCTCCTCCCTCTCTGCGTCTATCTCTGGCTGGCTGTCTCCCCACAATGTGCATAAAATTCATGTCCCTGTGGAGGTTGTGCTTACATCCAAAAGTAAACGGGCATAACTTGTGCAGGAACACACAAAAGCGTACAATGAGATATGCAAGCATAGTCATGTCCATGTATATGTACACATACACATAGACACAAAGTCACACTCATTAGCATGCCACTGCCAATGGTTCTGAAGATCACTATGGACAGTACTCTTGAAGAAGTGAATCTTATGGCAACAAGACTTGGATGAAGATGAAGCTCATGACAATGTAGTTCCAGAAAATGGTGAAGAAGGCAGCTCCACTAGAACTGTAATCTGTGTTGTTCACAAACTGGAATGTTGGCAAGGTGTAAATGGAGTGTGATATGTAATGAAATATTGACCTGTATGCATTGATCCTGTTTCAGTTGGAAATGTTCTTTAGAAGGAGTGACATGGGACCACTTGTGGGCCGTGTGGTTCTTGTGGCAGCCAGGTTAGTGATTATTCTTTAGAAATAGTCATATAAGCTAGTAAACATGACCCACTGGACTGCTTTTTCCCCTTACAGATCATTCTATTCTGCATTTATTATTTCATGCCCTAGAAATGACACTAACATTGAACCATGATTTATATTTCTTTTGACCAACACTGTCACTTTCTCCCAGGAACTTTGCCCAACTTTCCCAAATAAAGTATTCTTTTGTACACTATAGGTTTTGAAATGCAAAATAGGAATCTTTTGCAGCTTTTCGCTACTAATTAAATGTACATGTTCTGTCTTTGTGGTAACTCATGTCTCCAGACCATCATGAATAAATATGAGGTGGGTGGAGGGGGGGGGGGGTAAGAAAAGAGATGTATTTAAAGCCTTGATGGGGCTTTGCAGCTCCTGTAAAGTTTACCCATGTAAAGCAATGTGATCAAAGAATGCATTGTGTGCAAACAACATTAAAGCATGTGTTTTAAATGTGCAGACCTGGGAGTGTGCTATTGGACGTCCTGCTCTTCATGATGGAGCGGAGGTCGCTGAGCAGTACTGAGCTGATGTTGATGCACGATCGGCTGATTGCTGATGATGGGTCGGCCATACTGTACTACCTTGACCAGGGCCAACAGCGCTTTGAGGAGAACAATGTCCCCACACTCACCTTCTCCAGCATTTCCTTTCAGCGTATGAAAGGTATGAGCTGTTAAGAGCTGACATAGTTTCAGTGTGTGGAAAGTATAGGTTAGTGGGTGTGGCTGCATAAGTGAACAGTCAAGTTCTGTGGGCCTGGGAAAGTGAGTCCTAGGGTCCTTCACAGGTAAGTGCTCTGGGCCTACACAAGTGAGTCCTGTGGGCCTACACAGGTGAGTTCTGAGCCTACAGAAGTGAGTCCAGTGGGCTAGTGCAAGTGATTTGTGGCCTACAAATTGAGTCCTATAGGTCTACACAAATAGTTCTGTGATCCTACACAAGTGAGTCCTGTGGACCTACACAAGTGAGTCATGTGGGTATGCTGACATTGTTATGTGCAAAGTAATGTGGGACTTAATTCTGAGCCTCAGAATCTCAGTGTAGTGAGAGGGCAGAGTGCAGAAATCTTCTTTTTTTTTGCAACAGTAGAAACAATTCTTTCAACTAAGAAGCAGCAGCAGACATTCTTGTGAAGAAAGAATTGTACAAAAGTTCATCTGAGTATTTGGCATTTTGGGGGTAACAGCATTTTGAATTTCTGTCAAACCTGATATTTTGGAATGAGTGGTTATAGAGCATATTTTTTTTTTATAGAGCATATTCTTTTGCTTTAACCTGGTGAGCCAGGAGTGAGTAATTTAAATTCATTTAATAGCTGTCAGAAAAAGGCAGTGCTTGGTTGCTGTACAGTGGCCAAAATGTCAGCATGCTATGTGCTTCATTCTTTCACAGGGCTGATGCTTACTTGTGTTTATATTTTTGCATGATTTTGCTCTGGTCCTGTTTAGCTCAGTTAATTTCAGTTTAAAATGGTATTTGTATGCACCCACTGGTTTAGCTCAGTTAATTTCAGTTTAAAATGGTATTTGCAGGACCCACTGGTCCTGCTATCTTTACATATTTTTTTCTTTAAATTGTCTAAAATACTGACATCTGCTGATATTAAATCGTAAGAAGCAACAGTCACATTTGTTATGTCTGTTTCATCAGCTGTTCAGGAGTGTCCATCTGACTGGTCATCCATATGGAGCATTGCTTATGGACCGTGCTCCAAGTCTGTTGAGGCTGTGTACAAGTCTGAGAACACACAGGAAACCTGCCAGTGAGTACATGTATACAGGAGTGATGCTGACATTGTTTATACCAGCCAGTGATGGAGTTCTTCTACTGACCCCATTCACCCCCACATATGGTACTAGTATCTAAAGCTGTACTGCACAAACTACCAATAATCGGTTGCTCCTCTCTCTTTTTTTTAATCTCCCCTCTCAATCTCTGTCTGTCTGTCTGCCTGTCTTATCTCTCTCTCTCTGTGCAGCCATATAATAGCTGCACACATACACATGTTGTACATCTTAAGAAGAAGAGGAGCAACAACAAATGTAACTTGTTTTTCTCTTTCCATGTTGCAGTCACTATGTGAACACCTTGAGATGCGGGTCTTACATCATGAAAGCTAATAACTACGACTGCAGCGTGCAACAACTGCATTGGATGATGGTGGAAAATGAACAACTCTTCTATCAACTGAATGTTCGTGACAACTTCACCCTCTGTGATGGCTCAGGTGCGAAAAATGGGAATGAACAATGTTTAGAATATTGACTATTCACAGTTCTGCATTTCCTTGTTGGATAAACCTTGGCAAAACATTCCGTTTTTGTGTTCAAAGGTTTAGGGCTTCTTCATCTTGGGTATTAGCTTGTCTTGATAGCTTACACATGCGTGTGTGTGTGTGTGTGTGTGTGTGTGTGTGTGTGTGTGTGTGTGTGTGTGTGTGTGTGTGTGCACATATATGTATATGGAGCACATTTTTGTTCTAAAATGATGTTTCGCTCTGTGAGAACTCTACTATTGTGCTCCACAGACCCAACAGCAGCATGTCTTGTTTATTTTCAGGGGCAGAGCTGTCACTGTCGGTGGACTTGAACACCACACCCCTTTGCAGAGTCCCCGATGCCCATGTCTATGTAGCCGAGTACCTGTGCACTGATGAGGAGGAGCGAGATTTTCCTGCAGATGGTGGTAACACAACATCTAGACCAACACTGGAGTCGGGATCTCCAAGTTTGGGTGCGTCTTTTGCCACCACCGCCACTCCAATGTGGACAAGGCCCACAACCAGGGACCCCATGGAGGGTGTGCCACCCAACCGCTGCACGTGAGTCAGACAGTTCAGCAAGGGGGTGTTGGGATGATAGAATATCGGCACCTGGGAAAGCAGTGATGAATATTATTGTTCTGTCATTGTTTAGGCAAAAGAGGTATATTTTTGCTTCATATTTGAGCTCTCAAGTCACAGCCATGTCGGTCACCTTTTGCCAGTGATGTGTTTGATATTTGGCACATAAGCCAGCCTTGCTTGCAACATCATACATACAGAAAGTTGGGCACAAAATTGCACCTCTCACAGTCATGCCTTTGTGAATTACAAACATCAGTTTAATACAGACAAAATCAAAATTTGAGTACAAAATTGCTGTATTTTTTGTTGTTTAACTCCTAACAGTAGGGCCTGTGATATTTGTTTGGTTCAGTTCCACTTTAATGTTATGTGTAAGTCATTTGAAAGACATGCAAAGCATGAATAGTAAAGACAAAGACCTGCTGCAAGGGATCTGAATCCGTGTGAAGAGTGTCAGTGTGCAAGTGCTGTAGACCCATGCAGCCTTTGGAAAGAGATAAAGTTTTGAAATTGCATTAAAAAAAATGTGGCTTACTTTACAGCTAAACATCACATATTTTCTGAGACTAGACTGAATGAAGAAAGATTGCAAAATGCTTGATTGGAGGATTTATTATGGGTGGGACATTTTCTTTAGAACTGTTGACTCCATTATGACTGTGTTGTCTGTTTTCAGGAAAGTGGTGAAGAAGGTACAGTGCATTCAGTCACAACTGAACTCCTTGGGTCTGGCTTGCACAGCTGAAGACATAGGCTCTGTCCTGGCCTCTTCACCCCTCATAGAGAACTCTGATTCTGCACAGGCAACAGAGATCAAAGATTGCAGAGGTAATATGTACTTTTGTTTGAAAAGAGAGCAGTTGGTCTTTTATTCACTTTTTCATCACTTTATTAATACATGATCTTTGGGAAAGCCTGGCAGAGTATGTGGTAAGTGCATTCAAGCGTTACAGCACAGCTGGCCTGCCGATAAAAGGTACTTGGTAGGACAAGACAGGTGTTGGCCGATAGACATACTGTCTACTTTGCTTTGGTAACCGTTGCGCTTTTTTGTGTGTTGAAAACAAATTCAGCTTTTGTTATTTTCATGAAAGGCCTCTGCTTTACACTCTGTGTAGTCTGACAGACATAAAAGCAGATGTGGAGATAAGTAAGATTATGACAGCAACTGGTTCTGTTTGGTTTTGAAAGCAAACACAAATTGATGCAAGTTGTTGATAGGAATGGGGATATTTTGAAAAGAAAAGAGAGGATATTCATATTTAGTTTGTATATAGGTAGGCAGGGATTTTATATCTGTGCATCAAGATGGAGACCTTTCTTAGTTTCTATCCTTATCACCCTGATATAACCTCAAGGGTTGAGTGGGCGTAAAAAAACCAAGTTATTTGCTTGTTACACTTTCTAATGTTTCTTTCTTTGAGCTCTATGCATTGCTGTCTGTCACACTGCTCGCTGTCACATTTTCTAATGTTTTAGTACATCCCAGTGGATTGTGGCCTTACAGTGACATTCTCTCACCTCACCTTTCAGACTATGTGGACAGTCTTCCAAGTGGAGATCCCTGTTTCAACATGACAGATCCAGACCAGCAGATGTGCTTAGGGTATCTGGGACCCCTCTACCAGGATGGCCCAATCTCTGCAGAGACAGCCTGCCAGTGGGTATTTCACTGGATTGCTAACTTGATGATAATTTTGTTTCAGTTTGTCACCAGACAAGACCCCAAATAAGTAGTCATACTGATGTTTGCAGTGGCTAATCCATTATATTCAAAAGTCTGCTTCTAATTTGTTATGTTACACACTTCATGAATTGTTGCCATTATCTTCCTCCTAGGCTCCTACATGTTTTTCAGCAATCTGTTGCCTGTTGTGGCAGTTACTAAAAGAAACCCATTACAATGGGGGGGGGGGGGGGGGGGGGACTGGGCACTGCCACTCTGCTTCCTGATTTATTTTTATACTTGTCCCAGAATCACAGTGTAGTGAGAGAACAGTATGCAGACCTTCTTTTTGTTGTTCATTTTCTTTATTTTATACAGTATGTTCTTTTGCTATGACCAGCTGAACTAGTAATGACTAATTTACTTTGCATTCCTTTATTAACTGCCTGAAAGGCAGCACTCAATTAAATTACACTTTCTGGTTCTTCATCTAGATTGGGTTTTTTTTTAAAGTTTTTTTGTTTTTGTTTTTTACATACTCTGGCATCATTTAAGGGTCAGGTGGCAATACCTTTTCTCAGATTAGCTTTGATGTGACCTGAAGAAAGTAAATTTGTATTTTTACATTGGCAATGTATTCTTTCCCCACAGAGAACTGAAAGTGAAACTGCAGACATGTCGTTTTGTTCTGTGGTTGAATTTGCAGGGCTGTGACAAGCGCAGTTGACTGTCTGGACCAGAAGAATGAGTGCAGTCAGCAGGCCACATGGAAGTCGGTCATGGGCTACTTCTCACTGGTGTACTCCTTCAAACATGAATTCAATGTAGCACTGGATGAGAAAGTCAACTTTGACAATGTGGCACTAGTCTTCTCCTGTTTGCCAGGTCAGTTTGCTGGTTATGTGACTTGTTTCTTCATTGGCCATCATGTCAACCAGCTATGTGTCTTATATTCCTTCACATACCGTAAGGTCAGCTTGCTGTAATCCTTCACATACTGTAAGGTCATTTTGCTGCATGTCTTATTTTTTCAGTGGCCATAAGGTCAGCTTGCTATGTGTCTTATATTCCTTCACATACTGTAAGGTCAGCTTGCTGCATTCCTTCACATACCATAAGGTTGGCTTGCTGCATGTCTTAATTTTTTACTGGCCATAAAGTCAAGTTGATGTGTGTCTCGTATTCCTTCACTGGCCTTGAGGTTAGCTTACTATGTGTCTTCTCCCTGATATAACCGTACCGGTTGACTGGGCATAAAACACCAACTTATTTACTGCTATGTGTCTTATATTCCTTGACATACCGTCAGGTCAGCTTGCTGTATTCCTTCACATACCCTAAGGTCAGCTTGCTGCATGTCTTATTAGGTAGTTCAAAGTGCTCTCGGCTGCGTTCTGCGTTACTAAGTTGGTCTAGTATTAGCGATTTTCATTTACGGATTTCTTGTGTGTTTTTGATCCAGTCTCAGTAAAAATTACTTTTGAGAAAAGCTTCATGTCTCGTCTTCCTAACTGTGTTGTTATGTTTATTACACTTTGAAAAAGAATGTGAAAATTCACCCCGATCTCAGTATCCCTAAGCGCTGCCTTCTGTCAGCGATGCGCATAGGCTGCGAACACCGCTCGCTGTAAGCAGTTTTCAGATGCGGAGTGTTGGATCTATGTTAGTCCAGCCATGATGAAATCTATATGAATCAAAAGGGCTGTTGCTAAACTTTCTTTCCGTATCCATGATGGCTGCCTTTGACAAGCAGAAATCCTGAATAAAGTTGTTTGAAATGTGTTTAACAGATTTTGTACTATTTTTAGACCACAGACACTCTCATAAAAAATATCAGTAGAAAGATCAATCTTTCTTCTTCAAAGTTATACTAAAATAAGAGTTCAAAACTATTCAGCCGCACAGTCAGCCATGGCCACTGAGGTGACCACACAAGCGAACATGCGTGCCAAGTTGGTGGATTCTCCACTATCAAAGTGTTCTACATTGCATGTAAACGATCTTGTTGATGAAGGCAACATGTGCAACAAAAGTGACTGATTCAGTCTGTAAATGGGTGAATGGATCAATTGTGTTACTGACATCAGCACTCAGGAAGTGCAGGGTTGCTCAGAAATTAGATCTAGATCAAATGTCTGAAAGGAGCATATGCATATGGAAGGACACATATATATGATTACAGGCACCTTCTGTTGCAAATTGTGGGTTTATTCGTTTTGTATATATGTTAGGTAAATGGCTGCAAACATAGCCAAGACTGCTGTGCACTTTGTTTTGAAATGGGGGTTTGAAGTCAGTCCAGTTAGCAACAATGCCAGGATGTTGGAGACAGAGGATTTTGGGGACATCACTTCAACATATGTATGCCCTTGAAATGGGGCCTGTAAGGTGATGCAAGGTCACCCTGAAAAAAAGAGAGGATTTTTTTTCTTTTTCTGTGATCAATCAGAAACATATGGCATCATAAGTTCTTAACTGTGGTTATTTTGGTACAAAAGGTAAGGCGATAGGACAAGTAGAAGAGGAGTTATGATTTTTTAAAACCATTTTTATGATTGACGGATGGCATTTTTTATGAATTTAGCAAGTTTGATGTGAAATATCTGGAAGAATAATCAAAATGAAGGTCTACAAAAAAATTGGGCCTATTATTTTTACTGTGGAGAATGAGATTCCTAAATATTAGACAGGTTATATGCAAAATAGCTTCCAGGTGAAACCTTAAATCTCAGGATTTCTCTGATTTGCATTTCGTGAGCAAATTGGGGCAACAACAAAAAAGAATCAAAAAGAAATCATAACCTCAAAACTACTCAAGTGATCAACATAACATTGGTATCACTGAAATCAGATAAAAAAGATCTATGCAAATGTATAAAGTCTGATAGTCAGCTATTGATTTTTGAAAATCACTTTGGACTACCTAGTCTTATTTTTTTCACTGGCGATAAGGTCAGCTTCCTTGTGCACATGTTATTTTTTTTTTATTGTCCATTAGGTCAACTTGTTATACATGTGTCTTGTATTCCTTCACTGGCCTGAGGTCAGCTTGCTATGTGTCTTATATTTCTTCACAGGCCATGACTCTAATATAACCGCACTGGTTGATTGGGTGTAAAACACCAAGTTACTTACTTAAGTAACAGGCCTTGAGGTCAGCTTGCTGTGTGTTATTTCTTCAGTGGCTGTCAAGTCAGCTTGCTACATTTTATTACTCCACTGGCCATAAGCTCAGGTGACTGTGTCTCGTTCCTCAAATAGCCATAAGGTCAGCTTGCTATGTCTCATTCCTCCAGTGGCCGTACGGTCCACTTGCTATGTGTCATTCCCCCATGGGCCATGAGGTCAGCTTTTTATGTCTCATTCCTCCATTGGCCATAAGGTCATCTTGCTGTCTTGTTCCTCTACTGGCCAAAAGGTCAGCTTGTTATGTCTTGTTCTTCCATGGGCCATAAGGTCAGCTTGCTATGTTGTGTTTCTTCATGGGCCATAAGATCAATAATATATTTGCTATGTCTTGTTCATTCACTGGCCAGAGGGTTAGCTTGCTATGTCTCGTTCTTCCACTGGCCATTATGTCAATTTGCTGCATGTTTTATTCTTTCGCTGTCTGTCAGGTGATGTGTCTCTTTGTCATGCTCCCTCACTGGCATAATGCTTTCCTGTCCTTCAAGTTGCCTTCTTCATGGGAAAACATAGGGCAGCAGAGCCATGTTTGTCACAGATGGAATAATTGACTATTTTGTGCTGTGATAAGGCATGATTAAGCCTCTAATAATTTGAACTGCTGTGACATCTTAAGCAAGCTCAGGCTGGCAAATAAACTGGGATTTCAGAACTGATGGCTGTTTTATTTTGCTGAATATTTTGTTAGCATTCAGTACATACACATACATGTTGTGCTTGTTTTCTTCTTCATTTTATATTTAATAGAGTTATTGAATTAATACTAGTTGTGAAGTTTGACCAATGGATGTGTAGTTGTGACAGTTACTGACATGGAATCAAGTGTTTGCTGGTTGTGTTCATTGCAGAAGAACCCCTACAGCAGTGCCCGGACAGCTGGCAAGATGTGTGGACCATGGTACAAGGCCCATGCTCTGCATCTGTTAAAGCTGCTAGCATTGCCGACAACATCTACAACACTTGCTTGTCAGTATCAGGCACTTTATAATGCTGTTTTTGTTATGTTTTATTCTCTCTAATTTCTTTGTTTGATTCTTTCAGTCATTTGGTTCGCAGTTGGTATTGTCTCATTGCTGAATTGCTGTAAGCATGATTTTCGGCATGTTTTCAAACTGTATGAGTTACTTGCTTGTGTTTGATTGTTAATGAAGTACTACTAACTCCCTCTGTGCTGGCTGAGTGTTGCTCTAAGTGTAACCTCCACTTTCATCCCCTGAAATAAGCTCCAACGTCATATTGCCACTTTAGGCCGCAAGTGTGACATTTGCTTAATTATCACAAATGACCAGTTCATTCAGGATAGAAAGATAGACAACAAAAACAAGTTGCAGAAGGTTTTGCACCATTTTTTTCATAGCCAGGAAATTTGTTTCCAGTGATCTACCTTGATTACATGATCATGAAGTCTTATGGGTTTAATTGTTGTTTCTTTTTTCTTTTTTTTTCTTTTTTTAGTGCAGTTATGTTTGAGTGAGAAGTTGGTGATGGATAGAATTAACTCTGCTGGCAGTACATCTTCATTTGCTCATCTAATCAATTACCAGCTGTGCTTGCAAATGCTCTGGTAGGCTGTTTTTGATCTTTGCTGCGGTGCAGCAAAGTTGTTGATGTTGCTTGTGCATGATATGGTGTGTCATTGTGAGAACTTTCAACTAAGACTTCCCAGTTGTGTGAGCATGTGGATTGTGTCTGCATACATACACATTATCTTGCAGTCACTATGCCAGCTCACTGAAGTGTGCATCATACATCATGAGAGTCTGGAACTACAACTGCAGTGTGAATCAGCTGCAACGAATGACAGCATCAGACCCAGGGGTCTTCAGTGAAATCAGCTTTGACATCCTCCAGGACTTTGTACGGAACTGCAGTGCAGTGGGTGAGGCCAATAATCTGATGTTACACTTTGAGCAGAACTGCAGTGCAATGTGTGAGGTTTATAATCTGCTGCTACACTTTGAGCAGAATTGCAGTGCAGTGGGTGAGGCTGATAATCTGATGTTACACTTTGAGCAGAACTGCAGTGCAGTGGGTGAAGCTGATAATCTGATGTTACACCTAGCAGAGCTCAATTCTCCCCAAAAAGATGGTTCTGGTGTTGGGCTACAGGAATGAGACCATATGATGAGACTGAGAGAGATGTATTTGGGGGATGCAAACTGATGGATGTACCCAAGAAATATCACCAGACTAGTGTAGGTGAGAGTATGGGTGGAGTGACAGAAGCGGAGGAAGATACATAGTAGCTCAGATTCATGAGTGTTTGCAGTAAACAAGTTTTGTCATAAAATGTTTTTTCGGATGGTATCGGATTAACATTTGCTCTTTGACAGTGCATTTTGAAAAGTAGACGTTGGTGCATAAATATAGGAGATATATGATTCTTTTTGCGTACCAAAAGGATTGGGCCATCTTTATTTTGTGGTGTTTGGTTTGCAGGGGTAGATGCACTGTTCTCTGTGGATTTGGCCTCCACTCCACTGTGCCAGGTGCCAGATGCACTGGCTTACATCGCAGAGTACTTGTACACGGAGGGTGCAAAGGAGCATGGCCCAGTGACAGAGGCAGGAGATAGCACTCCACAACCAGAGCTGGCATCAGAATCCACAACTCGTGACATGTCTTTCACCTCCACCACCACCAGGCCTTGGACAACTGACTCGACCAAAAACCCCATGGAGGGTGTGCCACCCAATCCCTGCACGTGAGTTCTGGCAATATTGAATATGAAGCTATCCTGTGTGTGTAATGTAGTGTCAGTTTATGGGGAGTGCACAATAAAAAGAACTTCACATGAACTATGGGAAACCCCCCAGAGAATCAGCTCTTGTAATACTGAACTAGTGCTGGCACTGGAACTAGCAGTTAGGTTGGTGCTCCAGTACTCCAGGTGCTGGTAGTGTTGCACTGGTGATGGTAATTGTGCCGTGCTATTGCTACTAGCACTGTGCTGCTTCCCAGTACTGTTCTTATTCTGCAACAAGGCCCTTTCAGTGCCCATGTGTCTTGTGTGCAAGTCAGTGTCTTTGGGGAACAAAGTGGAAAACAGCTTGCAGCAGAACGAATGATGCAGGGTAATTGTTTGGCTTTGTTTTGCAATGTTTTATTACAATATTAGTTGCTGTTGTTCCTTTTCTTGGGATTGGGGGTTATGAGGAACATCATTTTTTTCATCCATGTTCACATGTAGATATACCGGAAAGGAAGGCTGTCATGTGATTCCCCTTTCCTGTCCTCTGACATTTTTCTGCCAAGTCCTCTTGCTCTTTCTGTCTTGTCATGTTTTCATCCAACAGTCCATTGTTCTGGGGGTTTTCATGAAAATGATCCAGAATTATTTTGTGATGAGATAAGCTTTTTTGCTCAGATATTGTTGAGCAGCTAGGAGATGGTAGGTGGTATGTGCAGCTTGCTGCCGTATGGCACTGGTGTTTGTCATAATGCATTTACCTTTGGATAAAAAATTTGTGTCCATTTCTTTTTGATACTTTTCTTTAATCTAGTATGAGTAAATCAGATGGCATAGTTGACAATACCAGCATGTCTGTGTTCTTTTTAACAGTGGCAATATTAAATGGACAAACTCTTTAAAATTAGTATTTGCTCTTTGTTTATGTATGCTTTGTTTTACATTTGTATAAGGATTGATTGTGTGGATTTGACTTGAGGAATGGTTTACATATATGAGAAGTTTGTTGAAGTATGCATTTGCTTATGACAGAGTTTGATCATACTGGGTAATCT
Source organism: Alviniconcha strummeri (assembly GCA_963584105.1). Classification (NCBI taxonomy): domain Eukaryota; kingdom Metazoa; phylum Mollusca; class Gastropoda; family Provannidae; genus Alviniconcha; species Alviniconcha strummeri. The sequence goes on from OY757542.1 coordinate 27,537,769, forward strand.
TGTGTGGTTGACAGTAGTTAAAATCCAATTGCAAATTTACCAGTAGAAGGTATATAGGAAGTTGCGCTTGGTAGTGTATACAGATATAAAAAAGGTGTATAGGAAGTTGTGCGTTGTGTTGTGTGCAGGTATAAAGAAGGTATATAGGAAGTTGCATGTTGTAGTGTGTGCAGGAATAAGGAAGGTATATCAGAATTTATGCGTGGTAGTGTGTCCAAGTACAAGGAAGGTATACTTATGAGAAGTTGCCCATGGTAGTGTGTGCAGGTATAAGGAAGGTATACAGAAAACTGTGTATGGTAGTGTGTGTGTGGTTATAAGGAAGATATATAGGATGTTTTTCACATGGTAATGTGTGTGCATTTTGTGTTGGGGGGAGGGGGTAAGGGTGCTGGTATTAATGTATATATTTATTGGACATGGTTTGTAATACTATAGTTATCATTTGCTTGCTTAAGGAATGTGTTTATGGTAGAATGGGATACTTGATGGGTCTAGTTTGTTGAAGTGCTTGTAAATGTTTTTGTCACAGTTGTGTGTATGATTACACAAAGCGAGTTTAACTTTGTCGAGAGAATAGTGCTTTATAAGAATTACTCATTGTTTCTTCTCTCAGGTCTGCACTGCAAACGACTGCATTCATTGTTTCTCAACTCCGGTCTTTGGGACTTGAATGCTCTGTGGATGAGGTTGGTCCTGCCCTTGGCTTTTCTGAAATCGTGCAGAGGTCCAACAGAACATTTGCCAGGAACTTCGGACAGTGTGTTGGTAAGTCTTGCTGCAGCTGGGGTGGGGTATTTCAGTTGATAAAGTGCCAAACCAAAAAGCCAGGCAGGTTTGCTTGCCTGGTGCCATTACAGGCTTTTTCTCCCAGAGGTAACTTTCAGTGCAGACTCTGATGGTGTTTGTACAGTCTCTGTGTGCAATTGCATGCATCAACAGCTGTATGTATAGAGGTGTGCCACATTGTGTTGTGTGCATTTTGTGTGTGATTTTTGCTCTTCATATTGCAGATCTATAGTTGATTTGTTGTTTGTTGTAGGATATTACTTTTTTAGTACCTTATAGATCTATAATATTTCAGTTAAGCTGCATTGTCCTTCACTCCTATCAGTCTTATTTTGTATAATACTTTATGTAAATTGTTTTGGTAGGACTATGTTCTATGTGTGTATAGAATATCCTATTTAGGTTAATATGTATCATGTGAGCGCTCAGGGTGTTGATGAGCACATAATAAATGTACATTATTATTATTAAAAAAGAAAACAAAAATTGTCTGAAAGATGATGGTGGTGATAAGAAATGATCCATACATGAGGAAGGTGGAAATATTTTGCCTGCTTTAAAAAGTTTGTTTTAACTTGCATTGGGCATTTTTCAAAGGCAAGTTAATGGACTTCAATGTCTGTCCCACAGACTACGTCCTTAATGAGCCAGACAAGGCAGACCCGTGTTTCAACATGGCACATGACCCAGCGCAGCAGCAGTGTTTTCCACACCTCGTGCCCTTCCTCCAGCCAGACCCAGTCAATGCATATGAGGCTTGTGGGTGAGTTCTTTTCTGTCTTGATCTGTATCTGTTTAACCAGTAAACCTGTACGTGTCCATGAATTAGCAAGAGACAGGAAGGATTCTTTTACTGGATCTTTCTTTTTTACACAGTAAACACATATGTGTATCCATAGACAGCAAGTGACTGGGTGAGTTCTTTGCTGAAACTGTCTTACCTTTTACACAGTAACACCATTAGTATTGATCCAGTCAGCAAGAGACTTAAGTTACATATGAAAAATATAGTCTGAGATACATCAGTGGCTGTTACATGCAGTCTTTTCAGAAAATCTATAACATGTGATTTGTGTTATGATGTGCAGTTAGAGTCAGTTTTACAAGCAACAATTACATGACTGTGTGCAGTGCTGTCACTAGTGCTGTGGAATGTCTTGTCGGCGTCACCCAGTGTACCCGTGAACACACCCGTGATGCCATCACAGCCTATCTGTCGCTGCTCTACTCCTACAAATACATCATTAACAGACCTCTGGACCCTGAGGCCAACTACCATAACATCCGCCACGCTTTCCAGTGCAATGACAGTAAGTTCAAAGGAGTGTGTGAGAGGCTGGGGCCTTGGTTGGTTGTTTGGTAGCTAGGCTTGTTTTATTGAGTTTGGGGAAGGGGGGAGGGGGTGGTCAGGTGACTGGCTGAATTTAGCAAATAGCACAGTCGGTGTTTATCACAGCTGCTTGCTCACATAGTCCAGTGTAGCTGCAGCCAGTTCTTGTAATTACCTGTGTTGGGATGAGCTTGTTTGAAACTTGATGGCTTGTTCTTAACACATACTGGACATGATGACTTTGCCTTCTGTGGCATTCACTACAGGATCAAAGAAGATGAATGACAATGTGAACCATTTGGCTGTGTCAGTAACTATCATGTTCAGTGTCACTGGAAAAATATTGCCTGTAAACCACCCTACCGGAAGAGTGGGGCATAGTTAGTTTGAAGCTGAGTTTTTATCCATTGGCAATGGGTTTGCATTAAATTTACCAAGTAAACTAACCACACACCCAAACCTAGTAACATTAGTTGATATCAATGGATGGGTCTTTTGGTACCTGTCTCTCAGTGGAAGGGTCTTTTGGTACCTATCTAAAATCTCTCTTTGTGTGTGTGCAGTGGAGTGTCCGAGTTGGGAAGATGTGGCAGAAGTGATGTCAGAGACCTGCACATCATCCCTGATGGCCCTGTCATCAGCAACCACCCCTGATGAGGCATGCATGTGAGTGACCATGAACAACGTGACCAGCAGTTTCTCAGCAGACCATAGACCTGTTAACCAACAGTTATTTTGACCCTATATGTTCATGATGTTAAAAGCATGACATGTGGGAAAATCAGTTTCACCCTCACGCTGAAATAGCTATGCAGCAGTTACAGCTGTTTTGTTCTGACTGATGATAATCATGTTGAAATGCCAAGACTTTCGTTAAATTCTTTCACAATCCATCAGGTCCTAAGTTTATAGTCAACTTCAGCCAAGCAGAATTAGATCTTAAAATTTCTGGTTTGCTTGCATTGCAGAAATTTGTTTTGACTGTGTTTTGGGTTTTTTGCTTTATAATGGGCTTTGTGGTCCAGTTTGGAGAAACAGCACATATTGGAGTACATTATTATTATTGGAACGAGAGTAAACATGGCAACAGTACATAGAACAGGATATTGTCTTGCACACATGCATGCATGCACATACACATGCACACACATGCAAACACCAGAGGTATAAGAACTGCTGACACAAGGTCTGTTCCATCTCTCAGCCACTACACCAGCACGATCCAGTGTGGGGTCTACATCCTGCGCACCAAGAACCGGAAGTGCAGCGTGACTGAGCTGGAGGCAATGGTCCGGAAGAACATGACCCTCTTCAACAGCCAGGCTAGCGGTGTGGACGTGCTGTCATACTGCTCAGGTAGGAGTCTGTGAGGGTGCCAACAAAGAACAGTCTCTGTATGCTCCTTCTTCTGTATCATGTCCAACTTCAATAGTTTAAAGACTTAGATAGTTTTAGTGCATGCTGGGTTCCTTTTGTGCTGCCAGAATCTACTGCAATCTGATATGGACTGTATGATCTCTAATGTGCGTATGTGATTTCTTTGCATGTGTATGCACACTGGGGGACCTCAGCTTATACGTCTTGACGCAAAAGACTTGCATAGAGTCATCATAGGATTTGATTCTGGAGATATCTTGGGGTGGGTGCAAAGCCTAGCATGTAATGGTCACCCATCCATGTGAAGACCATGCTCAATTGTGCTTAACATTTGGCTGTAAAGAGGCTGCTCTTGCTCTGTGCCTCCAACTGTCTTTGTTGCACAACACTGCACAGTGCAAGCTTAGCACACTCATTAAGTCAGAGCCGTGTTTCTTACATTGCAGGTCCACAGCATAGTTTTTAGTAAGATGGGACTGGGCATTTTTACAGATATGTATATTTAACATTTATGTCCACTCGCCCCAACCCCTTGCACAGGTTTGCACTAGTGTCTGTCCAAACTAGCTGTTGTTGCTTTGACTGCTGTTGATGGTGATGAAACTGATAACAAGGATCATACATTTAACAGTGATGTGGATAAGTTTTTTTTTTTATCCTAATGATGGGGCTAAAAATAATTATGATGGAGGCAATGTTGATGAATGCGATGATGATGGAGACTTTGATAATGGCAGTGCTGACATTGACAAAAAATGGCAGTGATGAATAGAGATGGTGAAAATATTCCACATATGCTGACATTGACAAAAATTGCAGTGATAGAGATGGTGAAAATATTCCACAGATGCAAGCCTGGAGTTTTCAATGGACCTGGACAAGGCCTCATTGTGTGAGGTTCCTGAGGCCCTGATGTACATTTTACGCTACTTGCCCTTGGACAACAGCAATGGGGACAACAGTGAGGACAGGGGTGACGGTAAGTCTGTTGCTGTTTCACACATGTATCTCAGGTTGTCAATCTGTTTGTGTTGCTGTTTTTTTTTTTCTTCTCCTTGTGTCTCTGTTCATCTGTGTAGTTATCTTTCTCTCTGTCTCTGTCTGTCTGTCTGTCTGTCTGTCTTGCTCATAATATGCTCATCGTATGCTCATAATATGTAACTGAATGATGTATGGCATGTGTTCATCTGGCGCTGTGAGCATGCTATGTTCTGTGTGGAAATATTTGTGTATAACGTTTCACTCACTCATTCAAGCCTATATGTATATAAATACCTGTAATTTAATATCTATTTGTCTGTAGCTTAGCAAGGACTAGTTGTTAGGTTTTTGACTAAACCTAAACTACATTCCTTGTAAAATAAAGTTTTCGAGTTTGAATTCTCTCTCTCTCTCTCCCCCCTTCCCTGCCTCTCTCCTTCCCTCCATCTGATTATCTGTGTGTCTTTCTCTCTGTCTCTCTGTCTTTCTGTCTGTCTCTGCCTAGAACCATGAACTAGCTCTTTGCTTGTGTTTTGGCACATTTTCACCTGGTGCAGAATAATTGTGCATGTGATTTGTGCTGAGGTGCAATTGACAGGATGTTAAGATCCAGTGAAATAAATGTTTTGTCTGTTCACAGTAAGGTGACATTAAACAAAACAAAACAAAAACAACAAGGTGATGTTAGGCACCCCCTCCCCTCCCCCCCAACACACAACAACAACAATAACCTTTTATCATCTTAATTATTAATAAGTTCTATTTAAAAAAACAGAATCAAAGAACTAGTAAATCTCTCTCTCTCTGTCAGCTGCTTTCCTTGTCTCTGTCTGAAATATCTTTACATGTGGTGATACTGAACATATATTTCTGCTTATTTACACTGATGAAAAAGGTTGTATTGTACTGCATTATATTGTGTCTTCAGCGTCGACTACCGTCAGCACCATGTTCTCACTGACATCTCCAAGTCCAGTGTATTCCACACCACCCAATGACCGTTCAGAGGGAAGCAGCTCAGACCGTCATCGTATCCCTCCTAATCCTTGCACGTAAGTTTTGTTGGCAGCAGAGTTTAGACTGGTGTTGACTGCTCTTGTTTTGGAGCTGTAACTAGAAGGCTGGTAAAGTGAGACTGTCACCATGTAAGGTACAAGATGATGACTTTTCAAAAAATGTGTACAGTCCTTGGTTGATTATAACAAACTCTGCAGTGCAAATGGTGACAGAACACAAGTGGAGTAATTTCTGCTTATAGAAACATTCTTCCGTAAAAAAATGTGGCTTGTGTATAAAAGTGCAGCTTGTGCATAAGTAAATTATTGCTGAGGAATCATCTGCGCATCAAAACTGCTAGTTTCCAATGACTTGCACTGTTGTAGCTAACTCATTGTAAATTCTTTTTTAATTTTGTCATAGAGTCCTGTACTACAGTTATGCCTGAGTACGTAAATCTACCCTATATATGTAACTTGATCATGCAGACAGATATAACTGTAATTGTAAATGAAAGGTGCATCATAATGGATGGATACATATGAATTCAAATAAAAGCCCCACATTGGTACATGGTGTGCTTGACAAGAACAAGAAAAACATTTGGCCTGAACATGGGGCCCACATCGTTATATATCTGAGCAACATTTTGAGAATGGACTGGTGAACAAAGGCAAGAGAGGTGTGTGAAATCCAAAACTGGGTCAGAAGGTAGTGCTAGTTCATGGAATGCCCCGAACCAGCCTTTGTCCCACTACCCAACAGCTGACAGAATTATGAAAAGCACACTTAACTGGAGTTCTCTGGTTGTTTCCAGCAGGGATTTACAAAGAACACCAACCTTTGTCCAACTGGCCAACAGCTGAAATAGCAAGGGAGGAATACTACTAACTGGACTTCTCTGTTTTTCAGCACGGCCTTGCAAGTAGCGGCCCATGTGACATCAGCTCTGAGGTCTTTGGGACTGCAGTGCAGTTTCCAGAATGTGTCCACCGCCCTGTCTCGTCAGAACTTCTCTACAATTCCAGAATTGAGTCAGGAAGTGAACAAGTGTAGAGGTGTGTGCACACAGTGTCATTTGCATCTGTGTATGTGTAGGCACATGTGTGTGCATGATGGTTGGAGATGTTAGTGACGAATTTTGTGTGTATTAACAGTGTGTATGTTTTTTATGTCATGTGTTTTTGCTTGTGTCTGAAATGTACAAAGACCCCATGATTATTATTTATCGTAGATTAAAGTGTTGATGTCACAATGTCAGGAGACTGGCTGATGGTACAGAGCAATGAAATGAAACAAAAGCAGTTATATTTCTTTTTGTTGAGGGATAGAGAAGAATTATTGCTATAAGTACTGTACTTTCTCTGCAGATTTTTCTGAGAGGCTGGCTGGAGATAGGTGTTTCAACCTAACTAATGGGTCCGATCAGCAGCAGTGTCTCCCAGACCTAGGACCAATCTGGAGTAGTGCCAACATCTCTGTCTATGAAGCATGCAGGTTAGTCATGTATGTTGTTGGTAATAGTGATAATACCAGCCAAGTGATGGCCTTCCATTGTGCCAAATATGCCAGCCCGACCTCTGAGGACATTCCACCCCACATCATCATGGCCTTCCACAAGGCTAAACCAGGTCTTGGCACATCTACAAATGGGCATCATTAATGGATTCTTTTTCCCATTTTTGTGCATGTGATTAACCTGCTAGGAAGTCTGGTGGTGGCAGTTGCCGTTGTTGTTGTGCAGTTGGTGGAACGTTAAAATCTAAGAACTAACTCTTGTTCTTCTTCTTTCTGTCCTCTTTCTTTCTCTTCTTCTTTACATCAGACATGCATGCTGGCAATTCATCATATGGACTTTCTTTTTTCCCTTTAAACTTTATTAGTCAGTTTATGTTACAAATGACAGTTAATTACTTGCAAAAAGCTGGACCCATATGCACTTAATGTTCTTGAATATGGGTTTTTTTTGGTGTTTTTTAAATGTCTTTTTCTCCATTTGTTTGGGCTGTAATCTTACAGGGTGGTGAATGACATTGCTGCCTGCCTGAGTCGCTTCAGTGGCTGCAGAGAGGAAGAGAGCCGGCAATCCTTCATGGACTATCTGTCCTTTGTCTTCACGTACTACAGGCTGGGCAATGAATTGATTGCATATGGTGCCAACATCCACAACATTTACAACGCCTTGATCTGTGATGCTGCTGGCAGTGGTGAGGTTCTGCTTTAGCTGTTATCCTTCATTGTTGTAATGTTCTCTGGTATTTTATTTTCGCTCCTACCATATGCCTCCTGTTGTTTCATGCACAGCTTTGGGAATGGGATTGTGGGTGGGTGTTATTATTAACATGAATGCTTCTTAGCTGTACATTAGCCAGTTGTGGCTGTAGATGTAGCCTGTTTATGTATCATGTGAAAGTTTTGTGTAAGTATCAAAATGTTAGGCAAAGTGTTCCTATACCCATTTTAGATGAATTAGGGTGACAGAATTGTATTACCATTTGTTCTAGAAAACAACTGGAAATATTGCAAAATGTAATGTCTTGGCCAGTTGCTTGTATAGCTGGGAGGTTTTGATTGTTTATCAATTTTGTCTTGAATCTTTCAGAGTTTCCAGGGCAGACCACTGCCAACCCAAACATCATGACAGGTGAGAGTTTCTTGGATCAGATTGTATAAAAGGAATGGACAAAAATGGGGTATTCAGTGGAGAATGTTACAGCAGAATGGGCTTTCTCTGTCTCCCTCTCTCTATCTCTGTCCTGTGTGTTGTGACACTGCCTGGAGTTTGCTCTAGCCTTCTTCAGTGTTCCTGTCTCTGCACATTCACATTACCCTCAGCTGTCGTGTTTATTGTGACACTGCCTTAAAGTTAAGCTGTCCTTTGCATTGTGACGTTGCCCTAAGCTGACCTTTGCATTGTGACATTGCCCTAAGGTGTCTTTTGCATTGTGACATTGCTCTAAGCTGTCCTTTGCATTGTGTCATTGCCGTAAGCTATCCTTTTCATTGTCCTGGCCTTTCAGAGCCGGTATTTAAAGGCAGCCTGAGATTAGAGGACATGGAGTGGCAAGAGGAGTATGCAGACACCAACAGTGTGCAGTTTCAGCGGCTGAAACGGACTGTGGAGTCAGAGGTTAGTATACAAAACATTAAAGGCTTTACTCTGCGTTTGCCAGTCAAGCTGTCTCTGTCTGTTCCTATCTCAGTTCCTGTCTCTAGCTGTCCCCTCCCTCTCTGCGTCTATCTCTGACTGGCTGTCTCCCCACAATGTGCCTAAAATTCATGTCCCTGTGGAGGTTGTGCTTACATCCAAAAGTAAACGGGCATAACTTGTGCAGGAACACACAAAAGTGTACAATGAGATATGCAAGCATAGTCATGTCCATGTATATGTACACATACACATAGACACAAAGTCACGCTCATTAGCATGCCACTGCCAATGGTTCTGAAGATCACTATGGACAGTACTCTTGAAGAAATGAATCTTATGGCAACAAGACTTGGATGAAGATGAAGCTCATGACAATATAGTTCCAGAAAATGGTGAAGAAGGCAGCTCCACTAGAACTGTAATCTGTGTTGTTCACAAATTGGAATGTTGGCATGGTGTAAATGGAGCGTGATATGTGATGAAATATTGACCTGTACGCATTGATCCTGTTTCAGTTGGAAATGTTCTTTAGAAGGAGTGACATGGGACCACTTGTGGGCCGTGTGGTTCTTGTGGCAGCCAGGTGAGTGATTATTATTTAGAAATAGACATATAAGCCAGTAAATATGTCCCACTGGACTGATTTTTTCCCTTACAGATCATTCTATTCTGCATTTTTTATTTCATGCCCTAGAAATGACACTAACATTGAACCATGATTTATATTTCTTTTTACCAACACTGTCAGACAGCTTTCTCCCAGGAACTTTGCCCAACTTTCCCAAATAAAGTATTCTTTTGTACACTATAGGTTTTGAAATGCAAAATAAGAATCTTTTGCAGCTTTTCACTACTAATTAAATGTACATGTTCTGTCTTTGTGGTAACTCATGTCTCAAGACCGTCATGAATAAATATGAAGGGGTGGCGGGGGGGGGGGGGGGGGGTAAGAAAAGAGATGTATTTAAAGCCTTGATGGGGCTTTGCAGCTCCTGTAAAGTTTACCCATGTAAAGCAATGTGATCAAAGAATGCATTGTGTGCAAACAACATTAAAGCATGTGTTTTAAACGTGCAGACCTGGGAGTGTGCTATTGGACGTCCTGCTCTTCATGATGGAGCGGAGATCACTGAGCAGTACTGAGCTGATGTTGATGCACGATCGGCTGATTGCTGATGATGGGTCGGCCATGCTGTACTACCTTGACCAGGGCCAACAGCGCTTTGAGGAGAACAATGTCCCCACACTCACCTTCTCCAGCATTTCCTTTCAGCGTATGAGAGGTATGTGGGTGTGGCTGCATAGGTGAATGGTCAAGTTCTGTGGGCCTGGGAAAGTGAGTCCTGTGGGCCTACACAGGTGAGTTCTCTGGGCCTACACAAGTGAGTCCTGTGGGCCTACGCAGGTGAGTTCTGAGCCTACAGAAGTGAGTCCAGTGGGCTAGTGCAGTTTATTTGTGGCCTACAAAGTGAGTCCTATAGGTCTACACAAATAGTTCTGTGATCCTACACAAGTGAGCCCTGTGGACCTACACAAGTGAGTCATGTGGGTATGCTGACATTGTTGTGTGCAAAATAATGTGGGACTTAACTCTGAGCCTCAGAATCTCAGTGTAGTGAGAGGGCAGTGTGCAGAAATCAATTTTTTTGCATCAGTAGAAACAATTCTTTCAACTAAGAAGCAGCAGCGGACATTCTTGTGAAGAAAGAATTGTACAAAAATTCATCTGAGTATTTGGCATTTTGGGGGTAACAGCATTGTGAATTTCTGTCCAAACTGATATTTTGGAATGAGTTTGGTTATAGAGCGTATTTTTTTGTTTTGTTATAGAGCATATTCTTTTGCTTTGATCTGGTGAGCCAGGAGTGAGTAATTTACATTCATTTAATAGCTGTCAGAAAAAGGCAGTGCTTGGTTGCTGTACAGTGGCCAAAACATCAGCTTGCTGTGTGCTTCATTCCTTCACAGGGATGATGCTTGCTTGCTTTTATGTTTTTGCATGATTTTGCTCTAGTCCCTTTTTAGCTCAGTTAATTTCAGTTCAAAATGGTATTTGTATGCACCCACTGGTCCTGCTGTCTTTACATATTTTTTCCTTTAAATTGTCTCTGAAATTCTGACATCTGCTGATATTAAATCGCATGAAGCAACAGTCACATTTGTTATGTCTGTTTTCCTCAGCTGTTCAGGAGTGCCCATCTGACTGGTCATCCATATGGAGCATTGCTTATGGACCGTGCTCCAAGTCTGTTGAGGCTGTGTACAAATCTGAGAACACACAGGAAACCTGCCAGTGAGTACATGTATGCAGGAGTGATGCTGATATTGTTTATACCAGCCAATGCTGGAGTTCTTCTACTGACCCCCTTTACCCCCACATATGGTACTAGTATAGATCTAAAGCTGTACTGCAAAAACTACCAATAATTGGTTGCAGCTCTCTTTTTTTTCTTCTCCACTCTCAATCTTTATCTTTGTCTGTGTCTGTCTGTCTCTCTGTTATCTCTCTCTCTGTGTGCAGCCATATAATAGCTGCACACATACACATGTTGTACATCTTAAGAAGAAGAGGAGCAACAACAAATGTAACTTGTTTTTCTCTTTCCATGTTGCAGTCACTATGTGAACACCTTGAGATGCGGGTCTTACATCATGAAAGCTAATAACTACGACTGCAGCGTGCAACAACTGCATTGGATGATGGTGGAAAATGAACAACTCTTCTATCAACTGAATGTTCGTGACAACTTCACCCTCTGTGATGGCTCAGGTGCGAAAAATGGGAATGAACAATGTTTAGAATATTGACTATTCACAGTTCTGCATTTCCTTGTTGGATAAACCTTGGCAAAACATTCCGTTTTTGTGTTCAAAGGTTTAGGGCTTCTTCATCTTGGGTATTAGCTTGTCTTGATAGCTTACACATGCGTGTGTGTGTGTGTGCGTGTGTGTGTGTGTGTGTGTGTGTGTGTGTGTGTGTGTGTGTGTGTGTGTGTGTGTGTGTGTGTGTGTGTGTGTGCGCATATATGTATATGGAGCACATTTTTGTTCTAAAATGATGTTTCGCTCTGTGAGAACTCTACTATTGTGCTCCACAGACCCAACAGCAGCGTGTCTTGTTTATTTTCAGGGGCAGAGCTGTCACTGTCGGTGGACTTGAACACCACACCCCTTTGCAGAGTCCCCGATGCCCATGTCTATGTAGCCGAGTACCTGTGCACTGATGAGGAGGAGCGAGATTTTCCTGCAGATGGTGGTAACACAACATCCAGACCGACACTGGAGTCGAGATCTCCAAGTTTAGGTGTGTCTTTTGCCACCACCACCACTCCAATGTGGACAAGGCCCACAAAGAGGGACCCCATGGAGGGTGTGCCACCCAACCGCTGCACGTGAGTCAGACAGTTCAGCAAGGGGGTGTTGGGATGATAGAATATCGGCACCTGGGAAAGCAGTGATGAATATTATTGTTCTGTCATTGTTTAGGCAAAAGAGGTATATTTTTGCTTCATATTTGAGCTCTCAAGTCACAGCCATGTTGGTCACCTTTTGCCAGTGATGTGTTTGATATTTGGCACATAAGCCAGCCTTGCTTGCGACGTCATACATACAGAAAGTTGGGCACAAAATTGCATCTCTCACAGTCATGCCTTTGTGAATTACAAACATCAGTTTAATACAGACAAAATCAAAATTTGAGTACAAAATTGCTGTATTTTTTGTTGTTTAACTCCTAACAGTAGGGCCTGTGATATTTGTTTGGTTCAGTTCCACTTTAATGTTATGTGTAAGTCATTTGAAAGACATGCAAAGCATGAATAGTAAAGACAAAGACCTGCTGCAAGGGATCTGAATCCGTGTGAAGAGTGTCAGTGTGCAAGTGCTGTAGACCCATGCAGCCTTTGGAAAGAGATAAAGTTTTGAAATTGCATTAAAAAAAATGTGGCTTACTTTACAGCTAAACATCACATATTTTCTGAGACTAGACTGAATGAAGAAAGATTGCAAAATGCTTGATTGGAGGATTTATTATGGGTGGGACATTTTCTTTAGAACTGTTGACTCCATTATGACTGTGTTGTCTGTTTTCAGGAAAGTGGTGAAGAAGGTACAGTGCATTCAGTCACAACTGAACTCCTTGGGTCTGGCTTGCACAGCTGAAGACATAGGCTCTGTCCTGGCCTCTTCACCCCTCATAGAGAACTCTGATTCTGCACAGGCAACAGAGATCAAAGATTGCAGAGGTAATATGTACTTTTGTTTGAAAAGAGAGCAGTTGGTCTTTTATTCACTTTTTCATCACTTTATTAATACATGATCTTTGGGAAAGCCTGGCAGAGTATGTGGTAAGTGCATTCAAGCGTTACAGCACAGCTGGCCTGCCAATAAGAGGTACTTGGTAGGACAAGACAGGTGTTGGCCGATAGACATACTGTCTACTTTGCTTTGGTAACTGTTGCGCTTTTTTGTGTGTTGAAAACAAATTCAGCTTTTGTTATTTTCATGAAAGGCCTCTGCTTTACACTCTGTGTAGTCTGACAGACATAAAAGCAGATGTGGAGATAAGTAAGATTATGACAGCAACTGGTTCTGTTTGGTTTTGAAAGCAAACACAAATTGATGCAAGTTGTTGATAGGAATGGGGATATTTTGAAAAGAAAAGAGAGGATATTCATATTTAGTTTGTATATAGGTAGGCAGGGATTTTATTTCTGTGCATCAAGATGGAGACCTTTCTTAGTTTCTATCCTTATCACCCTGATATAACCTCAAGGGTTGAGTGGGCGTAAAAAAACCCAAGTTATTTGCTTGTTACACTTTCTAATGTTTCTTTCTTTGAGCTCTATGCATTGCTGTCTGTCACACTGCTCTCTGTCACATTTTCTAATGTTTTAGTACATCCCAGTGGATTGTGGCCTTACAGTGACATTCTCTCACCTCACCTTTCAGACTATGTGGACAGTCTTCCAAGTGGAGATCCCTGTTTCAACATGACAGATCCAGACCAGCAGATGTGCTTAGGGTATCTGGGACCCCTCTACCAGGATGGCCCGATCTCTGCAGAGACAGCCTGCCAGTGGGTATTTCACTGGATTGCTAACTTGATGATAATTTTGTTTGTTTCAATTTGTCACCAGACAAGACCCCAAATAAGTAGTCATACTGATGTTTGCAGTGGCTAATCCATTATATTCAAAAGTCTGCTTCTAATTTGTTATGTTAGACACTTCATGAATTGTTGCCATTATCTTCCTCCTAGGCTCCTACATGTTTTTCAGCAATCTGTTGCCTGTTGTGGCAGTTACTAAAAGAAACCCATTACAATGGGGGGGGTGGGGGGAGGGGGGACTGGGCACTGCCACTCTGCTTCCTGATTTATTTTTATACTTGTCCCAGAATCACAGTGTAGTGAGAGAACAGTATGCAGACCTTTTTGTTGTTCATTTTCTTTATTTTATACAGTATGTTCTTTTGCTATGACCAGCTGAACTAGTAATGACTAATTTACTTTACATTCCTTTAGTAACTGCCTGAAAGGCAGCACTCAATTAAATTACACTTTCTGGTTCTTCATCTAGATTGGGTTTTTTTTTTAAAGTTTTTTTGTTTTTGTTTTTTACATACTCTGGCATCATTTAAGGGTCAGGTGGCAATACCTTTTCTCAGATTAGCTTTGATGTGACCTGAAGAAAGTAAATTTGTATTTTTACATCAGCAATGTATTCTTTCCCCACAGAGAACTGAAAGTGAAACTGCAGACATGTCGTTTTGTTCTGTGGTTGAATTTGCAGGGCTGTGACAAGCACAGTTGACTGTCTGGACCAGAAGAATGAGTGCAGTCAGCAGGCCACATGGAAGTCGGTCATGGGCTACTTCTCACTGGTGTACTCCTTCAAACATGAATTCAATGTAGCACTGGATGAGAAAGTCAACTTTGACAATGTGGCACTAGTCTTCTCTTGTTTGCCAGGTCAGTTTGCTGGTTATGTGACTTGTTTCTTCATTGGCCATCATGTCAACCAGCTATGTGTCTTATATTCCTTCACATACTGTAAGGTCAGCTTGCTGTAATCCTTCACATACTGTAAGGTCAGTTTGCTGCATGTCTTATTTTTTCAGTGGCCATAAGGTCAGCTTGCTATGTGTCTTATATTCCTTCACATACTGTAAGGTCAGCTTGCTGCATTCCTTCACATACCATAAGGTCGGCTTGCTGCATGTCTTAATTTTTTACTGGCCATAAAGTCAAGTTGATGTGTGTCTCGTATTCCTTCACTGGCCTTGAGGTTAGCTTACTATGTGTCTTCTCCCTGATATAACCATACCGGTTGACTGGGCATAAAACACCAACTTATTTACTGCTATGTGTCTTATATTCCTTGACATACCGTCAGGTCAGCTTGCTGTATTCCTTCACATACCATAAGGTCAGCTTGCTGCATGTCTTATTAGGTAGTTCAAAGTGCTCTCGGCTGCGTTCTGCGTTCCTAAGTTGGTCTAGTTTTAGCGATTTTCATTGACGGATTTCTTGTGTGTTTTTGATCCAGTCTCAGTAAAAATTACTTTTGAGAAAAGCTTCATGTCTCGTCTTCCTAACTGTGTTGTTATGTTTATTACACTTTGAAAAAGAATGTGAAAATTCACCCCGATCTCAGTATCCCTAAGCGCTGCCTTCTGTCAGCGATGCGCATAGGCTGCGAACACCACTCGCTGTAAGCAGTTTTCAGATGCGGAGTGTTGGATCTATGTTAGTCCAGCCATGATGAAATCTATATGAATCAAAAGGGCTGTTACTAAACTTTCTTCCCGTATCCATGATGGCTGCCTTTGACAAGCAGAAATCCTGAATAAAGTTGTTTGAAATGTGTTTAACAGATTTTGTACTATTTTTAGACCACAGACACTCTCATAAAAAATATCAGTAGAAAGATCAATCTTTCTTCTTCAAAGTTATACTAAAATAAGAGTTCAAAACTATTCAGCCGCACAGTCAGCCATGGCCACTGAGGTGACCACACAAGCGAACATGCATGCCAAGTTGGTGGATTCTCCACTATCAAAGTGTTCTACATTGCATGTAAACCATGCATGCCAAGTTGGTGGATTCTCCACTATCAAAGTGTTCTACATTGCATGTAAACGATCTTGTTGATGAAGGCAACATGTGCAACAAAAGTGACTGATTCAGTCTGTAAATGGGTGAATGGATCAATTGTGTTACTGACATCAGCACTCAGGAAGTGCAGGGTTGCTCAGAAATTAGATCTAGATCAAATGTCTGAAAGGAGCATATGCATATGGAAGGACACATATATATGATTACAGGCACCTTCTGTTGCAAATTGTGGGTTTATTCGTTTTGTATATATGTTAGGTAAATGGCTGCAGACATAGCCAAGACTGCTGTGCACTTTGTTTTGAAATGGGGGTTTGAAGTCAGTCCAGTTAGCAACAATGCCAGGATGTTGGAGACAGAGGATTTTGGGGACATCACTTCAACATATGTATGCACTTGAAACGGGGCCTGTAAGGTGATGCAAGGTCACCCTGAAAAAAAGAGAGGATTTTTTTTCTTTTTCTGTGATCAATCAGAAACATATGGCATCATAAGTTCTTAACTGTGGTTATTTTGGTACAAAAGGTAAGGCGATAGGACAAGTAGAAGAGGAGTTATGATTTTTTTAACCATTTTTATGATTGACGGATGGCATTTTTTATGAATTTAGCAAGTTTGATGTGAAATATCTGGAAGAATAATCAAAATGAAGGTCTACAAAAAATTGGGCCTATTATTTTTACTGTGGAGAATGAGATTCCTAAATATTAGACAAGTTATATGCAAAATAACTTCCAGGTGAAACCTTAAATCTCAGGATTTCTCTGATTTGCATTTCGTGAGCAAATTGGGGCAACAACAACAAAAAATCAAAAAGAAATCATAACCTCGGAACTACTCAAGTGATCAACATAACATTGGTATCACTGAAATCAGATAAAAAAGATCTATGCAAATGTATAAAGTCTGATAGTCAGCTATTGATTTTTGAAAATCACTTTGGACTACCTAGTCTTATTTTTTTCACTGGCGATAAGGTCAGCTTCCTTATGCACATGTTATTTTTTCATTGTCCATAAGGTCAGCTTGTTATACATGTGTCTTGTATTCCTTCACTGGCCTGAGGTCAGCTTGCTATGTGTCTTATATTCCTTCACAGGCCATGACTCTAATATAACCGCACTGGTTGATTGGGTGTAAAACACCAAGTTACTTACTTAAGTAACAGGCCTTGAGGTCAGCTTGCTGTGTGTTATTTCTTCAGTGGCTGTCAAGTCAGCTTGCTACATTTTATTACTCCACTGGCCATAAGCTCAGGTGACTGTCTCGTTCCTCAAATAGCCATAAGGTCAGCTTGCTATGTCTCATTCCTCCAGTGGCCGTACGGTCCACTTGCTATGTGTCATTCCCCCATGGGCCATGAGGTCAGCTTTTTATGTCTCATTCCTCCATTGGCCATAAGGTCATCTTGCTGTCTTGTTCCTCTACTGGCCAAAAGGTCAGCTTGTTATGTCTTGTTCTTCCATGGGCCATAAGGTCAGCTTGCTATGTTGTGTTCCTTCATGGGCCATAAGATCAATAATATATTTGCTATGTCTTGTTCATTCATTGGCCAGAGGGTTAGCTTGCTATGTCTCGTTCTTCCACTGGCCATTATGTCAATTTGCTGCATGTTTTATTCTTTCGCTGTCTGTCAGGTGATGTGTCTCTTTGTCATGCTCCCTCACTGGCATAATGCTTTCCTGTCCTTCAAGTTGCCTTCTTCATGGGAAAACATAGGGCAGCAGAGCCATGTTTGTCACAGATGGAATAATTGACTATTTTGTGCTGTGATAAGGCATGATTAAGCCTCTAATAATTTCATCTGCTGTGACATCTTACGCAAGCTCAGGCTGGCAAATAAACTGGGATTTCAGAACTGATGGCTGTTTTATTTTGCTGAATATTTTGTTAGCATTCAATACATACACATACATGTTGTGCTTATTTTCTTCTTCTTTTTATATTTAATAGAGTTATTGAATTAATACTAGTTCTGAAGTTTGACCAATGGATGTGTAGTTGTGACAGTTACTGACATGGAATCAAGTGTTTGCTGGTTGTGTTCATTGCAGAAGAACCCCTACAGCAGTGCCCGGACAGCTGGCAAGATGTGTGGACCATGGTACAAGGCCCATGCTCTGCATCTGTTAAAGCTGCTAGCATTGCCGACAACATCTACGACACTTGCTTGTCAGTATCAGGCACTTTATAATGCTGTTTTTGTTATGTTTTATTCTCTCTAATTTCTTTGTTTGATTCTTTCAGTCATTTGGTTCGCAGTTGGTATTGTCTCATTGCTGAATTGCTGTAAGCATGATTTTCGGCATGTTTTCAAACTGTATGAGTTACTTGCTTGTGTTTGATTGTTAATGAAGTACTACTAACTCCCTCTGTGCTGGCTGAGTGTTGCTCTAAGTGTAACCTTGACTTTCATCCCCTGAAATAAGCTCCAACGTCATATTGCCACTTTAGGCCGCAAGTGTGACATTTGCTTAATTATCACAAATGACCAGTTCATTCAGGATAGAAAGATAGACAACAAAAACAAGTTGCAGAAGGTTTTGCACCATTTTTTTCATAGCCAGGAAATTTGTTTCCAGTGATCTACCTTGATTACATGATCATGAAGTCTTATGGGTTTAATTGTTGTTTCTTTTTTCTTTTTTTTCTTTTTTTAGTGCAGTTATGTTTGAGTGAGAAGTTGGTGATGGATAGAATTAACTCTGCTGGCAGTACATCTTCATTTGCTCATCTAATCAATTACCAGCTGTGCTTGCAAATGCTCTGGTAGGCTGTTTTTGATCTTTGCTGCGGTGCAGCAAAGTTGTTGATGTTGCTTGTGCATGATATGGTGTGTCATTGTGAGAACTTTCAACTAAGACTTCCCAGTTGTGTGAGCATGTGGATTGTGTCTGCATACATACACATTATCTTGCAGTCACTATGCCAGCTCACTGAAGTGTGCATCATACATCATGAGAGTCTGGAACTACAACTGCAGTGTGAATCAGCTGCAACGAATGACAGCATCAGACCCAGGGGTCTTCAGTGAAATCAGCTTTGACATCCTCCAGGACTTTGTACGGAACTGCAGTGCAGTGGGTGAGGCCAATAATCTGATGTTACACTTTGAGCAGAACTGCAGTGCAATGTGTGAGGTTTATAATCTGCTGCTACACTTTGAGCAGAATTGCAGTGCAGTGGGTGAGGCTGATAATCTGATGTTACACTTTGAGCAGAACTGCAGTGCAGTGGGTGAAGCTGATAATCTGATGTTACACCTAGCAGAGCTCAATTCTCCCCAAAAAGATGGTTCTGGTGTTGGGCTACAGGAATGAGACCATATGATGAGACTGAGAGAGATGTATTTGGGGGATGCAAACTGATGGATGTACCCAAGAAATATCACCAGACTAGTGTAGGTGAGAGTATGGGTGGAGTGACAGAAGCGGAGGAAGATATATAGTAGCTCAGATTCATGAGTGTTTGCAGTAAACAAGTTTTGTCATAAAATGTTTTTTCGGATGGTATCGGATTAACATTTGCTCTTTGACAGTGCTTTTTGAAAAGTAGACGTTGGTGCATAAATATAGGAGATATATGATTCTTTTTGCGTACCAAAAGGATTGGGCCATCTTTATTTTGTGGTGTTTGGTTTGCAGGGGTAGATGCACTGTTCTCTGTGGATTTGGCCTCCACTCCACTGTGCCAGGTGCCAGATGCACTGGCTTACATCGCAGAGTACTTGTACATGGAGGGTGCAAAGGAGCATGGCCCAGTGACAGAGGCAGGAGATAGCACTCCACAACCAGAGCTGGCATCAGAATCCACAACTCGTGACATGTCTTTCACCTCCACCACCACCAGGCCTTGGACAACTGACTCGACCAAAAACCCCATGGAGGGTGTGCCACCCAATCCCTGCACGTGAGTTCTGGCAATATTGAATATGAAGCTATCCTGTGTGTGTAATGTAGTGTCAGTTTATGGAGCGCACAATAAAAAGAACTTCACATGAACTATGGGAAACCCCCCAGAGAATCAGCTCTTGTAATACTGAACTAGTGCTGGCACTGGAACTAGCAGTTAGGTTGGTGCTCCAGTACTCCAGGTGCTGGTAGTGTTGCACTGGTGATGGTAATTGTGCCGTGCTATTGCTACTAGCACTGTGCTGCTTCCCAGTACTGTTCTTATTCTGCAACAAGGCCCTTTCAGTGCCCATGTGTCTTGTGTGCAAGTTAGTGTCTTTGGGGAACAAAGTGGAAAACAGCTTGCAGCAGAATGAATGATGCAGGGTAATTGTTTGGCTTTGTTTTGCAATGTTTTATTACAATATTAGTTGCTGTTGTTCCTTTTCTTGGGATTGGGGGTTATGAGGAACATCATTTTTTCATCCATGTTCACATGTAGATATACCGGAAAGGAAGGCTGTCATGTGATTCCCCTTTCCTGTCCTCTGACATTTTTCTGCCAAGTCCTCTTGCTCTTTCTGTCTTGTCATGTTTTCATCCAACAGTCCATTGTTCTGGGGGTTTTCATGAAAATGATCCAGAATTATTTTGTGATGAGATAAGCTTTTTTGCTCAGATATTGTTGAGCAGCTAGGAGATGGTAGGTGGTATGTGCAGCTTGCTGCCGTATGGCACTGGTGTTTGTCATAATGCATTTACCTTTGGATAAAAAATGTTTGTGTCCATTTCTTTTTGATACTTTTCTTTAATCTAGTATGAGTAAATCAGATGGCATAGTTGACAATACCAGCATGTCTGTGTTCTTTTTAACAGTGGCAATATTAAATGGACAAACTCTTTAAAATTAGTATTTGCTCTTTGTTTATGTATGCTTTGTTTTACATTTGTATAAGGATTGATTGTGTGGATTTGACTTGAGGAATGGTTTACATATATGAGAAGTTTGTTGAAGTATGCATTTGCTTATGACAGAGTTTGATCATACTGGGTAATCTTGTGTGGTTGACAGTAGTTAAAATCCAATTGCAAATTTACCAGTAGAAGGTATATAGGAAGTTGCGCTTGGTAGTGTATACAGATATAAAAAAGGTGTATAGGAAGTTGTGCGTTGTGTTGTGTGCAGGTATAAAGAAGGTATATAGGAAGTTGCATGTTGTAGTGTGTGCAGGAATAAGGAAGGTATATCAGAATTTATGCGTGGTAGTGTGTCCAAGTACAAGGAAGGTATACTTATGAGAAGTTGCCCATGGTAGTGTGTGCAGGTATAAGGAAGGTATACAGAAAACTGTGTATGGTAGTGTGTGTGTGGTTATAAGGAAGATATATAGGATGTTTTTCACATGGTAATGTGTGTGCATTTTGTGTTGGGGGGAGGGGGTAAGGGTGCTGGTATTAATGTATATATTTATTGGACATGGTTTGTAATACTATAGTTATCATTTGCTTGCTTAAGGAATGTGTTTATGGTAGAATGGGATACTTGATGGGTCTAGTTTGTTGAAGTGCTTGTAAATGTTTTTGTCACAGTTGTGTGTATGATTACACAAAGCGAGTTTAACTTTGTCGAGAGAATAGTGCTTTATAAGAATTACTCATTGTTTCTTCTCTCAGGTCTGCACTGCAAACGACTGCATTCATTGTTTCTCAACTCCGGTCTTTGGGACTTGAATGCTCTGTGGATGAGGTTGGTCCTGCCCTTGGCTTTTCTGAAATCGTGCAGAGGTCCAACAGAACATTTGCCAGGAACTTCGGACAGTGTGTTGGTAAGTCTTGCTGCAGCTGGGGTGGGGTATTTCAGTTGATAAAGTGCCAAACCAAAAAGCCAGGCAGGTTTGCTTGCCTGGTGCCATTACAGGCTTTTTCTCCCAGAGGTAACTTTCAGTGCAGACTCTGATGGTGTTTGTACAGTCTCTGTGTGCAATTGCATGCATCAACAGCTGTATGTATAGAGGTGTGCCACATTGTGTTGTGTGCATTTTGTGTGTGATTTTTGCTCTTCATATTGCAGATCTATAGTTGATTTGTTGTTTGTTGTAGGATATTACTTTTTTAGTACCTTATAGATCTATAATATTTCAGTTAAGCTGCATTGTCCTTCACTCCTATCAGTCTTATTTTGTATAATACTTTATGTAAATTGTTTTGGTAGGACTATGTTCTATGTGTGTATAGAATATCCTATTTAGGTTAATATGTATCATGTGAGCGCTCAGGGTGTTGATGAGCGCATAATAAATGTACATTATTATTATTAAAAAAGAAAACAAAAATTGTCTGAAAGATGATGGTGGTGATAAGAAATGATCCATACATGAGGAAGGTGGAAATATTTTGCCTGCTTTAAAAAGTTTGTTTTAACTTGCATTGGGCATTTTTCAAAGGCAAGTTGATGGACTTCAATGTCTGTCCCACAGACTACGTCCTTAATGAGCCAGACAAGGCAGACCCGTGTTTCAACATGGCACATGACCCAGCGCAGCAGCAGTGTTTTCCACAACTCGTGCCCTTCCTCCAGCCAGACCCAGTCAATGCATATGAGGCTTGTGGGTGAGTTCTTTTCTGTCTTGATCTGTATCTGTTTAACCAGTCAACCTGTACGTGTCCATGAATTAGCAAGAGACAGGAAGGATTCTTTTACTGGATCTGTCTTTCTTTTTACACAGTAAACACATATTATGTGTATCCATAGACAGCAAGTGACTGGGTGAGTTCTTTGCTGAAACTGTCTTACCTTTTACACAGTAACACCATTAGTATTGATCCAGTCAGCAAGAGACTTAAGGTACATATGAAAAATATAGTCCGAGATACATCAGTGGCTGTTACATGCTGTCTTTTCAGAAAATCTATAACATGTGATTTGTGTTATGATGTGCAGTTAGAGTCAGTTTTACAAGCAACAATTACATGACTGTGTGCAGTGCTGTCACTAGTGCCGTGGAATGTCTTGTCGGCGTCACCCAGTGTACCCGTGAACACACCCGTGATGCCATCACAGCCTATCTGTCGCTGCTCTACTCCTACAAATACATCATTAACAGACCTCTGGACCCTGAGGCCAACTACCATAACATCCGCCACGCTTTCCAGTGCAATGACAGTAAGTTTAAAGGAGTGTGTGAGAGGCTGGGGCCTTGGTTGGTTGTTTGGTAGCTAGGCTTGTTTTATTGAGTTTGGGGAAGGGGGGAGGGGGTGGTCAGGTGACTGGCTGAATTTAGCAAATAGCACAGTCGGTGTTTATCACAGCTGCTTGCTCACATAGTCCAGTGTAGCTGCAGCCAGTTCTTGTAATTACCTGTGTTGGGATGAGTTTGTTTGAAACATGATGGCTTGTTCTTAACACATTCTGGACATGATGACTTTGCCTTCTGTGGCATTTACTACAGGAGCAAAGAAGATGAACGACAATGTGAACCATTTGGCTGTGTCAGTAACTATCGTGTTCAGTGTCACTGGAAAAATATTGCCTGTAAACCACCCTACCGGAAGAGTGGGGCATAGTTTGAAGCTGAGTTTTTATCCATTGACAATGGGTTTGCATTAAATTTACCAAGTAAACTAACCACACACCCAAACCTAGTAACATTAGTTGATATCAATGGATGGGTCTTTTGGTACCTGTCTCTCAGTGGAAGGGTCTTTTGGTACCTATCTAAAATCTCTCTTTGTGTGTGTGCAGTGGAGTGTCCGAGTTGGGAAGATGTGGCAGAAGTGATGTCAGAGACCTGCACATCATCCCTGATGGCCCTGTCATCAGCAACCACCCCTGATGAGGCATGCATGTGAGTGACCATGAACAACGTGACCAGCAATTTCTCAGCAGACCATAGACCTGTTAACCAACAGTTATTTTGACCCTATATGTTCATGCTGTTAAAAGCATGACATGTGGGAAAATCAGTTTCACCCTCACGCTGAAATAGCTATGCAGCAGTTACAGCTGTTTTGTTCTGACTGATGATAATCATGTTGAAATGCCAAGACTTTCATTAAATTCTTTCACAATCCATCAGGTCCTAAGTTTATAGTCAACTTCAGCCAAGCAGAATTAGATCTTAAATTTTCTGGTTTGCTTGCATTGCAGAAATTTGTTTTGACTGTGTTTGGGGTTTTTTGCTTTATAATGGGCTTTGTGGTCCAGTTTGGAGAAACAGCACATATTGGAGTACATTATTATTATTGGAACGAGAGTAAACATGGCAACAGTACATAGAACAGGATATTGTCTTGCACACATGCATGCATGCACATACACATGCACACACATGCAAACACCAGAGGTATAAGAGCTGCTGACACAAGGTCTGTTCCATCTCTCAGCCACTACACCAGCACGATCCAGTGTGGGGTCTACATCCTGCGCACCAAGAACCGGAAGTGCAGCGTGACTGAGCTGGAGGCAATGGTCCGGAAGAACATGACCCTCTTCAACAGCCAGGCTAGCGGTGTGGACGTGCTGTCATACTGCTCAGGTAGGAGTCTGTGAGGGTGCCAACAAAGAACAGTCTCTGTATGCTCCTTCTTCTGTATCATGTCCAACTTCAATAGTTTAAAGACTTAGATAGTTTTAGTGCATGCTGGGTTCCTTTTGTGCTGCCAGAATCTACTGCAATCTGATATGGACTGTATGATCTCTAATGTGCGTATGTGATTTCTTTGCATGTGTATGCACACTGGGGGACCTCAGCTTATACATCTTGACGCAAAAGACTTGCATAGAGTCATCATAGGATTTGATTCTGGAGATATCTTGGGGTGGGTGCAAAGCCTAGCATGTAATGGTCACCCATCCATGTGAAGACCATGCTCAATTGTGCTTAACATTTGGCTGTAAAGAGGCTGCTCTTGCTCTGTGCCTCCAACTGTCTTTGTTGCACAACACTGCACAGTGCAAGCTTAGCACACTCATTAAGTCAGAGCCGTGTTTCTTACATTGCAGGTCCACAGCATAGTTTTTAGTAAGATGGGACTGGGCATTTTTACAGATATGTATATTTATCATTTATGTCCACTCGCCCCAACCCCTTGCACAGGTTTACACTAGTGTCTGTCCATACTAGCTGTTGTTGCTTTGACTGCTGTTGATGTGATGAAACTGATGACAAGGATCATACATTTAACAGTGATGTGGATAAGTTTTTATATTTTTTATCCTAATGATGGGGCTAAAAATAATTATGATGGAGGCAATGTTGATGAATGCGATGATGATGGAGACTTTGATAATGGCAGTGCTGACATTGACAAAAAATGGCAGTGATGAATAGAGATGGTGAAAATATTCCACATATGCTGACATTGACAAAAATGGCAGTGATAGAGATGGTGAAAATATTCCACAGATGCAAGCCTGGAGTTTTCAATGGACCTGGACAAGGCCTCATTGTGTGAGGTTCCTGAGGCCCTGATGTACATTTTACGCTACTTGCCCTTGGACAACAGCAATGGGGACAACAGTGAGGACAGGGGTGACGGTAAGTCTGGTGCTGTTTCACACATGTATCTCAGGTTGTCAATCTGTTTGTGTTGCTGTTTTTTTTTTCTTCTCCTTGTGTCTCTGTTCATCTGTGTAGTTATCTTTCTCTCTGTCTCTGTCTGTCTGTCTGTCTGTCTGTCTTGCTCATAATATGCTTATCGTATGCTCATAATATGTAACTGAATGATGTATGGCATGTGTTCATCTGGCGCTGTGAGCATGCTATGTTCTGTGTGGAAATATTTGTGTATAACGTTTCACTCACTCATTCAAGCCTATATGTATATAAATACCTGTAATTTAATATCTATTTGTCTGTAGCTTAGCAAGGACTAGTTGTTAGGTTTTTGACTAAACCTAAACTACATTCCTTGTAAAATAAAGTTTTCGAGTTTGAATTCTCTCTCTCTCTCTCCCCCCTTCCCTGCCTCTCTCCTTCCCTCCATCTGATTATCTGTGTGTCTTTCTGTCTCTCTGTCTTTCTGTCTGTCTCTGCCTAGAACCATGAACTAGCTCTTTGCTTGTGTTTTGCCACATTTTCACCTGGTGCAGAATAATTGTGCATGTGATTTGTGCTGAGGTGCAATTGACAGGATGTTAAGATCCAGTGAAATAAATGTTTTGTCTGTTCACAGTAAGGTGACATTAAACAAAACAAAACAAAAACAACAAGGTGATGTTAGGCACCCCCTCCCCTCCCCCCCAACACACAACAACAACAATAACCTTTTATCATCTTAATTATTAATAAGTTCTATTTAAAAAAACAGAATCAAAGAACTAGTAAATCTCTCTCTCTCTGTCAGCTGCTTTCCTTGTCTCTGTCTGAAATATCTTTACATGTGGTGATACTGAACATATATTTCTGCTTATTTACACTGATGAAAAAGGTTGTATTGTACTGCATTATATTGTGTCTTCAGCGTCGACTACCGTCAGCACCATGTTCTCACTGACATCTCCAAGTCCAGTGTATTCCACACCACCCAATGACCGTTCAGAGGGAAGCAGCTCAGACCGTCATCGTATCCCTCCTAATCCTTGCACGTAAGTTTTGTTGGCAGCAGAGTTTAGACTGGTGTTGACTGCTCTTGTTTTGGAGCTGTAACCAGAAGGCTGGTAAAGTGAGACTGTCACCATGTAAGGTACAAGATGATGACTTTTCAAAAAATGTGTACAGTCCTTGGTTGATTATAACAAACTCTGCAGTGCAAATGGTGACAGAACACAAGTGGAGTAATTTCTGCTTGTAGAAACATTCTTCCGTAAAAAAATGTGGCTTGTGTATAAAAGTGCAGCTTGTGCATAAGTAAATTATTGCTGAGGAATCATCTGCGCATCAAAACTGCTAGTTTCCAATGACTTGCACTGTTGTAGCTAACTCATTGTAAATTCTTTTTTAATTTTGTCATAGAGTCCTGTACTACAGTTATGCCTGAGTACGTAAATCTACCCTATATATGTAACTTGATCATGCAGACAGATATAACTGTAATTGTAAATGAAAGGTGCATCATAATGGATGGATACATATGAATTCAAATAAAAGCCCCACATTGGTACATGGTGTGCTTGACAAGAACAAGAAAAACATTTGGCCTGAACATGGGGCCCACATCGTTATATATCTGAGCAACATTTTGAGAATGGACTGGTGAACAAAGGCAAGAGAGGTGTGTGAAATCCAAAACTGGGTCAGAAGGTAGTGCTAGTTCATGGAATGCCCCGAACCAGCCTTTGTCCCACTACCCAACAGCTGACAGAATTATGAAAAGCACACTTAACTGGAGTTCTCTGGTTGTTTCCAGCAGGGATTTACAAAGAACACCAACCTTTGTCCAACTGGCCAACAGCTGAAATAGCAAGGGAGGAATACTACTAACTGGACTTCTCTGTTTTTCAGCACGGCCTTGCAAGTAGCGGCCCATGTGACATCAGCTCTGAGGTCTTTGGGACTGCAGTGCAGTTTCCAGAATGTGTCCACCGCCCTGTCTCGTCAGAACTTCTCTACAATTCCAGAATTGAGTCAGGAAGTGAACAAGTGTAGAGGTGTGTGCACACAGTGTCATTTGCATCTGTGTATGTGTAGGCACATGTGTGTGCATGATGGTTGGAGATGTTAGTGACGAATTTTGTGTGTATTAACAGTGTGTATGTTTTTTATGTCATGTGTTTTTGCTTGTGTCTGAAATGTACAAAGACCCCATGATTATTATTTATCGTAGATTAAAGTGTTGATGTCACAATGTCAGGAGACTGGCTGATGGTACAGAGCAATGAAATGAAACAAAAGCAGTTATATTTCTTTTTGTTGAGGGATAGAGAAGAATTATTGCTATAAGTACTGTACTTTCTCTGCAGATTTTTCTGAGAGGCTGGCTGGAGATAGGTGTTTCAACCTAACTAATGGGTCCGATCAGCAGCAGTGTCTCCCAGACCTAGGACCAATCTGGAGTAGTGCCAACATCTCTGTCTATGAAGCATGCAGGTTAGTCATGTATGTTGTTGGTAATAGTGATAATACCAGCCAAGTGATGGCCTTCCATTGTGCCAAATATGCCAGCCCGACCTCTGAGGACATTCCACCCCACATCATCATGGCCTTCCACAAGGCTAAACCAGGTCTTGGCACATCTACAAATGGGCATCATTAATGGATTCTTTTTCCCATTTTTGTGCATGTGATTAACCTGCTAGGAAGTCTGGTGGTGGCAGTTGCCGTTGTTGTTGTGCAGTTGGTGGAACGTTAAAATCTAAGAACTAACTCTTGTTCTTCTTCTTTCTGTCCTCTTTCTTTCTCTTCTTCTTTACATCAGACATGCATGCTGGCAATTCATCATATGGACTTTCTTTTTTCCCTTTAAACTTTATTAGTCAGTTTATGTTACAAATGACAGTTAATTACTTGCAAAAAGCTGGACCCATATGCACTTAATGTTCTTGAATATGGGTTTTTTTTGGTGTTTTTTAAATGTCTTTTTCTCCATTTGTTTGGGCTGTAATCTTACAGGGTGGTGAATGACATTGCTGCCTGCCTGAGTCGCTTCAGTGGCTGCAGAGAGGAAGAGAGCCGGCAATCCTTCATGGACTATCTGTCCTTTGTCTTCACGTACTACAGGCTGGGCAATGAATTGATTGCATATGGTGCCAACATCCACAACATTTACAACGCCTTGATCTGTGATGCTGCTGGCAGTGGTGAGGTTCTGCTTTAGCTGTTATCCTTCATTGTTGTAATGTTCTCTGGTATTTTATTTTCGCTCCTACCATATGCCTCCTGTTGTTTCATGCACAGCTTTGGGAATGGGATTGTGGGTGGGTGTTATTATTAACATGAATGCTTCTTAGCTGTACATTAGCCAGTTGTGGCTGTAGATGTAGCCTGTTTATGTATCATGTGAAAGTTTTGTGTAAGTATCAAAATGTTAGGCAAAGTGTTCCTATACCCATTTTAGATGAATTAGGGTGACAGAATTGTATTACCATTTGTTCTAGAAAACAACTGGAAATATTGCAAAATGTAATGTCTTGGCCAGTTGCTTGTATAGCTGGGAGGTTTTGATTGTTTATCAATTTTGTCTTGAATCTTTCAGAGTTTCCAGGGCAGACCACTGCCAACCCAAACATCATGACAGGTGAGAGTTTCTTGGATCAGATTGTATAAAAGGAATGGACAAAAATGGGGTATTCAGTGGAGAATGTTACAGCAGAATGGGCTTTCTCTGTCTCCCTCTCTCTATCTCTGTCCTGTGTGTTGTGACACTGCCTGGAGTTTGCTCTAGCCTTCTTCAGTGTTCCTGTCTCTGCACATTCACATTACCCTCAGCTGTCGTGTTTATTGTGACACTGCCTTAAAGTTAAGCTGTCCTTTGCATTGTGACGTTGCCCTAAGCTGACCTTTGCATTGTGACATTGCCCTAAGGTGTCTTTTGCATTGTGACATTGCTCTAAGCTGTCCTTTGCATTGTGTCATTGCCGTAAGCTATCCTTTTCATTGTCCTGGCCTTTCAGAGCCGGTATTTAAAGGCAGCCTGAGATTAGAGGACATGGAGTGGCAAGAGGAGTATGCAGACACCAACAGTGTGCAGTTTCAGCGGCTGAAACGGACTGTGGAGTCAGAGGTTAGTATACAAAACATTAAAGGCTTTACTCTGCGTTTGGCAGTCAAGCTGTCTCTGTCTGTTCCTATCTCAGTTCCTGTCTCTAGCTGTCCCCTCCCTCTCTGCGTCTATCTCTGACTGGCTGTCTCCCCAAAATGTGCCTAAAATTCATGTCCCTGTGGAGGTTGTGCTTACATCCAAAAGTAAACGGGCATAACTTGTGCAGGAACACACAAAAGTGTACAATGAGATATGCAAGCATAGTCATGTCCATGTATATGTACACATACACATAGACACAAAGTCACGCTCATTAGCATGCCACTGCCAATGGTTCTGAAGATCACTATGGACAGTACTCTTGAAGAAGTGAATCTTATGGCAACAAGACTTGGATGAAGATGAAGCTCATGACAATGTAGTTCCAGAAAATGGTGAAGAAGGCAGCTCCACTAGAACTGTAATCTGTGTTGTTCACAAACTGGAATGTTGGCAAGGTGTAAATGGAGCGTGATATGTGATGAAATATTGACCTGTACGCATTGATCCTGTTTCAGTTGGAAATGTTCTTTAGAAGGAGTGACATGGGACCACTTGTGGGCCGTGTGGTTCTTGTGGCAGCCAGGTGAGTGATTATTTTTTAGAAATAGACATATAAGCCAGTAAATATGTCCCACTGGACTGATTTTTTCCCTTACAGATCATTCTATTCTGCCTTTATTATTTCATGCCCTAGAAATGACACTAACATTGAACCATGATTTATATTTCTTTTTACCAACACTGTGAGACAGCTTTCTCCCAGGAACTTTGCCCAACTTTCCCAAATAAAGTATTCTTTTGTACACTATAGGTTTTGAAATGCAAAATAAGAATCTTTTGCAGCTTTTCGCTACTAATTAAATGTACATGTTCTGTCTTTGTGGTAACTCATGTCTCAAGACCGTCATGAATAAATATGAAGGGGTGGCGGGAGGGGGGGGGGGGGTAAGAAAAGAGATGTATTTAAAGCCTTGATGGGGCTTTGCAGCTCCTGTAAAGTTTACCCATGTAAAGCAATGTGACCAAAGAATGCATTGTGTGCAAACCAAATTAAAGCATGTGTTTTAAATGTGCAGACCTGGGAGTGTGCTATTGGACGTCCTGCTCTTCATGATGGAGCGGAGATCACTGAGCAGTACTGAGCTGATGTTGATGCACGATCGGCTGATTGCTGATGATGGGTCGGCCATGCTGTACTACCTTGACCAGGGCCAACAGCGCTTTGAGGAGAACAATGTCCCCACACTCACCTTCTCCAGCATTTCCTTTCAGCGTATGAAAGGTATGTGGGTGTGGCTGCATAGGTGAATGGTCAAGTTCTGTGGGCCTGGGAAAGTGAGTCCTGTGGGCCTACACAGGTGAGTTCTCTGGGCCTACACAAGTGAGTCCTGTGGGCCTACACAGGTGAGTTCTGAGCCTACAGAAGTGAGTCCAGTGGGCTAGTGCAGTTTATTTGTGGCCTACAAAGTGAGTCCTATAGGTCTACACAAATAGTTCTGTGATCCTACACAAGTGAGCCCTGTGGACCTACACAAGTGAGTCATGTGGGTATGCTGACATTGTTGTTGTGTGCAAAATAATGTGGGACTTAATTCTGAGCCTCAGAATCTCAGTGTAGTGAGAGGGCAGTGTGCAGAAATCACATTTTTTGCATCAGTAGAAACAATTCTTTCAACTAAGAAGCAGCAGCGGACATTCTTGTGAAGAAAGAATGGTACAAAAATTCATCTGAGTATTTGGCATTTTGGGGGTAACAGCATTGTGAATTTCTGTCCAAACTGATATTTTGGAATGAGTTTGGTTATAGAGCATATTTTTGTTGTTGTTATAGAGCATATTCTTTTGCTTTGATCTGGTGAGCCAGGAGTGAGTAGTTTACATTCATTTAATAGCTGTCAGAAAAAGGCAGTGCTTGGTTGCTGTACAGTGGCCAAAACGTCAGCTTGCTGTGTGCTTCATTCCTTCACAGGGGTGATGCTTGCTTGCTTTTATATTTTTGTAGCTCAGTTAATTTCAGTTCAAAATGGTATTTGTATTCACCCACTGGTCCTGCTGTCTTTACATATTTTTTCCTTTAAATTGTCTCTGAAATTCTGACATCTGCTGATATTAAATTGCATGAAGCAACAGTCACATTTGTTATGTCTGTTTTCCTCAGCTGTTCAGGAGTGCCCATCTGACTGGTCATCCATATGGAGCATTGCTTATGGACCGTGCTCCAAGTCTGTTGAGGCTGTGTACAAATCTGAGAACACACAGGAAACCTGCCAGTGAGTACATGTATGCAGGAGTGATGCTGATATTGTTTATACCAGCCAATGCTGGAGTTCTTCTACTGACCCCCTTTACCCCCACATATGGTACTAGTATAGATCTAAAGCTGTACTGCAAAAACTACCAATAATTGGTTGCTCCTCTCTTCTTTTTTTCCTCTCCACTCTCAATCTTTATCTTTGTCTGTCTCTGTCTGTCTGTCTCTCTGTTATCTCTCTCTGTGTGCAGCCATATAATAGCTGCACACATACACATGTTGTACATCTTAAGAAGAAGAGGAGCAACAACAAATGTAACTTGTTTTTCTCTTTCCATGTTGCAGTCACTATGTGAACACCTTGAGATGCGGGTCTTACATCATGAAAGCTAATAACTACGACTGCAGTGTGCAACAACTGCATTGGATGATGGTGGAAAATGAACAACTCTTCTATCAACTGAATGTTCGTGACAACTTCACCCTCTGTGATGGCTCAGGTGCGAAATGGGAGTGAACAATGTTTAGAATGTTGACTGTGCACAGTTCTGCATTTCCTTTCTGGATAAACCTTGGCAAAACATTCCATTTTTGTGTTCAAAGGTTTAGGGCTTCTTCATCCTGGGTATTAGCTTGTCTTGATAGCTTACATATGCGTGTGTGTGTGTATGTGTGTGTGTGTGCACTCTACTATTATGCTCCACAAACCCAACAGCAGTGTGTCTTATTTTCAGGGGCAGAGCTGTCAATGTCGGTGGACTTGAACACCACACCCCTTTGCAGAGTCCCTGAAGCCCATGTCTATGTAGCCGAGTACCTGTGCACTGATGAGGAGGAGCGAGATTTTCCTGCAGATGGTGGCAACACAACATCCAGACCGACACTGGAGTCGGGATCTCCAAGTTTAGGAGTGTCTTTTGCCACCACCGCCACTCCAATGTGGACAAGGCCCACAACCAGGGACCCCATGGAGGGTGTGCCACCCAACCGCTGCACGTGAGTCAGACAGTTCAGCAAGGGGGTGTTGGGATGATAGAATATCGGCACCTGGGAAAGCAGTGATGAATATTATTGTTCTGTCATTGTTTAGGCAAAAGAGGTATATTTTTGCTTCATATTTGAGCTCTCAAGTCACAGCCATGTTGGTCACCTTTTACCAGTGATGTGTTTGATATCTGCCACATAAGTCAGCCTTGCTTGCGACGTCATACATACAGAAAGTTGGGCACAAAATTGCAGCTCTCAGTCATGCCTTTGTGAATTACAAACATCAGTTTAATACAGACAAAATCAGAATTTGAGTACAAAATTGCTGTACACATTTATGTATTTTTAAACTCCTAACAGTAGGGCTTGTGACATTTGTTTGGTTCAGTTCCACTTTAATGTTATGAAAGACATGCAAAGCATGAATAGTAGAGTCAAAGGCCAGCTGCAAGGGATCTGAATCCGTGTGAAGAGTCTGTCAGTGTGTAAGTGCTGTAGACCCATGCAGCCTTTGAAAAGAAATAGTTTTGAAATTGCATTAAAAGAAATATGGCTTACTTTACAGCTAAATATCACATATTTGCTGAGACTAGACTGAATGAAGAAATATGGGAAAATGCTTGATTGGAGGATTTGTTAAATATTATGGGTGGGACATTTTCTTTAGAACTGTTGACCCCATTATGTCTGTGTTGTCTGTTTTCAGGAAAGGGGTGAAGAAGGTACAGTGCATTCAGTCACACCTGAACTCCTTGGGTCTGGCTTGCACAGCTGAAGACATAGGCCCTGTCCTGGCCTCTTCATCCCTCATAGAGAACTCTGATTCTGCACTGGCAACAGAGATCAAAGATTGCAGAGGTAATATGTATTTTTGTTTGAAAAGAGAGTAGTTGGTCTTTTATTCACTTTTTCATCACTTTATTAATTCCTGATCTTTGGGAAAGTCCGGCAGAGCATGTGGTAAGTGCATTCAAGCGTTACAGCATAGCTGGCCTGCCAATAAAAGGTACTTGGTAGGACAAGACAGGTGTTGGCCGATATACATACTGTCTGCTTTGGTAACCGTTGAGCTTTTTTGTGAGTGTGTTAAAAACAAATTCAGCTTTTATTATTTTCAGGAAAGGCCACTGCTTTACACTGTATGTAGTCTGACGATATGAAAGCAGATGTGGAGATAAGTAAAATTATGACAGTGACTAGTTCTGTTTGGTTTTGAAAGCAAACACAAATTTGATGCGAGCTGTCGATAGGAATGGGGATATTTTGAAAAGAAAAGAGAGAATATTCAGATTTAGTTTGTATATAGGTAGGCAGGGATTTTATATCTGTGCATCAAGATGGAGACCTTTCTTAGTTTCTATCCTTATCACCCTGATATAACCTCAAGGGTTGAGTGGGCGTAAAACAAGTTACTTGCTTGGTACACTTTCTAATGTTTCTTTGTTTGAGCTCTATGCATTGCTGTCTGTCACACTGCTCTTTGTCACTTTCTAATGTTTTAGTACATCCCAGTGGATTGTGACTTTACAGTGACATTCTCTCACTTCTCCTTTCAGACTATGTGGACAGTCTTCCAAGTGGAGATCCCTGTTTCAACATGACAGATCCAGACCAGCAGATGTGCTTAGGGTATCTGGGACCCATCTACCAGGATGGCCCAATCTCTGCAGAGACAGCCTGCCAGTGGGTATTTCACTGGATTGCTAACTTGATGATAATTTTGTTTGTTTCAATTTGTCACCAGACAAGACCCCAAATAAGTAGTCATACTGATGTTTGCAATGGCTAATCCATTATATTCAAAAGTCTGCTTCTAATTTGTTATGTTACACACTTTGTGAATTGTTGCCATTATCTTCCTCCTAGGCTCCTACATGTTTTTCAGCAATCTGTTGTGGCAGTTACTAAAAGAAACCCATTACAATGGGGGGGGGGGGGGGGGGGGGGGGGTTACTGGGCACTGCCACTCTGCTTCCTGATTTATTTATTTTTATATGCTTGTCCCAGAATCTCAGTGTAGTGAGAGAACAGTATGCAGACCTTCTTTTTGTTGTTTGTTCATTTTCTTTAGTTTATAGAGCATATTCTTTTGCTGTGACCAGCTGAACCAGTAATGACTACTTTACATTTCCTCTGGAGCTGTCTGAAAGGCAGCACTCAGTTGAATTACACTTTCTGGTTCTTCATCTATATTGTGGGTTAAGTTTTTTTTTTTTTAATTCCACATACTCTGGCATCATTTGAGGGTAAGGTGGCAACACCTTTTTCCATTTTAGTTTTGATGTGACCTGAAGAAAGTAAATCAGTATTTTTATATCAGCAATGTATTCTTTCCCCACAGAGACCTGAAAGTGAAACTGCAGACATGTTGTTTTGTTCTGCAGGGCTGTGACAAGCACAGTTAACTGTCTGGACCAGAAGAATGAGTGCAGTCAGCAGGCCACACGGGAGTCGGTTGTGGGCTACTTCTCACTGGTGTACTCCTTCAAGCATGAGTTCAACGTAGTACTGGATGAGAAAGTCAACTTTGACAGTGTGGCGCTAGTCTTCTCCTGTTTGCCAGGTCAGTTTGCTGGTTGTGTGACTTCTTTCTTCATTGGCCATCAGGTCAACTAGCTATGTAAGGTCAGCTTGCTGTATTCCTTCACATATTGTAAGGTCAGTTTGCTGCATGTCTTATTTTTTCACTGGCCACAAGGTCAGCTTGTGCACAGCTTATTTTTTCACTGGCCATAAGGTCAACTTGCTATGTGTCTTGTATTTCTTCACTGGCCTTGAGGTCAACTTGCTATGTGTCTTATATTCCTTCACAGGCCATCGCCCTGATATAAACGCACTGTTCACTGGGTGTAAAACACCAAGTTACTTAGTTACTTATTTCACAGGCCTTGAGGTCAGCTTGCTATGTGTTATTTCTTCAGTGGCTGTAAATTAAGTCATCTTGCTACATTTTATTACTCCACTGGCCATAAGCTCAGGTGACTGTCTCATTCCTCAAATAGCCATAAGGTCAGCTTGCTATGTCTCATTCCTCCAGTGGCTGTATGGTCCACTTGCTATGTGTCATTCCCCCATGGGCCATGAGGTCAGCTTTTTATGTCTCATTCCTCCATTGGCCATAAGGTCATCTTGCTGTCTTGCTCCTCTACTGGCCAAAAGGTTAGCTTGTTATTTCTTGTTCTTCTGTGGGCCATAAGGTCAGCTTGCTATGTTGTGTTTCTTCATGGGCCATAAGATCATTAATATATTTGCTATGTCTTGTTCGTTCATTGGCCATACAGTTAGCTTGCTATGTCTCATTCTTCCACTGGCCATTATGTCAATTTGTTGTATGTTTTATTCTTTCGCTGTCTGTCGGGTGATGTGTCTCTTTGTCATGCTCCCTCACTGGCATAATGCTTTCCTGTCCTTCAAGTTGCCTTCTTCATGGGAAAACATAGGGCAGCAGAGCCATGTTTGTCACAGATGAAATAATTGACTATTTTGTGCTGTGATAAGGCATGATTAAGCCTCTAGTAATTCCAGCTGCTGTGACATCTTAAGCAAGCTCAGGCTGGCAAATAAACTGGGATTTCAGAACTGATGGCTGTTTTATTTTGCTGAATATTTTGTTAGCATTCAGTACATACATGTACTTCATTCTTTCTTTTTTTCCTTTCTTTTTTTTGTATTTAATAGAGTAACTGTATCATTCTAGTTCTGAAGTTTGACCAGTGGATGTGTAGTTGTGACAGTTAGTGACATGGAATCAAGTGTTTGCTGGTTGTGTTCATTGCAGAAGAACCCCTACAGCAGTGCCCGGACAGCTGGCAAGATGTGTGGACCATGGTACAAGGCCCATGCTCTGCATCTGTTAAAGCTGCTAGCATTGCCGACAACATCTACGACACTTGCTTGTCAGTATCAGGCACTTTATAATGCTGTTTTTGTTATGTTTCATTCTCTCTAATTTCTTTGTTTGATTCTTTCAGTCATTTGGTTCGCAGTTGGTATTGTCTCATTGCTGAATCGCTGTAAGCATGATTTTCAGCCTGTTTTCAAACTGTATGAGTTACTTGCTTGGGTTTGATTGTTAATGAAGTGCTACTAACTCCCTCTGTGCTGGCTGAGTGTTGCTCTAAGTGTAACCTTGACTTTCATCCCCTGAAATAAGCTCCAACATACTTATAACCACTGTAGGCTGCAGGTGTGATATTTGCTTATCACAAATGACCAGTTCATTCAGCATACTAAGATGGACAACAGAAACAAGTTGTACAAAGTTTTGCACAATTGTTTCACAGCCAGGAAATTTGTTTCCAGTGATCTACCTTGATTACATGATTATGAAGTCTTATGGGTTTAGTTGTTGTTTCTTCTTTTTTTCTTTTCTTTTTTAGGGCAGTTATGTTTGAGTGAGAAGTTGGTGATGGATAGAATTAACTCTGCTGGCAGTACATCTTCATTTGCTCATCTAATCAATTACCAGCTGTGCTTGCAAATGCTCTGGTAGGCTGTTTTTGATCTTTGCTGCGGTGCAGCAAAGTTGTTGATGTTGCTTGTGCATGATATGGTGTGTCATTGTGAGAACTTTCAACTGAGACTTCCCAGTTGTGTGAGCATGTGGATTGTGTCTGCATACATACACATTATCTTGCAGTCACTATGCCAGCTCACTGAAGTGTGCATCATACATCATGAGAGTCTGGAACTACAACTGCAGTGTGAATCAGCTGCAACGAATGACAGCATCAGACCCAGGGGTCTTCAGTGAAATCAGCTTTGACATCCTCCAGGACTTTGTACGGAACTGCAGTGCAGTGGGTGAGGCCAATAATCTGATGTTACACTTTGAGCAGAACTGCAGTGCAATGTGTGAGGCTGATAATCTGCTGCTACACTTTGAGCAGAATTGCAGTGCAGTGGATGAGGCTGATAATCTGATGTTACACTTTGAGCAGAACTGCAGTGCAGTGGGTGAAGCTGATAATCTGATGTTACACCTAGCAGAGCTCAATTCTCCCCAAAAAGATGGTTCTGGTGTTGGGCTACAGGAATGAGACCGTATGATGAGACTGAGAGAGATGTATTTGGGGGATACAAACTGATGGCTGTACCCAAGAAATATCACCAGACTAGTGTAGGTGAGAGTATGGGTGGAGTGACAGAAGCGGAAGAATATATATAGTAGCTCAGATTCACGAGTGTTTGCAGTAAACAAGTTTTGTCATAAAATGTTTTTTCGGATGGCATCAGATTAACATTTGCTCTTTTACAGTGCTTTTTGAAAAGTAGACGTTGGTGCATAAATATAGGAGATATATGATTCTTTTTGCGTACCAAAAGGATTGGGCTATCTTTATTTTGTGGTGTTTGGTTTGCAGGGGTAGATGCGCTGTTCTCTGTGGGTTTCGCCTCCACTCCACTGTGCCAGGTGCCAGATGCACTGGCTTACATCGCAGAGTACTTGTACACGGAGGGTGCAAAGGAGCATGGCCCAGTGACAGAGGCAGGAGATAGCACTCCACAACCAGGGCTGACATCAGAATCCACAACTCGTGACATGTCTTTCACCTCCACCACCACCAGGCCTTGGACAACTGACTCGACCAAAAACCCCATGGAGGGTGTGCCACCCAATCCCTGCACGTGAGTTCTGTCAATATTGAATATGAAGCTATCCTGTGTGTGTAATGTAGTGTCAGTTTATGGAGTGCACAATAAAAATAACTTCCACATGGACTGTGGGGAAAAAACCCAGAGACTTCAGCTCTTATAATACTGAACTAGTGGACTGGAACTAGCAATTAGGTTGGTGCTCCAGTACTCCAGGTGCTGGTAGTGTTGCACTGGTGGTGGTAATTGTGCTGTGCTATTGCTACTAGCACTGTGCTGCTTCCCAGTACTGTTCTTATTCTGCAACAAGGCCCTTTCAGTGCCCATGTGTCTTGTGTGCAAGTTAGTGTCTTTGCGGAACAAAGTGGAAAACAGCTTGCAGCAGAACGAATGATGCAGGGTAATTGTTTGGCTTTGTTTTGCAATGTTTTATTACAATATTAGTTGCTGTTGTTCCTTTTCTTGGGATTGGGGGTTATGAGGAACATCATTTTTTCATCCATGTTCACATGTAGATATACCGGAAAGGAAGGCTGTCATGTGATTCCCCTTTCCTGTCCTCTGACATTTTTCTGCCAAGTCCTCTTGCTCTTTCTGTCTTGTCATTTTTTCATCCAACAGTCCATTGTTCTGGGGGGTTTCATGAAAATGATCCAGAATTATTTTGTGATGAGAAGCTTTTTTGCACAGATATTGTTGAGCAGCTAGGAGATGGTAGGTGGTATGTGCAGCTTGCTGCCATATGGCACTGGTGTTTGTTGTAATGCATTTACCTTTGAAAAACTTATAATGCTAATGTGATTCCCCTTTCCTATCCTCTCTCATTTTTCTGCCAAGTCCTCTTGCTCTTTCTGTCTTGTCATTTTTTTCATCCAACCATTTTGTGTGTGAAATTCTCCAGAATATTTTTGCGAAGAGCTAGCCCTTTATGTATAGATACTGTTGAGCAGCTAGGAGATTATAGGTGGTATGTGCAGCTTGCTGTCGTATATGGCACTGGTATTTGCCATAAAGCATAATGCATTTATCTTTAAAAAGAAAAGAAAAATTGTGTCCATTCCTTTTTTAATTTTCTCTTTAATCTGGTATCAATAAAAAAGTTAGATGGAATAGTTTATAATACCAGCATGTACATGCTCTTTTTAACAGTGGAAATATTGAACAGACAAACTCTTTAAAATTAGTATTTGATCTTTGTTTATGTATGCTTTGTTTTACATTTGTGTAGGGACTGATTGTGTGGATTTGACTTGAGGAATGGTTTATGTATATATATGAGTTTGTTGAAATATGCATTTGCTTATGACAAGTTTGATCATACTGGGTAACCTTGTGTGGTTGACAGTAGTTAAAATCCAATTGCGAATTTACTAGTATGCAGGTATAAGGAAGGTATATAGGAACTTGTGCATTATAGTGTGTGCAGGTATAAAGAATGTATCTAAGAAGTTGCAT
This sequence comes from Alviniconcha strummeri, assembly GCA_963584105.1. Lineage (NCBI taxonomy): Eukaryota > Metazoa > Mollusca > Gastropoda > Provannidae > Alviniconcha > Alviniconcha strummeri. Next base: position 27,577,369 of record OY757542.1, read on the forward strand.
GCTGTAGTGTGTTCAGGTATAAGAAAGGTATACAGGAATTTATGTATGGTAGTGTGTACAAGTACAAGGAAGGTATAATTATGGGAAGTTGTGCATGGTAGTGTGTGCAAGCTTAGGGAAACTATACAGGAAGTTGTGTATGGTAGTGTATGTGTGGTTATAAGGAAGATATATAGAAAGTTTGCGCATGGTAGTGTGTGTACACTTCATGGGGGGGTAAGAGTGCTGGTATCAATGTATATATTTATAGGACATGGTTTGTAATACTGTTTTTTTTTACTATAGTTGTATAGTTGTTATTTGCTTACTTAAGGAATGTGTTTATTTAGAATGGGATACTTGTTGGGTCTAGTTTGTTGAAGTGCATGTAAATGTTTTTGTCACAGTTTTGTGTATGATTACACAAAGCAAGTTTAACTTTGTCAAGAGAATAGTTCTTCAGAAGAATTACTCATTCTTATTATTGTTTCTTCTCACAGGTCTGCACTGCAAGCAACTGCGTTCATTGTTTCTCAGCTCCAGTCATTGGGACTTAAATGCTCTGTGGATGAGGTTGGTCCTGCCCTTGGCTTTTCTGAAATCGTGCAGAGGTCCAACAGAACATTTGCCAGGAACTTCGGACAGTGTGTTGGTAAGTCTTGCTGCAGCTGGGGTGGGGTGTTTCAGTTGATAAAGTACCAAACCGAAAAGCCAGGCAGGTTTGATTCCCTGGTGCCATTACAGGCTTCTTCTCCCAAAGTTAACTTTCAGTGCAGACTCTTCTGATGGTGTCTGTACAGTCTCTGTGTGCAATTGCATGCATCAACAGCTGTATGTATAGAGGTGTGTACTCTGAATACTGTTATGGTTGAGAATGTGCGTATGCAACAAGTTTAACTATGGATAAAGAACAGTGCTTTATAAGAATTACTGATTATTATTATTATGTATAATACTTGTGTCTATATGTCTTGGTGTGTCATTTTTTTAAAATTTATTATTATTTTTACATTCACTGAATAAGCATTCGTATCATGAGGTAACCTTTATTATTTTCACTATATTATATAGTACTGTAATTAAAACATAATGACACAAATACCAGGTTACCCCTCCCTTTTAAAAATTCTTGTCTATTTGGTTCTTTCTCTGTGCCGCCCCTCTCCCCACCCCAGCACCTCCAGCCAGTGTGTGTATTTTGTGTACTTTTAGCTTTTTCTGTTGCATATTTATAGTTGATTTGTTGTAGGTTTCCACTTTTGTAGGACTTTTAGACCTGTGTTGAAAGCCAGTCAATGATAGTGTTGTATTCATATTAAAATGAATATAATAATCATTACTTATGGCTCCTAATATCGTAAGAGCCTGGAGCACATAAACATAAGCATATGCTCATTTTATCACACGCATGCATGCACACACGCACACGCACACACACACGCACACACATGCACACACACACACACACACACACACACACACACACACACACACACACACACACACACTACAAATGCATACATTACTGGTGATGGGTTCATACGATGAGAAGAAAGAAGACAACAGATTGGACTGCAGAAGAGAAGAGGTGGGTTTTCAGCTTTGACTTAAGATATATATATATGCAACTGGAATTAAAAAGGAAAAGAAATCTGCATGGGCATTAATCATCTCAAACACTGACAGCCATACCATTGTTTGGACACAAAAAAATACTGCACACATGGGTAGGAATGGGTAGCACTGCTCTTGCGGCTGCTGTAACCTTTCTCAGGTTTGGTGACCCCAATTTCCTGCAAGGGATAGACAGAGTATTAAAACAAAAATCAAACAAACAAATATTGTCTGAAAGATGACTGTGATAATTAAAAAAATGATGCATGTAGGAGGAAGTGGAAAGATTTGTCTGCTGTAAAGAGTGTTTAAACTTGCACTGGGCATTTTTCAAAGGCAAGTTGATGGACTTCAAATGTCTTTCCCACAGACTACGTCCTTAATGAGCCAGACAAGGCAGACCCGTGTTTCAACATGGCACATGACCCAGCGCAGCAGCAGTGTTTTCCACACCTCGTGCCCTTCCTCCAGCCAGACCCAGTCAATGCATATGAGGCTTGTGGGTGAGTTCTTTTCTGTCTTGATCTGTATCTGTTTAACCAGTCAACCTGTACGTGTCCATGAATTAGCAAGAGACAGGAAGGATTCTTTACTGGATCTGTCTTTCTTTTTACACAGTAAACACATATGTGTATCCTTAGTCAGCAAGTGACTGGGTGAGTTCTTTGCTGAAACTGTCTTACCTTTTACACAGTAACACCATTAGTATCGATCCAGTCAGCAAGAGACTTGATGAGTTACATATGAAACATATAGTCTGAGATACATAAGAGGCTGTTACATTGTCACATGACAGTTTGACATACAGTCTATTAAGAAAATCTATAAAATGTGATTTGTGTTATGATGTGCAGTTTAGAGTCAGTCTTACAGTTTAATGTGCAGCTTAGAGTCAGTCTTACAGTATTACATGACTGTGTGCAGTGCTGTTACTAGTGCTGTGGACTGTCTCGTTGGCATCACCCAGTGTACCCGTGAACACACCCGTGATGCCATCACAGCCTATCTGTCACTGCTCTACTCCTACAAATACATCATTAACAGACCTCTGGACCCTGAGGCCAACTACCATAACATCCGCCACACTTTCCAGTGCAACGACAGTAAGTTTAAAGGAGTGAGGCTGAGCCTTGGTTGGTTGTTTGGTTCAATGGTAGCTAGGCATGTTTTACTGAGCCGGGGGGGTCAGGTGACTGGCTGAATTTAGGGAATAGTACACAATTGGTGTTTATCACAGCTGTTTGCTCTGCAAAATCCAGTGTAGCTGCAGCCAGTTCTTACAATTACCGGTGTTGGGATGAGCTTGTTTGAAACATGATGGCTTGTTCTTAACACATACTGGACTCACTACAGGAGCAAAGATGATGAACAGCAATGTGAACCATTTGGCTGTGTTAGTAACTATGATGGGCAGTGTAGCTGGAATTTTTTTGCCCTTAAACCCCCCTACCAGAAGTGGGGGGCATGGTCAGTTTGAAGCGGAGATTTCATTGATTGACAAGGGGTTTGCATTACATTTACCAACTAAATTAAGCACACATCCAACCCTGGTGACATTGGTTTACATCAGGGGATGAGTCTTTCAGTACCTGTCTAATATCTCTCTTTGTGTGTGTGCACGCAGCAAAGTGTCCGAGTTGGGAAGATGTGGCAGAAGTGATGTCGGAGTCTTGCACACCGTCCCTGATGGCCCTGTCGTCAGCAACCACCCCCGATGAGGCATGCATGTGAGTGACCATAAACAACTTGACCAGCAATTTCTTGGCAGAAAATAGAGCTGTTAACCAACTGATGTTTACTTGGCAGAAAGTAGAGCTATTAACCAACTGATATTTTAGGCTTATATGTTGTTGCTGTGTTTTGAGTGTCACATCATGCTGAGATGTGAAAAAAACCTATTTTGTCTCCATACACAGCAGTTATGGCTGAATTGTTGGTAGCTCTGACTGATGACTGATGTTGGAATGTCAAAACCTCTGTGAAAGTCTTTAAGAATCCATAAGTTTTAGAGTTCGTAGTCAACTTCAGGCCAGCAGAATTAGATTGTAGCTTTTATTGTTTGTTTGCATTGTAGAACAAGAGTGGACCTGGCAACAATGCACAGAACATGATATTGTCATGCACATACACACTTGTGTACGCACACACATGTGCACCCATGAGCATGCACACCCCCACGTGCACATATACACACACATTTATATATAATGCACTAGAGGTATAAGAGCTGCTGACACAGTCTGTCACATCTTCCAGCCACTACACCAGCACAATCCAGTGTGGGGTCTACATCCTGCGCACCAAGAACCGGAAGTGCAGCGTGACTGAGCTGGAGGCAATGGTCCGGAACAACATGACCCTCTTCAACAGCCAGGCTAGTGGTGTGGACGTGCAGTCTTACTGCTCAGGTAAGAGTCTAAGAGGGTGCCAACAAAGAAGAGTCTCTGTATGCTCCTTCTTCTCCCTCCATATAAGGTCCAACTTCAGCATTTTAGAGACTGATACTTTTAGTGCATGCTGGGTTCTTTTTTGTGTTTCCATAATCCACCAAACTCTTACATGGACTATATGATCCTTAATGTATATTATATATGTGATCTTTTGCATGTGTATGCACACAGGGGACCTCAGTTTACCAGTTTTGCATAGAGTCGGCATAAGATTTGACTCCAGAAAGATCTTAGGGTGGGCACAAAGCATAGGCCACATGATGATTACATATCCATGTGGTGACCACGCTTGATCATGCTTTGGGCTTTCAAGATGCTGCTCTTGCTCTGTGCCACCAACTCTCCTTATGCAACACTCAACAGTAAAAGCTTAGCACACATTCATTATTAAGTCAGAGCCATGTTTTTTTGTTTTTTTTTTTTTTATTCAGTGTGGAGCCATGTTTTTGATAGTGCATGCAGGTCCACAACATAGTTTTTATTAAGATGGGACGGAGCAAAGTGTTTTGCATGGATGTACATTTACTTCCTCTCCTCCCCAACCCCCTGCACAGTTTTGCACTTGTGTATGTTCATACTGGCCGTTGTTGTTGTTTATGTTGATGAAGATAATGACAAGGATCATACATGTAATACTGAAATGGATTTTCTTTAAAAAAATGTTTTTTATCCTAATGACAGGGGCAAAAATAATGATGATTGAGGCAATCGTGATGAATGTGATGATCATGGCATTGCTGATGCTTCCAAAAAATGGCAGTGATAAATAGAGATGTGACAATATTCCACAGATGCAGGCCTGGAGTTTTCGATGGACCTGGACAAGGCCTCACTGTGTGAGGTTCCCGAGGCCCTGATGTACATCCTACGCTACATCCCCATGGACAACAGGAATGGGGTCAACAGTGAGGGCAGGGGTGACGGTAAGTCTGGTACTGTCTAATGTGAGTCTCTTTGGTTGTCAGTCTCTGTCAGTTTCTGTTTTCTTCTCTGTGTGTCTCAGTTTGCATGTCCATCTGTTCTCTCTCTCTCTCTCTCTCTCTCTCTCTCTCTCTCTCTCTCTCTCTCTCTCTCTCTCTCTCTCTCTCTCTCTCACACACACACACACACACACGCACTAAACCACCTTGATGCATCATGTGTTTTCATTCTCCAGACACCTTGAGACAAAATATATTTTTCCACCTTGTGTGTTCTTGTCAAGTTTTACATTTGTATTTCACACAAAAATCAATTTTTAATATATATATTTTCATATATTGTTGTACTCTTTCACTTTCCTTGTGGTTATCATTTGGATGTGTTATGTATATTATATATGAGTGTGTCTGTCTAACTTCCAATCTTGCTAGATGTGTTTTGTATTTGTTTTTTTACAATATACATAGAGAGATATTCACTCTTCTGTTGCTTTCCTTTATTCGTTTGAAATGATTTTGTAATTCTTTCTCTCTCCTCCCTCTCTCTCTGCCCCGCTGAAAATTCACATTTGTGTTTGTCTTACTTTGCTGATTTCATATGTTGCAAAGATTTAGACAGTAATAGTTTTTTGTTTTGTTCTTAAAATGTATTTTAGTTTGCCGCAATTATTTGTATTTTTGTTTGATGTATTGAGTGTTGCAGTGTTTGACATCATCGGGGACAGATTTGTAAAAAAGCTGACTTGTGCTTAAATCTTTATCCTTGTGTAATAATTATTGTCTTATCTATCTATATCCTCAAAATTCAGATTTGCATTTGCTGAGTTTGTATGTTGCGAAGTTTTATGAATAAATGAAAATTTATATATATATAGTGCATGCAAAACTTCCACATAAAAACCTTGCGTGTTCATAGCGCCAAATACACACAGTGCAAACAAGTAAGCTCTCACAAGCTAAAACTACCAAAGGACACTCATACCACAAAATACAAACAGCCCCTACCCACCCACTTCTTCCCAAAAGTACAACTATACATAGCAATCAAATGTATACAGAGTTACAAATAATGATAACAGAAAAAAAGTCCGCCCCACACACACATAGAGTAATAGTTTTTTGTTTTGTTCTTAAGATGTATTTTAGTTTGCCACAATTATTTGTATTTTATTTGACATGTTGTGTGTTGCTGTGTTTGTCATCAGGGACAGATTTGTAAAAAAGCACACTTGTGCTTTACTCTTTATCCTTGTGTAATAAAGTATTATCTGTCTCTAAACTATCTTTACATGTAATGTTACTGAATAAACTTCTGCTTATTCAGACAGATGGAAAGATATATTGCACTGCATTGTGTTGTGTTTTTATCATCAGCAACTTTTGACACCATGTTCTCAATGACTTCACCACGCCCAATGTATTCCACACCACCTAACAGCCGCTCGGAGGGAAACAGCTTTGACCGTCGTGTCCCTCGTAATCCTTGCACGTAAGTTTTGTTGGCAGCATAGTTCAGAGTGGTGCTGACTGTTCTTGTTTTGTAGCTGTAACTAGAAGATTGGCAAAGTACAAGTCTCTCCATGTGAGGTATAAAATGACAGCTTTTAAAGAATGTGGTCCTTGGTTGATTGTTACAGACTCTGCAGTGCTTTGGAATGAAAGTGGAGTAATTTCCACTTGTAGAAACATTCTTCTATGAAAGATGCAGCTCGTGTATAAGTAAATCATTGCTGAGAAATCTTCTGCGCAATAAAACTGCTAGTTTCTAATGACATGCAGCTAGCTCATCATGTATACTTTTCTAAATTCGTCATAGAGTTCTGTACTACAATTATTGTGACACTGAACCTTTAAATTTCTCCTGAGTACATAAATACCATACATGTAACTTGATTATGCAAAGAAATCTGAGTGTAAAGTGTCTTGTAATATATGGATGTGCTTGGCAATAGCAAGAAGTTTGGCCAGAATAAAAAACACATCATGATGAAGAGAGATTGGTCAGAAGGTAATGCTAGTTCCTTCATGAAATTCTTCAGTACCAGCCTTTGTCCCACTACCCAACAGCAGATGTAACGTTATGAGAAGCACTCTGCTAACTGGAGTTCTCTGGTTTCCAGCACAGCCTTACAAAGAACACCAACCTTTGTCCCACTACCCAACAGCAGATGTAACATTCGAGAAGCACACTGCTAACTGGAGTTCTCTGGTTATTTCCAGCACGGCCTTACAAGGAACAGCCCATGTGACATCGACGCTGAGGTCTTTGGGACTGCAGTGCAACTTCCAGAATGTGTCCATCGCCCTGTCTCGTCAAAACTTCTCCACAATACCAGAACTGAGTCAGGAAGTGAACAGGTGTAGAGGTGTGTGCACACAGTGTCATTTGCGTGTGTGTGTGTGTGTGTGAGAGAGAGAGAGAGAGAGAGAGAGAAAGGTGGGATGGGGGATGTTAGTATTCAATTTGTGTATATTGTGTGTTTTTGATGTTACATGTTTTGCTTGCTTCTGAAACGTGCACACCCAAGATTGTTATTATTTGTTATAAATTTAAGTCTTAGTGTCACAATGGCTGGAAACTGGCTGACAGTACATTGCAACAATATTTCCTTTTGTCAAGGGATGGAGAAGAATTATTGCTGTAAGTACTGTACTTTCTCTGCAGATTTTTCTGAGAGGCTGACCGGAGATAGGTGTTTCAACCTAACTGACGGGTCTGATCAGCAGCAGTGTCTCCCATACCTAGGACCAGTCTGGAGTAGTGCCAACATCTCAGTCTATGAGGCATGCAGGTTAGTCATGTATGTTGTTGTTAGTCTTGTTGGTCCATATGCTTAGTATCAGCCAAGTGATGGCCTAGCTCCACTAGGCAAAAGTGGAACTGGACACAAAGTACTGATGGATATCAGCTCTGGATTCTTTTCCCCATCCTCGTGCATGTGATTAACTTGCTTGGAGGTCTGGTGGTGGTGATGGTGGTTCTTCATTTTCTGAGGTTACATCCTGAGGGGACCCTCTGTGGCTGATGGACATTAAAATGCAACTGATCATGTGTACTTTAAAAAAACAACAACCCTTTTTTGTTCAGTTTATGTTACTAAATCACATACACCACAAACCACAGTTAATAACTGATATACAGCTGTACTATATGGATGTAATGTTCTTGAACGCGGGTGTTTTTGCTGTTGTCTTTTTTCATTCATCTTGGTCTGTTATCTCACAGGTCAGTGAACGGCACTGCTGCCTGCCTGAGTCGCTTCAGTGGCTGCAGAGAGGAAGAGAGCCGGCAATCCTTCATGGACTATCTGTCCTTTGTCTTCACTTACTACAAGCTGGGCAATGAATTGATCGCATACGGTGCCAACATCCACAACATTTACAATGCCTTGATCTGTGATGCTGCTGGCAGTGGTGAGGTTTTACTTTAGCTTTTGTTCTTCATTGTTGTCTCTATTCTCTAGTATTTTATTTTTGCTGATAGTGTAGCCTGCTGTTGTTTCATGCACAGTTTTGGGAATTGGATTGGATTGTGGGTGGATGTTGTTCTTAACATAAATGCTTGTTGGCCGATTGTGGCCATACATGTAGCCTGTTCATCATGTGTAATGTTTTGTGTAAGTATAAAGTTTGGCAAAGTGTTCTTATACCCATTTTAGATGAATTGGGTGACAGAATTGTATTACCATTATATTTATAAATATGTTAGAACTTTCTTCTTTGTAATACAAAACAACATCTGCTCTGAAAACAACTGAAAGTATTACAAAATGTAATATGTCCTGGCCATTTGATTGCATAGCTGGTCCATTTTCAGAGGTTTTTAATTGCTACTTTATCAGTTTTGTCTTGTGAGTCCTGTGGGCCTACACAAGCGAGTCATGGGCCTACACAAACAAGTTCTCTGGGCCTACACAGGTGAGTCCTGTGGGCCTACACAGGTGAGTCCATAGGCCCGTGCAAGATACCAGGACTTGGGTTTGGTTATACTTATATTGATACCAGGACTTGGTTTGGTTATATTTTTACTCTGAAACCAGGACTTGTTCCCCTGCAACTGGATGCTGAGCTGCAGGCTTTTTACCACACTCAGGGCAGGCAGCCTGGATATTCTGCAAGTTCTGCATTTATTTAAAGAAAGAAAACAAAAACAAAAACTGTACAAAGCTTAAAAACAAAATGGCTTGTGTTTGTGTGGGCAGACTCAACACCCGCACCACCAGTCCTGCAGGACTGCAGGGACTGGCGTGATGTCTGGAGCAGAGTGTCTGGTCCTTGCATGACTTCCCTTGACTCTGCCAGATACTCTAGCCATGATCAGTGCAGGTAATGTGTGCCAACATATACTTCATTGATGTGTAGCTGTGGATGTTGTTATACTTACTATCAGGGCCAGGGCATATACATTTGCTATCACCTGCAATGACGTTTGACATGGTTAGGACTTTTGACTTTATTTGGTGTTTCAGGCTTACAGTGTAACAGATCATGTTTAAAGCTTAGCAAAGCTGTGATGACAGTAATGAAAATGACTGCAGTGTTGTTGGTGATTATGGTTACTGTGTTGATGTTGATTAAAATCATGACAGTGTATTTGTCATTAAGTTCTGATACAGTTGAGTTCAAGCTTTGTTATAGCCATGCATGGACAGGATGCGCAAAATGCTTTTTGTGATGACTTGTGTGGACTTTTCAAAAATGTTACTGTTGATTTTTGTACATCCTTTGTTAATCAGAACTGTAAAACTTGGATGATGGACTTGAGTGACCTTGATACTTTTATTTAGGTTTTGATGACTGGAAGTAATTTTAAGGGTAACTGGAGACTTTGAGAGTGAATTTTTGTTGTTGAGATTTACCCCTTTTGTTCAGTTGACCTGGTGGTTGCTCCACCCTGCCTTTTTTGATTAACCAAGAAGAAAAACCAGATGAAGGTTATTTTTGGCTGTGTTTATAATTCTTAACTATGTGGTACTTTTGACTGTTGCCTTCAAGTTGAACAGCATTGTTGAATGTTTTGATATTATGGCAAATGTATCATTATTGTGCAGCCACTACTCAGCGTTTCTGAAGTGTGCGGCCTTTGTGATGAGAGTTCAAAACTACCGTTGCTCAGAGGACACCATCCAGCAAATGGCACTCAACAACTACTGGCACTTCACCAGTGGGTCAGCCTCTTCTGATTGGTCAAGCCATCCTCCCATGTCCCAGTCGCACTTCCCATCCTCCCATGCCTTCCCATCCTCTGGAGACTTCCCATCCTCTTCTGATTGGTCAAGCCGTCCTCCCATGTCCCAGTCGCACTTCCCACCCTCTGGTGATTTCCCATCCTCCAGTGACTACTCTGGCACCATGTCAGATCGTTATGCTGCTACGATGGACCCATCCAGTTCATCACTGTACAGTAGTACTGATCACAGAGGAACCCCATCTGACCAGTACAGCAGTTCTGACCGCCACGGCACTACTCCAGAACTCTACAGTTCCTTCTCAGACCATGACAGTGCCTCATCATACCATGGCGATTCAAGTGCTCCTTCTTACAGTGACCACAGCTCTGCATCTGATTATGGTCGTGGTTCATACAAAGCATCTCTGCCTTACATCTGCATGGGTGAGTTGTGCAACTTTTTGTTTTTTCATTGATGTAAATGAAATCAGTGCATTTATGACCACATAGGTTGCTTTCTGAGCATATCTAGCAGCATTTTAGACAGTTTTTGCTTTCCACAAAGGAAACGTTTTTATTTTTTGTTTTCCCCTTTTGTTAGTCCATACCTTGTCATTGCACACTTCTAGTTCTCCAGCCTCCCTATACTTACTGAGCATCATTCAGTGGACACAGGCTGTGTAAATAAACATTATTATCATGGCATATCATCATGATTGTAGTGTCTCATTCTTGACAACATTATTTGAAAAGGATACTGTACCAATTTAATTTTCTGTTGTGACATAATTGTTTTATATTCAGCACCATATGTTATTGTATTTGGATATATATTGGTCTTACAATACAACTGTGTTGTGTGAGGCACATGTACATCCATGATCATTTTGATTTAGTGTGACATTTTTTAGTGCAAGAAATATATATATATATGCATCAGTTGTATGCCAGTTAAAGACTACCTTAAAATTGAAGATGAAGTGAACAAAACTGCTGCACAATGAAATGTAAAACAAAAAGGAAATGTCTTTTCTTCCAGGCTACAGAGTCCCATCTAAGGTGGATGTGGAGAAGACAGAACCCTGTGCAAACCCTGACATCTATGAGCACATCTTGAAGTATCACTGTGGTGATGACATGTACATCCCCAACGATGTCCACAGCTCCAGTGGATCCTGGTATTCAGGTCCAAGTGGGACACACTCTGATGGGACCTGGTACACTGGCCCCAGTGGAACACACTCTGATGGAACTTGGTACACAGGCCCCAGTGGAACACACACTTCTGACAGATCATGGTACACGGGTCCCAGTGGAACCTGGTACACTGGCCCCAGTGGAACACACTCCTCTGATGGATCATGGTACACAGGCCCCAGCGGAACACACTCTTCTGGTGGAACCTGGTACACAGGCCCCAGTGGAACGCACACCTCTGATGGATCATGGTACACGGGTCCCAGTGGAACACACTCCTCTGATGGAACCTGGTACACGGGTCCCAGTGGAACACACTCCTCTGATGGAATCTGGTACACAGGCCCCAGTGGAACACACTCCTCTGATGGATCATGGTACACAGGCCCCAGTGGAACACATTCTTCAGATGGAACATGGTACACAGGCCCCAGTGGAACACACTCTTCAGATGGAACATGGAACACAGGCCCCAGTGGAACACCCTCCTCTGATGGATCATGGAACCCAGGCCCCAGTGGAACACACTCTTCAGATGGAACATGGTACACAGGCCCCAGTGGAACACACTCCTCTGATGGTTCATGGTACACAGGCCCCAGTGGAACACACTCCTCTGATGGAATCTGGTACACAGGCCCCAGTGGAACACACTCCTCTGATGGTTCATGGTATACAGGCCCCAGCAGAACTCACTCATCTGATGGATCATGGTACACAGACCCCAGTGAAACTCACTCCTCTGATGGACCATGGTACACAGGCCCCAGTGGAACACACTACCCTGGTTCCAGTGGAACACACTTCTCCAGCGGATCCTGGCACACAGCATCATCTGCAGGCAGTGGTGAATGGCACCCTACACCCTCTCAGTCAGGATACAATGATCATCACAGTTCACATCCCATGCCGTCTCCTTTCCCATCCTGGACCACAGCCCCTCCACGCCATGGATCAGACACATCTCGCAACCCGTGCTCGTGAGTTGACTTCAGTTCATGCCTCTGTTTTGTGCAGTGTCTGCCTTCTGAGACTTTCTGTGTGTCAGCCCAAAGCACTGGAAAGTATCTGCTACCCCCTCCCATCTAAGGGTATAATATTTTTTCTGTGATACAAGCAAGTTCTTGTTGTTAGAAGCCATTTCTTCGGTAGTTTATAGTGTGTGTTTGTACCTGTGTTGGTTTCAGTGCCCTTGTGTCTGCATGTTACTGTGTTAGACTGTATATCAGAAGAGCTAGACTAAAAGGTGGACTCTCTTTCGAAATGTTTTTCCAGTCATGTTTTTTTCCAGCATGTCTGTGTGTCAATGTCGGCTCATTGAGTAATATCTGGTCAAACATGCATTGCACAGCTCTGGTGCTTTTTGTTAATTTTAGAGTTGGGGGCACCAGCTGTTTCGTGATAATGATGCACTAGTTCTGGTGCATTTAGAGGCAAATTGTATTGCTGCAGTTTTACTACTGAGCATCTGTGATTTATGGCTTTAACACTGAACCCATTGTACAAATATGCAAGCACATTTGCATTGCCACAATTTTACTGAGAACTTAAGAAACACACCATCTGATTCAGGGCCTTAGCACGTCGAGTGCAGTGCATTCAGAGGCGTCTGAAAGACCTTATGGGTGTGAAATGTCCAGCGATGACCATCTATCAGACGGTCCACGACTACCAGGTCTCTCTACCTGCACAAGAACTGCAGTCTTGTAGAGGTAAGTCATTGGATGTCATGACTGTATTCTGTAGCATTAACAATCTGAGGTTGATGTCCTGTCCTTTCTTAGTCATCACCTATTCGTTAGAGCGCTACTGTCCTTGAAGAGAGGAGATTGGTCCTTAATGGCCAGTCAGTCATGACAGTTATATGAGGGCAACTCTTTCCCCGTGAAACAGCAATGGCAGGATAGCTACTATACGCTGAACTGATTGATTTTGTCTGTCTTGTCTGACTGTCCCTGTTCAGTGACATCTCCAAATATTGTGACCAATCTCAAAGTGTTAAACATTTACTCAGGCTTGTTAGAAGTACAAACAGGAAATGCCCAGTTAGAATGTGAAAAACGTGAAATATAAATATGATGAAAATATAAATTGCTGTGGTTGTTAAGACTAAGAGGCAGCACTGTTGATTGCTAATGGAGTTTTAATTTGAGTTTTCTAATTTTGAGTCAGGCATATGATAAAAGGGCAAGATTTGTTATGGCTGGCACTCCTTGTCTATTGTGTATGTTAACTTTTTGATTCACTACACAGCATACATATTTGTCTTGGCAACCTTTCAGTCTGTCATTTACTACTTGTAGCTGTACTAGTTGTAGCATGTGTCATGTGTGTGTGTGTATAAGTCATATATATTACAACAAATCAGCTGAACTAATTAATTATGAAGTATTTGTCATATATATATTATCTGTATTAACTATTATTTGTCACTTTCCTGCTGATATACTTCTAATCTGCTTTGGGTTTTGTACACTTCTTTGTCCATCTGCCTCTCTCCCTCCCTCCCTCTCTGTCTCTCACCCCCCCCCCTCCTTTGTGTGTGCGTGTGTGTGTGTGGTTATTCCCCCCTCCCACCCCTTCTCCCTTACTGTTCTTTATAAGACAAGCTTTGACTGCTTTTGTTTTATTTTCCAATACTAGTCATATGAACTGATCAGATGTTCTGCTGCTTCATTTGCTCATAATATGCTCACCGTATGCTCATAATATGTAACTGAATGATGTATGGCATGTGTTCATCTGGCGCTGTGAGCACACTATGTTTTGTGTGGAAATTCTCATGTATAACGTTTCACTCACTCATTCATGCCTCTATGTATATAAATAATGCCTGTAATTTGATATCTGTTCATCAGTAGCTTAGCAAGGACTAGTTGTTAGACAGGTTTTTGAATGAACCTAAACTACAGTCCTTGTAAAATAAAGTTTTCGAGTTCTCTCTGTCTGTCTGTCTGTCTGTCTGTCTGTCTCCCCACCCTCTCTCTCCCACCCTCCCCTCCATGTCCCTCCCCCTCTCTCTCCCTCTTATGCATCCAGCATCTTGTATATTCTGGAATGTGTATTACATTGTGATGAAACAAGACAACCTTTTGAATTTTTGTCTCAAATTCTGAACCACTTTCTGACCTATCCTAAATATATCTTCTTCCAGATCACAAGGCAGATGTATATTCAGACCGTTGCCTAGATCTCAGTTGCATGGCAACATGTGCCAAAGACTTGTACTTCCTGTATGGCAACAACTGGGTGGATGATGTCTGTGGGTAAGTGACATTGTGACATTGGAGGCAGTGGTGAATTGAAGGGTAACAAGTAGACTGTGTGGTCTGAAAGGATTATGTCTGGGTAAGTGACATTGGAGGCAGTGGTGAATTGAAGAGTAACAAGTTGTCAGACTGTGTGGTCTGAAAAGATGATGTCTGTGGATAAGTGACATTGTGACATTGGAGGCAGTGGTGAATTGAAGGATAACAAGTAGTCAGACTGTGTGGTCTGAAAGGATTATGTCTGTGGGTAAGTGACATTGGAGGCAGTGGTGAACTGAAGGGTAACAAGTTGTCAGACTGAGGTCTGAAAGGATGATGTCTGGGGGTAAGTGACATTGTAACTTTGGAGGCAGTGGTGAATTGAAAGGTAACAAGTCCTCAGACTGTGTGGTCTGAAAGGATGTCTGTGGGTAAGTGACATTGGAAGCAGTGGTGAATTGAAGGGTAACAAGCAGTCAGACTGTGGTCTGAAAGGATGATGTCTGTGGGTATTCAAGTGACACTGGAGGCAGTGGTGAATTGAGGAGTAAGTCCTCAGACTGTGTGGTCTGAAAGAAGAAAAAGTGGGAGAAGTAGAAACCCATCAGTGTTAGCTGTAACCTGCAGGCTTGACATGGGAAAGTGATGGCAGTGAGCTTTACAGCCCACAGACTGGGTGTTAGCATATATATATATGTTATATGTGGATGAATTAGTTCATATATAAAAAGAGATGACAGTGATGAGTGTGTGTAGTGCCATGGCAAGTAAAGGTGGTGCCCACATTATTGAGTTGGCATTGCTTTACATGTTATACAATGAACCTGCAGCTTTAGCAGTGAACCAAGAGAAGCTAGCAGTGAAGGCCAAACATACCCTGACTTGTCTCTTTGAGACTGTGCTGAGTAAGTGAGCTGGACAATGAATGTCCTTGTGATGAATGGGGAGAACTCTTGTCACTTCCTTTTATCGCATTGCGTTAATTAACATTCAAATCAGCAAAACTATAATAGCAAGGTATAGAGAATATTAGTTTTTCCACAAAAAAAAAAAATCTTTTTATTTTTTCATGGGCAATAACAGTGAGGGATGAAGTTAATGACTGGGTTGATGGATGTGAGCCTGCTTTAGAATGAGCTGGGGAGGAGGAGAGTAAAATCCTGTCAGAGAGTGATGGCAGCACTGCAAACAGTCCAAGTGTGGATATTTTTGTTGACCTTTGTTGACCCATCCCAACTTTGCTCCTCTAGGGATAACAGCATGACCTGGGCTTGGAAAAGGGAGTTAGATTTGCTGCATTCAAAAAGGGTTAAAGCCAGTTCTCAACAGATTATATGGAACTTCAAATGCCATATGTGCATTTTAAAAAAGTACATTACTTGTGACAAAGCAAACAGGATAATATCTCCGTGTTGTTGTTTACAGTTTGTTCCAGAGAGGTATGGAATGCGTGAGAAGGGAATCCCAGGGCTTGTGCTCCAGGACTGAAGTGGACCAGCAATGGCGCAGGTACCTCCGGTTTGTGCTGACAGTGAGGGCATGACCCTACCATGAACTACCCAGCCTTGGAGAGGGTGCTTACCTGCTCAGGTTAGCTTTCAAACAGTTGTTACAGCTATTGTCACACTTTTTATTTCAAAAAACTGAGAGAAAAGGGTCAAATAATACTGCAACATTGAAAACAAGTTTGTGTACTGATGACAGTGTATGTAAAGGAAAAAGTGAGTAGTTTGGATGAAAAGATGTTTGTAGTTGTTCTTGTCCAGTTGTCTTCACCACTAAACCTTTTGTCTGGGAAAGCTGTGCTGCATAACATTCACGTGCACACATGCACATGTGAGACCAAAAAATGTTTTCAGAAACATTCCTGAATTGAACAGTCTCCTTAAATAGATTGTTGCTGCTCATTAAAGGGTGTGGCTGTCAAGAAGAGCCAAGAAATAATGCCTTCAGGGATGAAGTGTGTGTTTGTGTGTGGGTATGTCCTTTCTCAAATGAAGGCATTATTTCTCGGCTTTTATTGACAAGGAATTTCTTGGCTCTTGTTGACAGCTACACCCTGACCCCTTTAATGCCAAGGTATTACATAATAAGATTAAATGTGTTTTACAGGGTTTACAAGCCCAAACACATTACCGCCACCGTACACAACAACCTCCCCCCTCCCTGACAGAGAGACAGGTAATGATTTTGATTTTTGTTTTCCATAATTATTAATATTATGTTGATTGTAAATATTATTTTACCTAACTGCTCCTGTTAGGTTTGACCAATTTTTTCTGGTAGTTTTGCTTAAAGATGTAGAGAAGTATGAGAAATGTGAAATGCTTGTTTGTCTTAGTTTCAAAGTTACTTTTGTGGGGGCACCATCTCTGGTGAGGTAATCACTTGTTATATTAAACCTTAAATTAAACTGTGTGCAGTACAAATCCGTGCATATTGAATTTCTGACTTTCAAAGAGTGCAGATAGATAATACAAGTTCCTCCATTTTTGGGGATTTACATCTGAATATTTTTCCAAAGTGGACTCATGAGCCCCATGAGGACTCAGCACAAAAGAGATCAGCAGATTTGCCACTGTCAGATTTAGTGAACAGCCTATAGATTCCGTTATAGGTTGTTAGGGATCCTGTCTTGGAAATAAAGAAAGCAGGTGGTTGTTCTGTACTGCTGTTGAATTCCAACCCAGATCATTGATCCCTGAGTTCTCATGAAGGATCCTGTGTTTCAGAGCTGAGATTTGCAGCCTATGTGACCACAAGAAGCATTGTCTGGACCTCGGATATGAGTGATCCCAACAGCTACAGTTTCTCACAGGCAGCCTCCTCATTTGAAGCAGTGGTTTGTACACATGCTTGTTACTTTGGGGTTGTTGTTTATTAGATTTATATGATCATGCAGGCTGTGTGGATTATGCATGGTTAAAGAATTGAAGTTGCCTGTGCTAGAGACCTGTGTGTTGTTATGTGAAAGTCTCGCCATGGTCAACTCAGTGTTGGGCGCTTGGGTAGAAATCAGTTAGTGGTGTTAACATGACTTGCTGCTGGCTTCTGCTGAATGCAACCTGAATTTCCCCAAGAAAACTTACAGAAAACTGGATGATGACAGTGACACATACATGCACACATACCCCCCCCCCCCCCCCACACACACACACACACACACTGGCATTTACATGTGAAGACGCACATGCGCACACACCTTTCTTCATTCTTTGTAACTTTGTTGTGTATATTTTGCATGTGCAGTCAACAGTCATTGCCATTTAGCAGTACATTTGCTGTCATTGCATGCTTGTATTTGCTGCAGATTGATGAAGCATTCAGAAACAGTGACATCAGGGACATCTATGCCTACAGTCGGGTTCGAGTCCTATGGTATACGTAAGTGTGTCAGGAACAGTAGCATTTCTGATTTGAGAGCATGTGCTGTTGAAGTCTGTTGAGGCTGAAAAGTATAGACAGTTATGTGGATCAGATGAATGGATTCTATTTCTAAATAACCTTCTGAATGGCAAAGCCTTACTTGGAGTTTGAAGGAACAGGAAAGAGTGTATCTGTGAGTTTGAAGTAAATATAGATATGTGTTGTGTCTTTTAATGGTGGATATGGCATCTCTAGATCCATAGCTATCTAAATCTTTTTTTTAATATTATTGTGCTTTGTTCTTGGTTTCTTTCTAGAATTTATTCCTTCTTTTTTTCTTTTCTTTTTTTAAATTTATTTTTATTCTCAGTCTTCCAGTCATATATTAGATTTTAGATGTCACTTTTGGGGGTTACGTTTTTACGCCTTCAGTCTTTCAGTCATGTAGTTGTTTTCAGACCTTCAGTTATGTGTTTGCCGTTGGTGGTTACTCTTTATACTAAATGTCCTGTGTGCAGAAATATATACTAAAGCACATTTCTGCATTCAATTTTTTTTTTCTACTTCTCCATTTGCATCTAGCAGAACCAGCTGATCTGACATTTAAAAAATCTTTTCTCTGACTGCAGGGAAGGCGGTGTCAAGGCATATTTCCAGACATACCTGTGGATTGACAGTAACCCTCGGTACAGTGACTGGTATGAGCAGCTGGGCAGTGATGGCGGCATCAACTACATCACCCAGTACTTCAACCAGGGGCTTTACCGCAGCACTGCGCAGCAACTCATCATTGAGGACGTTGTGTTCTTTCAGCCTCATAGTAGGTCACATTTGCTAAACATTTTGTCATTATTGCTTGAGAAATATATATTATTCCTTTAGGCTTTTTACTCCCTCTCTCTTCTGTTAAAGCAGGGGGAGGGTTCCATACTTGTTAATGACCATATAGCTGTGTTTTATGCAGTCATTACAAAAATGACATTTTTGAGCCCCAGTATGTGGCCTAGAGCAGTAATTTAAATGCTGTGTTTGCTACAAGTGTGTATGTGTGCTGTGCAAAATGAATGCTTGTGTATGAACCAGTGACTAACATAAAGAGGGTTTATCATCATCCTCAGTAAGTGCCTTGTGTTCTAAGCACTTTGTGTGTTCTTTCAGGAGAAGTTCCAATGCCAGCGTGTCCTGACTGGGACTTAATGTGGCGTCTGGTGTATGAGAGCTGTTTGCCTTCCATCAGCGCCACAGGGTCAGCTCCCTCGGTAGAAGCAGCTTGCCGGTCAGTGGCCTTGTTTTCATTGTCTTGGGTCAGTTTCCTGTCACAACAATTGTCAGTGTCTGCTAGCTTATCGGTTTTTCCTTCCATGGTGCTGCTAGCGGATGACAGTACAGTGTTGTGGTAGTATAATGAAAGGAACGGATGCAGCAGGAGTCTGCATCTGAGGCAGAGATGTTTGCTCTCACAAAAATAAACCCACCACTAAGTATGTGTGTGTATGTTGACAACATCACCCAGTCCTGAAAACTGATGCGGGTTGGGGGGGTGGCTATACCTGATGTATTTTCCTGATGCTACATTGTGACCACCAAAATGACCCTGCGGCAAGATGGGCAGTGATGAGAGCCATTTTAATATTTTGTTAATTATGAGGGGCAGAGTCATAAGACTCCTTAAACCACAACTTTTCAACAAAAAGAGAGCCAAAGTGGGGAATCAAGCCTACATCATCTGCTTACTAACCTAATGCCTTGCCACAAAGTCAAACCAGCTCACAGGATTGTTCAGTCCTCCACAGGAATGCTTATATTTTTTCATATTCATGGCTACAATAGTTAAGATAGGTTCAGTGGCGAGCAGCTAATATTTCACATTGTTTACCAACTGATTTCAGCCACTATGCCTCATCTCTGAGATGTGCAGCCTTCGTCTCAAGGACAATGTTCTACAACTGTGATGTCAAAGAATTGAAAGAACTGGCTGTGGCAGATTCTTGGGTGTTCACCAGTCAAGTCATGGGATTCAACATTACTGAGGAGTGCAGATGTAAGGCAGATTTTGACATAGGCAAATGTATAATTTACAAATTGTTTTTGTGTGTAAAATTGTGGATTTATTTTTAGTTTCAGTCATGCAGGGCTGAAATCCAGCCTTGTGTGGTTGGATGAAAGATGGACATTAAGTGTGTTCTGTACCTTCAAAAAAAGGATGTGGTTTTTGTTTGTTTGTTTTGACCACAATGCTTTATTGTCGAAAAGGGTGCATTTCAAACAGAAAATTTACTTTGGTTCACGTTGCATGAACCAAAATATGTCCAGTAGTTGTAATAATCAATGGACATGCTCACGCTGAGTTGGAGCTGATTTGGACCATGCTTTGTGTGTTTGCTTTATTCAGACATAGATGTTGAGTTCATCTCTGATCTGGATGAGACGCCATTGTGCGAGTCACCAGATGCCTACATGTTCATCGCCAACTACATATGTCAGCAAGGACACCGAGTAGACAAGTCCACCTCTTCCCCCTCCTACCCAGGTCAGTATGCACATGATCATGCAATTTATAGACTTAGTGCTAAAAGGTGCGCAAGAAAAGAGGACAGAGGTACTAGAAAATAAAGTTGACAGGATGTGAGTGAGTAATGCATTTTTTGAATGAACACATGTGAAGTCATCCACCAGTGAAGAGAGAAGGCAGTGCTGCTCTTCGTTACTGAGAAATTTGACTTTCAGTGTGATTTGTGACAAGATGTTGAACATTACACATTACAACAAGCCCATATAACTGTGCTGCTAATCTCTGAAAACCCAGTTAACAGTTAACTCACGCAGTTAACTGTGAAAACCCAGCTGATCTAACAAGATATGATCCACATGAGTATTACCAAGTAAATTGTTGTTATTCTGTGTCACACAGAACAACATGCTACGCATAGTTTGTTGTAATAGATAACGTTCAACATACAGCCAATCTTGAACATTTTTAAATGAATAAAAAGCACCACATTTTGAAACATAAACAGTTATTCTTTAATAGAACAATATGTGACAAGAAATTTGATGATTTTTCCCCTCAGATTTAAGCTTTTTTGACATAAACAGCAAATGATGTAAGAAATATGTCGTACATTACTATTTCAACACGATGTACAATGATGTTTGTTTCTTGATGAAAATAATAAATCAGTAACTTTTTATTACTGTAAAGTATAAAGACACATAACTATTTCCATGTGAACAGTTTTTGCTGCATTAATTTTGTAGTAGTGGATAACATAAAATTAATAAGACAGTATGGTACTTTGTTTTTCATAACAAAATAAGTAATACTTATTATTTAACAAACAAGTAAGTGTTTTGTAAGAGAAAATGGAGCAAGTAAGAGTGAGTGCAACTTTTGCTGCTTTTGGGTGTCACAGGAAAACACACACGCAACCTGTCATCTGTGCGTTTTTTGGTGATGTTGACTCGGGTGCCTAGGACAAAAATAGTTGAACAGTTAACTTAAAAGTGAAAGAATTAATAATAATAAAACATAAAAATTCATAATAAATATTACTAACAATATCACAGCCAAAGAATAGTGCTATTAAGATCAGCACCTTAAATTTTTTAGAACTCTGGAAGGCAGACAGGCATGGTCACTATAATTATGTCAAACGTTATTATTTCCACAGCTCGTGTTGTAATCGTAATGTTCAACACCTAACTTGATGACTTTAACCTGTGTAAATTTGAATTGTCTACCATATATGATGATTTGTTTGAAGACATAGTTTGTAAACAAAACAAACTGTGTTAAGTGCAAGCAAAAAATGTAAAGAGTACAATCAGAATATACTGTTTATAACCAATCTGCTGTCGCACATTACGATTTCAACACGCACCCATGTTGTAAGAAACTCGGTGAAAACAAATTTACGAAAGCATCTGAACAAACTTTAGATCGACAGCAACAAAAACTTGCTCCCTATGCTAACATTCCGATACGAATAAAAGATTTGGCATATACCAGTATAAGTATCATCGTATAACCGGAAGATTTGACTAAATCTCCGCCAAATCTGTGATGAACATTTAAATAAAGTTGAACGTTACGGTCTTCAAAAATATTACCACACACCTTTTGCATATCAGAACGTTTCTTCCATGTGGCCATGTGCTAAAAGCTAATGACCCGGATGTGTATCATGGCTGACTGGAAGTAGTGCAAACACGCGAAAACTTTCTTTTTGTTCTTTTTGCTTGTTTAATCTAATACATTGTTGAACGTTATTTATTGCAACAATTTTATGAAGAATGGCACAGTATATTTTAAAAACTACCCAGACATTTGGCAGTAAAATAAAACATTGGTGCCTGATGCAGTGACGTACCACAGTGACTGGAGTAGTTTCGACGAAAGAGAAAGTCCATTCTTCACTACATTGTCTGCCAATGCTAGTCATGGAACATTTCAACACACATAACTTTCGACCGAGGAATATTTCGGAGCCTCTTACTCCAAAAACAAAACTTAGAGATAATGAATTTTATATGAACTGGGTAAAGTGATATCTCCGCTGTGCAAATCGGTGACTGGGGTAATGTTTTGATTCGTCATGTACGTGAACGAAAGCATCGAAAGTACTCACCGTGAGCATGTCCGTTTTCAGGGGTCAAATTTCGTGGCACTTTTCACTTTCAAAAAAAAATATTTCTCCAACTGCTTCGGATTTGGAGCTCATATTGTTTCCACTGTGATACTAACCAATTATGAACGCACACACAAAGCAACAACAAGACAAAGTGTTTCAAATGGATTTTACTGACAGTCAAAAATCTGACCCCCCATTTGCGCACCTTTTGGCACTATACACGTGGTCAGTGTGTGTGTATGGATGTGCATTGTTCATGCTCCGTCAGTTCAGATGGTTCAATCATTTTATTGTCTTCTTTTACTTTACAGAGAGGAATGACTTTTTTCACCAGATAACTTTTGCATAGACCTAAGAGTACTAATAGTAATAAAGATTTTTTGAAGGGCACAGTTCCCAAAATAATCATCTCCACACGCCTTACAGATGCAAGATCCTATGCATAATTGTAGACAGACATTGTGGTTGACAAACCACCCACCCACTCACATGCATACATGCAGTCGGGCTGTATAGTGCTGAATAAGTAAGAGTAAATGATCTTTGGCGAAGAGTCTATTTGCTTCAGACTATGAAAAGAATCATTTATTGAGACAGAAGTTGTCTTGAATGAGATGTGGTCTCTTTTCTGAGGTGTTGCTATCAGAGGGTTCCCCTATACTGCAGAAGAGTCCATTTGGTATTTCCATGTTAACCATGGTGCCACCTGTGTAACTCCTGAAGTCAGACTACAACTGCTTGAAGCATTGCTCAGCTGATGTGGCAGAAAAATTACTTCATTGTTGGGCCAGTTGCAAAGATTGACTTTGTTTTTAATTTTTAATTACAATTATTAATCTTAATGTTAACCATTTTGCAGACTACACATCCAGATCTTCAGCCCAGTGGCCAGACTATACATCCCGATCTTCAGCCCAGTGGCCACATGACACTACTTCACAGACCCCATATCCTCAGGGGTCAACAGGCTACAGCCAGCCAGGATACTCGACCACCAGTACACCCACCAGCAAACCTCCATATTCCTCACCCAGCCCCAGCTACCCAGGGTACTCGGCCACTACCTGGAGTCCCCGATGGCAGTATTCCACAACTGCTTGGCCAAAGTGGAGTTCCTCCACTACCTCCATGCCTTACTATGCAAACACACCTTGCAGGCAAGTAAATGCTTTTTGGGCATGGTTTTGGGAGCTTTTCAATGTTTAAAAAAAAAAAAAATTACAACAACAACAAAACTTTTGTTCTTTTGCTGGTTTCCCCCCCCCCCAGCTGGCGTATCTGTCTCACTGTGTACATGTTTTGGAACATATATTTAATCTTTTATGAGTTAATTGAATGGTTTGGTGTTTAGCTTATTCCTTAATTTATGGGTTCTGTCTCATACATGTCTTTTGGTAAAGAAACAGAAATTAATAGCTTTGCAGTGTTTGTCTGTTCCAGTGACTTTGTCCAGATGGGTCAGTGTATTCATCAGGCACTGAACTCTCTGCAGCTGTCCTGTCCACGAGATAGAGTATTCCAGACGCTACTTCGATACAACACAAGTTCCGCCTTTGCAGAACAGTACCAACAATGTGAAGGTACAAAAGCTGGGCTTGTGTACTTTTTCCTGCAGATGCAGGGAAAGTAACAGACACACATAGACCTTGTCACTTGCATGCTTGCATATACATGCAGACAGACACATGAACAAGCATGCATGTGCATGCACATGTACCCAGACACCCATGCACGTGCATATAATCCACCCACAAAAACAGCAAATACATTCACACACACACACACACAAACACACACACACACACACACACACACACATACACACAGTACACACATGTATCCATACACATGCAAGCACACAGAGACACCTCTAGAAGCTAATTTATTTTGCTGAAAACATAACAACAGCTGTCGCTCGGGTCATTAAATAGAAAGTAAACTGCTAAAAAAGATGCCTGACAAAGACACGTAAGTATTGTGCTTTAATGTGTTGTCATGGTATGTCATTAGCGTTCTACATGGATGTTGTGGCTGACCAGTGTTTGAACATAGATGCCCCAAATTGCTCAGCTGAACTCTACATCATCTATAGCCAGTCACAGTCGCAGCCCCAAGATGTTTGTGGGTAAGTTGTTTTTTGTTTTTTTACAAGTTGCAGGCCCATTTCCGTGAAAACCCTCTGTTGCAATGGATGAGAATTCTGGCTGTATGTGCAGACTTCTTCCACAATTTCGCAGAAATCTACACTCTCCCCTGGAAACAAACTGTAAAAACTAAAGTGCTATAAAGTGCTAGTTTGCTTTAGAAGTTTAGTATGCAGGTCTCAAAGTGCTAAGTGATGTGCTCATGTCTATTTCCTTGACTATTACCATTTTTTGCGTCTGTTAAGACTCTCCCTGTGTTGAATGTGAAACAAAGAAGCATTTTGTTCTTTTGTTAGGTGTTTTTTTGTTTATCTAGCTTGGTGATGATTATGGTACAGTGAAACCCCTCTTTAATGACCTCTCTAAAATTCCAGCAGAAGCGGTTGTAAAAGGGATGGTCTGTGGTCTAGGTTTCCATTACAATGGTGGGAAAAAGTAGGTTTCCATTACATTGGTGGGGGGGGGGGGGTTCTCATCATGGTGGCCTTTCCTTAGGGTGGTCTTTCATCAGGGTGGTCTCATCAGGGTGGCCTACCAGGGTGGGTTCATCATCAGGGTGGTCTTTTATCAGAGGTTCCATTGTGCAATGACATTGTACTGGAAGTGTTCTAAGTACTGCCTGTAAATGATTGTACAGATGGTGGTACACCCAAGCCATGGAGTGCTTGTCCCAGGACATCGGCAACAGCTGCCCTCTGTCTGCCGTGGACAGAGCGTGGCGCAGGTACTTCAGACTGCTGATCAGCATCCGAGAGACCACCAGCTCACTGAACATGCTCAACGGCCCAGTAATGGAGCAAGTACTGATGTGCACAGCAGGTAAACACAGAATCTGAACAATAATTATTTGAGGGTTGACTGCTATGACTATAGATCTTTACTGGAAACAAGCAAAATACCTGCTTTGGCCAGCTCTTCTAGTTCTACATGGATTTAGCTTGGAAGCTCCATTTGATGTTGTGGGTGCTGGCACAGAGACATCAACACAAAGAAACAGAAAATATTTCACATTTTCAATGATGTTGGTGTTACAGTGGCTGAATGAATATAATCAAAAAGATTTTGAAAGGAGGGTGTACAGAGGCTTCTGTCAAGATTTGAACTCGCAATCACTGATGTGAGAGTCTGGAGTGTTACCCATTAGACCACAGAGCTACCTGAGAAACAGGGCCACATTTAAGTTTATATCACCCTCCCTTTACTTCACAAAGCAACTCATCTGCTTCAGTAATCTTTATCGTTTTTGGTTTTTAATGCCACATAGAACATTACAATACAGATATCACATAATGCATGTAGCACGTTATAGATGCAATACAAAAGCTGCATACTGAACAACGCTTAGTCATAAAAACTCAAACAATAAACACATTCCCATGCACACAAAGAAAGAGACACAAAGTTGTTAGAAAGAGGCTCAAAGCTACACAAATTGTGTTGTTAGAAAGCTGCCAATAGAAACATGAACTTTGTTATTAGAAAGAGGCCCATAGTCACAGGAACTGTGTTGTGTGAGAAAGAGGTGAACTGTGTTAGAAATGCCCATAGGCGTATAAACTGTGTTGCATTAGAAAGAGGCCCACAGTCACATGAACTGTGTTGTGTTAGAAAGAGGCCCATGGCCACATGACTGGTGTTATTTTAGAAAGAGGCCCTTGGCCACATGAAATATGTTGCATTAGAAAGAGGCCTATAGCCACATGAACTGTGTTCTGTTAGAAAGATGCCCATAGCCACATGAACTGTGTTCTGTTAGAAAGAGGCCCATAGCCACATGAACTGTGTTCTGTTAGAAAAAAGCCCATAGCCACATGAACTGTGTTCTGTTCGAAAGAGGCCCATAGCCACAAGAACTGTGTTCTGTTAGAAAGAGGCCCACAGCCACATGAACCGTGTTGTGTAAGAAAAGGGCCCATAGCAATATGAACTGTGTTGTTACTATTACTATTACAGAGATGCCCAGAGCCACATGAACTGTGTTTATGTTGCAGAGAGGCCCGGGGAGTGTCCTCCTAGCGAGGTGGGCATCGCCATCCATGAATGTGATGACGACTTTGGATGTGAAACCCCCCAAAAATGTTGCTCTACAGGGGCAGGGCAGGCATGCGTCAACCCTGTCTTCAGTAAGTTGAAATAACTTAATGTTTCTGATTGTGCCCTCTGTGTCCACATATGTTTACTTAGCTCACTGATGAGCAGCAAGAAAATATGCAGCTGTTTATTTCTGTATAGTGGGGCCTGTTAGGTAACAGGTAGTTGAGTGTACTGGTGCAGCACAATTTCAGTCATGTTATGTTCCAGGGTCACTAACGCTTTTAAGGACTTGCACAGTGTCTTGAAAAAATGCATATAATCGAACATGCCTTAATCTTTTGTGCTAATTTAGTCATCAAATATGTATTGTGC
Source organism: Alviniconcha strummeri (assembly GCA_963584105.1). NCBI lineage: Eukaryota > Metazoa > Mollusca > Gastropoda > Provannidae > Alviniconcha > Alviniconcha strummeri. Next base: position 27,604,494 of record OY757542.1, read on the forward strand.
TTTTGTTTTGCAGTCCGTCGTTTTGGTGTGGGCATAGTGATTGATGCCGAGTTTCAAAATACTGACTATGACTTGACATCACGCCGTATGCTGGAGATCAAAGAGGAGGTACCCAGTCTTTTTCAGACACTGTCCTATAGTACTAATAGTGTGTAGGAATCAAAAGACAGTAGCACTCTTGGTGGTGTTGGGGTTGTAATATAATACGTCAGACTGTGTGTTTTCACAAAGCTGCCTTTTGGCAGAAGTGTGTGGATTGTAGCAGTTTCTTTCTTTGCCATCTTTCCTGTGTATGCCCATAATTGAGTTAGTAACTGGATTTTAATATCCTAGCTGTCAGCCACACAGTTATGTCACCTCAGGACACTCAAACTGTCATAAGCAAATGCACATTTCAGGACTCTTCTCATGTAACCCATTCTCAGGTTAAAGCTACAGATTCAATACATACACAAATATGAAGCAACACAAACACACACAAACATGAATTGCAAATTTTTGAAGAGTTGGTCCCTTCAATATTACCCTTGTTAAAAAAGCATGTTAGGCCAGGACATGCTGGTAACATCAACCATTCCATCTGAGGTATTGATACCAGATTAGAAAAAAAATACAAAAAAGGAATGGACAGAAACAGTAAACGTATAAATATTATATTAGTGCATAATGGCAAATAGCAGTGCCGGTGGTATCTGCTCAACATCAGCATACTCCAGATGTAGCTCTCTTCATTTTTTTTTTTTTTTTTTTTTTTTAATGTATAACATATATATTTTGTTCTGTTTTTTAAACTTGGTTTGACTGAGCATAAATTGTGCAGTTTTGTTTGTTTCACTTCTGTGTTTATTGCTTAATGATAATTAATTGTGATCTACAGTGTGTGATTCTGATGTGGTCTTATAATTGCTTTTGCTTTTCAGTTGGAAAAACTTTTCCGGCAACTGCAAGGTTTCCTTGGAATAGAAATTGAATCTTCCAGGTAAACATATTTGTGCCTTTCTCTGTCTCTTTGTCACTGTTTCTGTCGGTCTGTTTGTCTTTCATTCTCTGTCATGTCTTTCTTCTCCCCCCCCCCCCCCCCCCCCCACCTCGTGTTTCTCTCTCAGTCACAGACAGTGAAATCAATATCCTCTCTGCTTGGAGTTTGTATGGTTTATTTGTTCAGTCACTTTGATTTGGCAGGCCAGGCAGTATTGCCATTGGTGCAACTGTGATGGTGACGGCAGATGCAGGAGTGGAGGACATCAGAAACCTGTTGAACAGGCTGCCAGGTGCCATGGTCTCCATTGAAGGACAATCTCATACCATTTCCAGTGCTGTCTATTCCTCTGCTCAAGGTTTGTTCATATTTTGGTCTGTCTCAGTTCTGTGGCAATGTTTTTTGGTTTGTTTCGGTTTTGTTTCGTTGGTAGTTTTGTCTACATTCATGGTGTTTACGTTCCTCTGTGACCCTAAACTATGTGCATGCAGATCAGTTTGGGTAGAGGTTTACCTGATCAGCTCCACACAGTATTTTTGTTTGGGAAGCAGGGAGAGGGTATGTATTTTAATCTTCCTTTATCTCCATGAGGTTGTAATTCTATGGTTGAGTTTCATGTGATATTAAAAGCATTTCAGTATTGTCAGTATTTGCTGCTTTATGTACTGTTGGTCCATCTCCACTTAGACTTGAAAAAAAAGCAGTTTATGTTGCCAAATCATTGTTACTAATTGTGCGGGGTTTTTGTTCTTATTTTTTAGAAGAGGATTGTAGTTGGAAGTACTGCCGTGAAGGGCTTTGCATGAACAGCAAGACAGGATCCATCTGTGTGTGCCCAGAGGGACACCACGGAGATTCTTGCCAGTATTCCGGTAAGCCATGCTATCATCAAGACGGTATCAACCTCCGTGTCCCCCCTGTTAGGAACAGGGGAGGTCCTTACCAGGATTTCAATAATTCATGCCGCAACCATGAAAAATTGGTGCATGGAATGTGTTTTCATGGTGTGTTAATTACAAGCTATGCCAGTTTCAAGAGAGAGGGCCAGGGTCAGTTACATTAACCGTTTAATAAATGTTTTCATTATGCATAGCAGCAAGCATCTTGCAGTCTTGGGAATCATCACTGGACTGGCAAGTACTAGGTGGCTTGTGTAAGCACATTTTACCATGCAGCAGTAGAGTTGATGCTAGGTTAAAAAAAAAGGATGCTTGCATGGCACGAATGACCCATGGGCAGGAAATTTCTGTTCAGCTAATCAGAGCTCAGTGTGTCTCCAAAGGGGAGCTCTGCTCGTACTCAGATGGGTCCTGTGAGCCTACTCAGTTGGACCTACTCCAGTGTGTCTACTCCAGGTTTACTCAGTGGGTCATGCAGGTCCACTTGAGTGGGTTTAAAGTCATGCTACTCCAACTGGTCTTGTGGGTCTACACAATATGGGCACACAATAGGTTCATGTGGGGCAGCACGAGTGAAACGTAGATGTACACAGGTTGGTGATGTGGGACTGGGTACACTGACCATGCATGCCATGGTCACGCAGATGTTGTGCACCAGCTGATGTTGACCTACTCTGGAGGGTGATTCACATCTACTCAGATGGACCATCTGGGTCCATGTAGCATGATGCGTTTGAATTTAAAGTACTTCTATTTATAATAATGGTGAATATCTGTTTGTGACTCTCCTCAACTGAGCACAAGGCATACATTTAAAATAAATTTGATCAAAACAGATCCCATAATCATTCTCTGTCTCTTCCTATTTCACACACTACAGACACACATACACAATGCAAGCTGAGTGCACACACACATGCATGTGCACGCGCACACACACACATACACACGTGTGCGTGCACACACAGCATATGGCTTAAGCATTTAGAAGTACAGTAATGTAGAAAGGTGTTATTGCTGAAAGAAATGAAATTTCAGAAGGGATTTGAAAGGATACAAAGTGGAAGCAGAATGTCTGACACATACATGACACATCACTGCATGACTCCCTTAGTATTGTTTTATCAGGACTTGTTCCACATGATGGGTTACTTGGCTGCGCTGGGTCAGTGGCTCTTTACTACACTTGGCCTACAGGCAACCAGAACTGCCTGCACAATTAGATTGCACTGAAAATGTGTGTAAATATTAAGTGGGACATTAAAATGCTTGTGTTTGTGTGTGTATAGATGTGGAACCCACATCTCCACCAGTGCTGCAGGATTGCACAGACTGGCGTGGTGTCTGGAACAGGGTGTCTGGTCCCTGCATGACTGCCCTTGACTCAGCCAGATACTCTCGTGATGAGCGGTGCAGGTAACTTGAAGATTATTACTGTGATTTTGAGGCTCACTGGCTAGTGGATGTAGATGTAGTCTTTGTAGTGTTTGGGTGATGCCATGTTTGGCATTGTCAGCATGAATGCTAGGTATACATATCCAACCTGATATAGATACTTTAGCTTGTTGTTCAGTAGTCTTGAATTTGATCCACGCTTTAGGTTTACATGTGCAAAGATCTTTTTCCTGTTGCAAAGTTGATATTGATAATGAATACTACATTGACTAACAAATGGCCATGATATGTGGGACATGACCAGGGGAGTGAAATGATGACAGTGATAAAAATGAGATGCATAAGTCTTTAAAAATTGTATCTTAAAAACAATATAACGAAGAAGAAAAAAAGAAAACATTTCAGTTAATTTGTGTGAACTTTTCGTGAAAATAGTAACAAACTCACACAAGGATGAAAATTATGTGTATTGGGGTTGCCCTAGAGTTATGATCAGTTGCTTTTCAAATAGTTTTCAAGTATAAGAGCAGTATGCAATGGCACTTTAAACTTACATTGTTGTTATGCAGGCACTATGCAGCATTTGTGAAGTGTGCGGCCTTTGTGATGAGAGTTCAGAACTACCGTTGCTCAGAGGACACCATCCAGCAGATGGCACTCAACAACTACTGGCACTTCACCAGCGGGCCAGCCTCTTCTGATTGGTCAAGCCATCCTCCCATGTCCCAGTCACACTTCCCCTCCTCCGGTGGCTTCTCATCCTCTGGAGACTTCCCATCCTCTGGTGGCTTCCCATCCTCAGGTGGCTTCCCGTCCTCTGGTGGCTTCCCATCCTCTGGAGACTTCTCATTCTCTGGTGGCTTCCCATCCTCTGGGGACTCCAGTGGTTTCCCATCCTCCGGTGGCTTCCCATCCTCTGGAGACTTCCCATCCTCTTCTGATTGGTCAAGCCGTCCTCCCATGTCCCAGTCTCACTTCCCATCCTCCAGTGGCTTCCCATCCTCTGGTGGCTTCCCATCCTCTGGTGGCTTCCCATCCTCTGGAGACTTCCCATCCTCTTCTGACAGGTCAAGCCATCCTCCCATGTCTCAGTCGCACTTCCCATCCTCCAGTGGCTTCCCATCATCTGGAGACTTCCCATCCTCTGACTACTCAGGCAGCATGTCAGATCGTGACACTGCTACAATGGACCCATCACTGTACAGTAGTACTGACCGCAGAGTAACCCCATCTGACCAGTACAGCAGTTCTGACCACCACGGCACTACTCCAGAACTCTACAGTTCCTTCTCAGACAGCAACAGTGCCTCATCGTACTATGGCGATTCAAGTGCTCCATCATACAGTGACCACAGCTCTGCATCTGATTATGGTGGTGGTTCATATGAAACATCTCTGCCATACATATGCATGGGTGAGTTGTGCAGTCTCTCATGCCCTTGGTGTAAGCAAAACAAATATACTACACAGTGAAGGCCTTCTCAACAGGATACAGGATACCCACAATGCTTTTCATGCTTTGTTTGAAGGTTCTTTGCCCAGATATTTGATTTCCACAGCAAACGATATATCTCCTGTCTTTGCTTTCCCTGCCTTGACTTTGTTCTTTTGTTCTCTCACCTCCCTGGATCCAATTATTGTGTAGCAGACATGTACACTATGAAATGGACACTTTGTCCGAAGGCTGTCTCTCTGGGCAGCATTGTTTAAAGAGGCTGCCACTGTGTTTGATCAGTTTCATGTTATATTGCTTGACTCACTCCATTTCTTGCAAACAGCTGTCTGTATTCTTTTGAAATGATATTGGGCTTTGATGATATTTGTAACATAACTGGAAGATAAAACTCATACTTATGCTGATACTTTGTAGAACATGTGTCCACACTGGGAGAGAATCATGTATGCTACTGGTGCAGTATACCCTCCACATCTGAGGAGGCAGGATGGGAGACTAAATAATAACAGAAGAATAACACTGGTTAAAAAACAACTGAAGAAGTGTATTGCTGCTCAAGATATTAAAGAAAACCTTTCTTTTCCAGGCTACAGAGTCCCATCTAAGGTGGATGTGATGAGGACAGAGCCTTGTGCAAACCCTGACGCATATGAGCACATCTTGAAGTATCACTGTGGTGATGACATGTACATCCCTGACGATGTCCACAGCTCCAGTGGATCCTGGTATTCAGGTCCAAGTGGAACACACTCTGACGGGACCTGGTACACTGGCCCCAGTGGAACACACTCAGATGGTTCATGGTACACTGGCCCCAGTGGAACACACTCTGACGGAACTTGGTACACAGGCCCCAGTGGAACACACTCCTCTGACGGATCATGGTACACAGGCCCCAGTGGAACACACTCCTCTGATGGATCTTGGTACACGGGCCCCAGTGGAACACCATCCTCTGATGGATCGTGGTACACCGGCCCCAGTGGAACACACTCCTCTGATGGATCGTGGTACACAGGCCCCAGTGGAACACACTCCTCTGATGGATCGTGGTACACCGGCCCCAGTGGATCAACTTCCTCTGATGGATCATGGTACACAGGCCCCAGTGGAACACACTCCTCTGATGGATCATGGTACACAGGCCCCAGTGGAACACCCTCCTCTGATGGATCATGGTACACAGGCCCCAGTGGAACACACTACCCTAGTTCCAGTGGAACACACTCCTCCAGCGGATCCTGGCACTCAGCATCATCTGCAGGCAGTGGAGGATGGTACCCTACACCCTCTCAGTCGGGATACGATGACCGTCACAGTTCACATCCCATGCCATCTCCTTCCCCATCCTGGACCACACCCCCACCACATCGTGGCTCAGACATGTCTCGCAACCCATGCTTGTGAGTTGACTTAATCAGTGCACGCCTCTGTTTCTTTGTGACAGTTAGCCTGTCTGACAGCCCACAGCACTGTGGAGTCTCAGCTCTAACCACCTGTCCCACCTTAAAAGCGTATTTACTTCAGTATATGCCACAAAACATACATTTTGATATTTGTCAAATAATGACTTCTGAAAGTTTTATATTTGAAATCATTTTGTGTGCCAAGTTTGTGGGAACTAGCAGTGTTTGTATTTGCTTGTGTCTGTGTGGGTGGGTTTTTTGTTGGCTGTCAGAAAATGTGCACCACAACAACAACAACAGAAAGGGGGAGCTCTTCTTCTCCAGTATGTAGACTGCAAAAAGAGGAACTCTTGTGACTGGTACTGTTGTTCAATCCAACAGTGATCTTTCTGTGTGAATATGATTTGGATAATGTAGAGGTAGCTTGTAAATCCTGAACATTCTTAGTAGTGCTTTTTTCGCCACACATGTTGCAGCATGAATTATTTCTGGACAATAGTACACTTTTAAAATTGTTTTTAGTGTGTTCAGAGACGTTTGCATTGCCACAATTTTCCTCTGATGCAGGATGGTAGCTCGTCGAGTGCAGTGCATTCAGAGACGCCTGCAAGACATCATAGGTGTGATGTGCCCAGCATCAACCATCTTTGAGACAGTTCAGAAACATGGCGTCTCACTTCCTGTACAGGAAATGCAGTCTTGTAGAGGTGAGTCACTGGATGCTTCCATCATTATCTAAAATACCAATGTTTCAAAGCGACCGTCCCTTCTTCTTGTAATTTGTGCAGTTGCTGTATTCTGTGTGGATCAAAAAAGGGTCAAATAGATCCTGTACACAATGCTAGTAGTACTTATAGATTTGGAGCTGCCTGTCTCTCTTTCAGTCTTTTTATGTCCAGTGGTACGTACTGAGCTGTCTGGGTCTCTTTCAGTCTTTCCATGTTCATTGAAGTGTCCAGAGTTGATGTTCTGAATATTTTGAGCATCAGAATAGCTCATACATGTACCTGGCAATTTCTTTGCAACTGTATGAGCAAGGTCTCTCAGACTGTAGAAATGATAAATATGGCATGTATTGACTAATTGATTAATTCAGTGGGTTCTTACCAACATTGAATACCAAGGCCTCATTTCCAGGTCAAAGAAGAATCAGAATGTAAAGCAGAAAGTGTCATGGTTTAAGTGTAAATTTGCACTTCTTGTTTTTGCAGAGCATGGAGCAGATGTGGTGACAGACCGTTGCCTCAGTCTGAATTCCATGGCAACATGTTCCAGAGACTTGTATTTCCTGTACAGCAAGAACTGGGTGGATGTTGACATCTGTGGGTAAGCAGTGTTGAGGCGAGAGATAATAAATGGAGTGGGTGAGCTAGTGATCTGGTACTGAGGTTATGCCAGATTCACAGCAACAGTGATCTGGTTACTTGGTCAGAAAGATTTTTTTTTAAAATGATTGCGACACATCAGTATTAGTTTATTACACGTTTTACAGACACATAAAATTGATCAAATTGAGTTTAATAAAACCTACTGAGTGTCAGTATTTTGACTGGACATATATTTCCATCAGCTAACGAGTTGCAGGGGTCATTCCTGAGAAGAGAGAAATGTACCAAATTTGTATCTGAGTAAATGTTGTGGGGCTTCTTTTTAGGGGGGATGGGGGGGGGGGGGGGGGGTGTTTAGCAGATTTCAGTTTCCATCTAAATTAATATTTTGGAATCCGCTCTCAGTTCAAAGCCAGTTCCCAGTCTGCCTATTGGTAAAATGGCTGGAAATGGCTGTGTCTGATGTCATACCATGTCACAGCTGTGACTATCACAGGTATGCTGATGACACAGAAATCTCTGACAGTGCACCACCTAGCGATTTCACTTCTCCTCAGTCCAATATTCAATCCTGTATAAGTGATACTTTGTCATGGATGCAAAGCAGCAAACTGAAGCTTAGCACAGAAAAAACTGAGATGATGCTTATAGGTTCATCAGTGCGTATCAGTTTGGTTGACTGGAAGTCTGCAGATATAGGTGGAAGTAGGGGGAGGGTCGGTGGTGGTTTTTCGCGGATCTGGCATAGTAAGCATTCTGGTGAGGGCTGCATGGTGTGTGTGTGTGTTGGGGGCAGGGTGGGGACTGGGACGAATGGCATTAAGGGTTGGTAGTAACATAATGATTTTTTTTTCCTTGTATTATATACTGCCGCTTCTCATACGGCACATGTACTTTATATTTTTTGTGTATATATGCATTGTTAGTTCTTATATATGACATATGTATTACTTTCATGAACATTATTACCTTTGATTATTTTGTTTTCACTTAGAAAATGTTGGAGAGTGTTGTAAAGCACAGTGAGTTTGTGTACATCAGAGAATAGCACTATACAAAAGTCATCTATTATTATTATTACTGAGTTTGGGATTCATGCATCCAGTCAGCACAGTATAACTTGCTGTGAGTGGTGCTATGCTGTCATTTATGAAGGCCAGTTTTCAACTGATAGATGTTTTTTGTGTGCATGTGTCAAAAATTGCCCCATTCATATCAAAGTGAACAAGATGATTTCCCCATTGTTGTTTACAGCTCGTTCCAGAGAGGTGTGGAATGTATGGCTAAGGCATCCAGGGGCTCGTGCTCCGTAGCAGATGTTGACCAGGCATGGCACAGGTACCTCCAGTACATCGTGACAATGAGGGTGGTGTTTGCAAACGTCACCATGAACTACCCTGCCATGGAGCGAGTGCTTATGTGTTCAAGTGAGTTCAGCAGAACCTCCAGTAAAAGACCACCTTAGTGAGATACCATCTGTCTTTTACAGCAACCAACTCTTCGTGTTTTCATGTAGGCAAAGCCCTCACCAAAAACCCATCTTTTAAAACCATTTTGTGATTATTTCTAGGTGGGTCCCTCACAAGAATGCTCCAGTGTATTAAAAGTTCTAGTCCAGTTGCTGAGAGAAAGGCTTGGTTGGTAATAAAACCTGTAGAACAAGCTTGTGTGCTAGTAAAGTCATGTAATAAATATGCAACAATCGGAATCAGATGTACCTCTGGTGGAGTATATGTACCTTGTATTTACTTGCATGCCAGATGAGAGTTACTGCAGATGACTCAGGTCTTTGTTTTTGTGTTTGTGTGACATCGTTTGAGCAATAATGAACTCCCTTGTGTGTTAATAAAGATGCAGTTTAAAGAAGAAATAAAAGCAGGTGATATTGTTCATTCAGTTGAGATGCTCAGATCTTTACAGGTGGAACGCAGATGTGCAGAATAAAACACAGAAAGGTTAGTCAGATAGAAGAAACACTGGCTGTTATCTTTAGCCCACAGTTGTTTTCATCTTGGATGTTTTGTGTCCCTGGTACTGGAGTTTACACTGACAGTCATTGCCATTGACATTGGTTCATTCGGTGTTACAGAGAGACCTGGAGAATGTCCTTCCTCTGGTGAGGTGGGCATCACTATCCATGAATGCAACAATGACATGGATTGTGAAAACCCAAAGAAGTGTTGCTCTGTGGATGGTGGAGCTGGACAAATGTGCCGTAATCCAGTCTACAGTGAGTTCATAGAGATGTGTGTCAGTGATTGTGTGTGTGTGTGTGTGTGTGTGTGTGTGTGTGTGTGTGTGTGTGTGTGTGTGTGTGTGTGTGTTATTTTGTTGCATGTTTATTATAAGTGACTTTCTACAGCACATGCAGTTTTGATTTTGTTGTGGTTTCATTATCTAGCAGTATTGTACTGCTCAGACCATCACAGTTGCATGCAGATGACTCAGGTCTTTGTTTTTGTGTTTGTGTGACATCTTTTGAGAACTAATTAACTCCCTTGTGTGTTAATAAAGATGCAGTTTAAAGAAGAAATAAAAGCAGGTGATATTGTTCATTCAGCTGAGATGCTCAGATCTTTACAGGTGGGACGCAGATGTGCAGAATAACACGCAGAAAGGTTAGTCAGATAGAAGAAACACTGGCTGTTATCTTTAGCCCACAGTTGTTTTCATCTTGGGCACTGGAAGTCTTGACAAAAATCTTGCCCTAGTCCACACAGGGTGTTGAAAGTTCCTTGTAGTTCATATATAACCATAGCTGGGAGGTGTTCATCCCAGGCACTGGATGTTTTGTGTCCTTGGTACTGGAGTTTACGCTGACAGTCATTGACATTGGTTTATTCGGCGTTACAGAGAGACCTGGAGAATGTCCTTCCTCTGGTGAGGTGGGCATCACTATCCATGAATGCAACAATGACATGGATTGTGAAAACCCAAAGAAGTGTTGCTCTGTGGGTGGTGGAGCTGGACAAATGTGCCGTAATCCAGTCTACAGTGAGTTCATAGAGATGTGTGTCAGTGATTGTGTGTGTGTGTGTATATTATTTTGTTGCATGTTTATTATAAGTGACTTTCTACAGCATGTGCAGTTTTGATTTTGCTGTGGTTTCATTATCTAGCAGTATTGTACTGCTCAGACCATCACAGTTACATTATTCTCAACTATCGGCATAACATGTTCCTGTTAGATCTATTTAGTAATCATTGCATTGACTTGCATTGTGAGAGAGTTTAATGTTCTGTTTCGACTAACTAAACCAAGCAGTTGGACAAAGGTTATTAAGTTCAGTAAATTGTCCTTTGTAGGTCACCAACCTGACATGACCTTTCTAGCTGACTTGGCATCACTTGGATATTTTTTCATCTTGTTACTAATCCTCCACCACCTCTTCCCCCTACTCCCCTGCCTCCAATTGACAAAGTGTGCTGTATGTGAGGTTAATCCATGCGTATATTTGATCACACTCTAATCAAGGAGGCTGCCCAAGCTTTGAGGAGCTCTCTGACCTGTCCCAGCAGAGGTGCTACCCCATGGTCAACGCCCTCCTCAACAGTGATGGCTCCTTCCCCAACATCACCACCTCCAACAGCAGTGTTGCCAACGCCTCCCACACAACTCCAGGCCGCCAACAGAAGTGCAGGTCAGCCTGTGTGTTTCACCACCAGAACTTGTCAACGCGCTGGTTACTCTTGTTTCAGTAACCTTTGGTGGGCATGAGCCAGTTTTGTTTTCAGGAATGCAGCAGTGTAGTGGCCCGTAAATGTATTGACTAGATAACAGTTTTCGCCTCATTTAGCAGAAACAGCAAAAATGGTGATTTGTTAGCTGGGATTACGGGATAACAAACCGGCAACTGTGAAAGTTGGTAAGTTGTTGCTGTATGGTCATTTGTGCCTGACACCTGTTTTTGGGGTTTTTTTTGGTGTGTGTGTGTGTGTGTTTTCCATGAAATCTGCTCTCCTTTTACAGACTGAATGCTGGTTTGTGAATGACACTTTCCTGTTGCAGACTGTACTTTGACTTGTGTTTGACTCTGTTGAAGACTGCTTGTTACCAATGTCTGACACCCTCCTGTTACAGGCTGTATGGTGACTTGTAACACACCTGTTACAGGCTGTATGGTAACTTATATCTGACACACCTGTTAAAGGCTGTATGGTGACATGTGTCTGACACACCTGTTACAGGCTGTATGGTCACTTGTGTCTGACACACCTGATACAGGCTCTGTGCTGACTTGTGTCTGACATCCCTGTTACAGGCTGTATGCTGACTTGTGTCTGACACACCTGTTACAGGATGTATGGTGACTTGGGACTGAATCACCTGTTACAGGCTGTATGGTGACCTGTGTCTGACCCAACTGTTACAGGCTGTATGCTGACTTGTGTCTGACACAACTGTTACAGGCTGCATGCAGACTTGTGTCTAATGCACCTGTTGCAGACTGTATGCTGATTTGTGTCTGACACACCTGTTACAGGCTGTATGGTGGTTGTCTGATGCACCTATCACAGGCTGTAAGGTGAGTTGTGTCTGGCACACTGTATGGTGATTTCTGTCTGACACACCTGTTACAGGCTGTATGCTGATTTGATACGCTGCCTATCACTATCACTGAGAGAGGGATACAAGTGTGATACCTTCGACCTTCAAGAGGTTGCACTGCAAAATCGTGACACTATGTTTGGACTGTTTGGGTTCTACCCTGCAGAATGCAATGGTAAGTTTACCATAGGCAACCCTTTGGCTCTAGGAGTAATTGTATGAAAACTGAAGGGAATAAACTAATAATGTGAACACTTGTACAATGACTTGTTTTCTCTGTTATGGGTGAGCTTGAAACTTAATTATTCTGCTTTCTTCTTTTCCCTTAGAAGTATGTGGACCATTTTAGTATATATATATACACACACACCTTGATAGTATGGGTGTGAGTGTTTTTATCCATGTGCCTGTATTTGCAGACAGCGTACCAGGCAACCTGGTGGTGTCAGACAACATCTGCGAAAGTGATGACCTGTATGATGTTCTCCTTGAACACTACTGCCCTCACAACCTCAGCAGCCCCAGCTCTGGTGGTGTCCAACCCTCAGACTGCCTGTGAGAGCACTTGTTTGGTTCATAATTTTCTCACTTGCACAAATTCATTTTTTCCTCTGTGTTTCTTTCTCTTTTTCACTCTCTCTTTCTCTCTCTCTCTCTTGATCTCTCTTTCTCTCCTCTCTGTCTGTCTGTCTGTCTCTTTTATTCATGTAAACTACAATCCTTGTCAAAAAAGTTTTTGAGTTCAGTATCTGTGTGTGTGTCTCTCTCTCCCCGACATTATCATCTTTTTCATCATTACTCTGGGAGTCAGTGTTGTTACTATTGTTTTATGTGTAGCTTATTGGCATGTAGATTAGCAGGGACAGATTGTAAGAATAGGCAACTGCCTAAAATGTTAATCCCTGTGTAATAAAGTTCTGATCTCTCTTTCTCGCTCGCTCGCTCTTTGTCATTCATCTATTTCTCCTCAGGTGTGTGTGTGTGTGGGGGGGGGGGGGGGGGGGGGGGGGGGGGCTAAAACAAAGATGTTATAAAAATGATAGGTCATGTTGTAAAGTTTACCATGCTTACCCATGTCGGCATTTGTCTCTTTCTGCTCCAGGCAATTCTTTGGCGTTGTGTCCTGCTTGTCACAGCAGACTTCTCGGATTCTTCCAGACATCACCTGCAGTCAAGGGGATGTTATGTCCATCCTGAAGGGTTCCATGCGGTCTAGAGTCTCCAATTACTCCCAGTGTTTGGGTGAGTTAACTGTGGGAGCAATGTTTACATAATTCTGAAAGTAATGAGTATTTGTACACTCATAAAGTCATATGCTCCAGATGATAAACATTGCTGTGGAGAACTTGGAAGTGGAATTCATCTAGGATCTGGAAATTCAGTATTCTTTTTCTGTTTGTTATATTTTAGTATTTGATTTCATGGCACATATGCAGGACTAAGCAAGACAGTCTCCTCCAATTCATATTTTCATTGGATGTTTGCATTAAATAAATACCCAAAATCACTATAAAGAAATGATTTGGAAGCTTCTTTTGTTCTACTTAAGTAAATTGGTAAAAGAATAGTTTACACTGAAGGCTTTGGGATGCAATTCATCATTTTGCATTTTGATAGGATGTATAAATGCAAGCCACAGTCTGATTCTGACAGCATGTATAACTCCTTCACTAAGGAGAGTGCCAGTGAGAAAAACAACACTGGTTAGGTGAAAATAGCAACTGTGTCTGCAGACTTAACTATGTTTGCAAGGTTTCCTTCCTCAATGTGAAGAAAGCAACAATATCCTGGTCATGGAGGGTTGTAGTAGGATGGAGAAGAAAGAGAAGTCAGAGATATAAAGTATGATTGCAAAATAGACAGTTCTAATGCTTCCTTGTTTTTTGTTGTTTTGGTGTGTGTGTTTGTTTGTTTTTTTGCGTTTCCAGTGTTGATTGTTTCAGTGATACCTAACAACTCAGATGTACAGCACTATTTAAACACCCTGGGTTGTGGTATATAGTTTCCACTTTGTTTCTGCAGACGTACAGGTGTTAATGGACCAGCTTGGTCATGTCCTGGTCTGGCATGAGAACCGATGGGTGACAGTGTGTGGGAATCAGTGGGACACTTCTGATGCAGCAGTTGTGTGTAGACAACTTGGCTTCAACAATGGGCGTGCTTTTAACAGGTCAGGTGATTGACGGAGCTTAGATGTCTCATTCTGTTTCTGTCACAATGCCTGTCTCTGTGGATCAGTGTGTGTGACTGTACCTCCCTCAATCTTTCTGGCTCCACATGTGCCCCCCTCCCACTTCTCTCTCTCTCTCTCTCTCTCTCTCTCTCTCTCTCTCTCTCTCTCTCTCTCTCTCTCTCTCTCTCTCTCTCTCTTATATGTTACCATGTGTGGATTGAATATACAGACTCATTCAGTCACATTTGCAAGGAATTATTCTCTTCATGATCAGTCTGGATGAGTTTGTTTTACCAAAAAATATAATAGTCACACTGTATGGCCTGAAACTTACTATCACACAGAAACCACCCTAGATCTCAGTAATTTTGCTCTGTGATATTCCAGAGCTTCATTTTAGATACTTGTTTTTTATTTTTGTGTGTGGATCTTCTGCGCTTTCCAGGAGCGGGAGCTATGTGGTCGGTATGGACCAGGTGAGGCCTGGCGTCAGCAACTTTGGGTGTCTAGGAAACGAAGATTCCCTGGACCAGTGCAGCTACGATCGTTACCCTGTGTGCACCATGGATGAGCAGATTGCTGCTGTCACCTGCTTCCAAAATGGTCAGTGACACGTTGTTGGGATTTTGTTGGGGGAAGTGGGTGCTGAGCACTCTTGCATGAATGTGTGTGAAGATCAAGAATCATTTGGTTTCTTTTTTCACCCCTGTTTGGGCATGGAAGATTGCATATTATGTACCCACAAGCTAATATTCTGTAACAGATATGGCAGGCTGTTCCCTGAGGCCTGTTTAGTTGGAGCAAGGCTGGTCTATTTTGGGCGTTGGTCAGAGCCAGTGCCCCAGAATCTAGGTCAGCTATGCAGGTGGGCAGTAAATTATGGCAGCTGTCTTTTACCCCTCCCTTTCCCAGTGCCATTTAAGCACAGCATTGTACAGCAGACCATTGAAAAACTTATTTTGAAGTTTACACAGACACCAAAATGCTTGGTAAAATGTTTCAGATTTCATGCAGAAACAAAACCATTTCTTGCAAAACAACAAACTATGCATGGTAAACACACAAAAAGTATGAACTATACAACAATATTGTGAGGTGCACACACCTTTCTCAGGAAAACAAGATGTACACATCACAACATCAATGTATCCACTATAGGAAACCTTCACTTAAAATCTGGCTAGACTCTCCAGAAACATCCAAGGCAGGGTGTAAACAATACTCCATTTTGGCACCAGAGCCATTTCATACAAACTGTTAGACTGTACATAGTAGTTGGTACACACACAAAAGGTATGAAACACACCAACATTGTGAGATGCATACACTTCTCAGGTAAACAACATGCATACATGACAACATCACTATATCCACTACAGGAAACCTTCACTTAAAATCGGGCCGACTCTCCAGAAGCCCCCCAGAGTGTGTAAACAACACTACACATGTGGCAATCCAGCCAAGTGGAAAGTGAGAGGGCACCGGCTAGTACTGACCACTGCTGCTACTGACCTAGATTCCACCAACAGAGCAGATGTGAGTGGGGAGCTAAAAATAGCTCAGCCAGTGAGCAGCTAAAGCCCCTAATTTCAAGCCTAGGGAACAGCCCTGATGGATCTGTATGTGAGGAGGGTTAATCACATAAAATCATAATGTAAATTTATTGGGAGCCAATCCAGTATAATAGTATTGTGTGAGACACCTTAGCAAAACAATTACAGCATTTAATCAAAAGTAATTGCTGTCATTGTAAGATGGGGCAAATGGTTTAAAAGCACATGTAGTAAATGTAAGCTCACACAGTCTTACAGGCTTTGATACATGCAGTATGTATGTCTTTGATTCATCAGCTATCATGCATTTATTCCACCCATTCTTTCTCACTGTTTGAAGATTTTCCGTTTCCAGGTTTTTGAAAATTGCAAAAATTTACAGAATGGTTTGTGGATATTCAGACATAAATAGACTTTTTCAGATGTTTCTGCCTTGTTTTCCCCACAATCTTCATTTTTCCAACAGAGTTGAGGTATGAGCTGATACCAGCCAAGCCAGGCGTTCCATACGGCTACATCAACCTGACACGTGACGGTCCTGCTGGGCTGGTCTGCTCAAGCTATGCAGGCAATGACGAGGCTAGCAACCTGTGCCGGGCAGCAGGCTTTCGTTATGGGGGGATGCTTTTCCCATTTGTCTTGGACCCACCGGCACCCACAAATGTGTGGAGGGCCCATCTGTACTGTGGAAACCAGAACCAGGACATTGAGGGGTGCGTGTCAGACCGGTGGCAGTTTGGCCCTCCTGTGCTGTCCAACAACAGTGATGGCAAGATGATGGGCTTCGACTGTGACAGCACACATGGTCACCTGGTGAAGGTGTTCTGTTTTGACAAGCCAGGTAAGAAGTGGGAGGGGGAATAGCACAATAGGTGAAAGCAATTAGTTGGAAGACTGATATTCTTGATTGAACTGGAGAGAGAAAAAGATGCATGTGACGCATTATGTTTAGCTTTGCTAATTTAAACATTTTGCATGATTTAGTTTTTTGTGTATCTTTGTTTTGTTTCTCACTCGCTCACTTTTCTTTTAGTCCTCTACTAATGTGGGCTGGAGGGGTTATTATATTTTTTTCATTAGCTGTTTGATTTGTTGTTTTTGGGGAGAAGGGTGTCTGACTGCTTTGTTTCATAACTTGTGGGAACAATTATTGTTCATGATGACTAAATTAAATTAAATGTTAATCACGGTAAAAGGTAATGTGCTTTGTAATTTAACTAGCTGATACTCCAAAGAAGCTGGTCCTTTCTTTCTTTTTCAATAAGGCTTCAAGGATTAAAGGTTTCAGATACTCAGTGCACACTGAAGCGTAGCATTACTGTGTTAAAGTTTAGGCATTCAGTTCCATGGTTAATTACTTGCACACAGGCATTTAAAAAAGCTATTGTCCATCAATCCAGTAGTAGAAAACAAAAATGCAACGGGAATCAAAAACATTTTCAAAGACACAGATTTAGAAATGATTCAACAGTGTTGAGCAGAACATTTTAGGGTCACCCATTTCTCCAACAAAAATGTTTCCCTTCCTTTTGTTTCCATGTTTCTGACATGTGGCATTTGGGTTATGTGTTATATATACTTAATTGTTATCATTACTATCTGCCATTAATGTTGCCTAAAGCTTTAAGAAGGGCCTAGGGAAGTGGTGTCTCTGTCGTGGCTGCACAGATTAAGGCTAGGTGTACATACCTCTCATACAGAAGCATGTCAGTTTTAATGGATGAGTTGCTGCCAGTCTGTTGAACATGCTTGTAAGAAAGGTCATGCTATGTGTGGTGATTTCCGTTTGTCTTTTTCAGTACGTCTCCACAACAGTCTGCTGAACTCAACTGGCATCGCTCAGTTGTTCAATAAAGGAGAGGACAGCAAGTATCATGGGAGACAATACCTGACAATATGCCGAGATGGTTTTGACAGCTTCGCAGCCTCCCTCTTCTGCACAAGTCTCGGCCTTGGGTTTGAAAATGGCACATCTCTTGACTACCAGCCATTCAATTTCTACATGGACATGAACAACTTTTTCAACGTGTCCTGTGATGGTGGAGCAACAGACTTTGGGGACTGCAGCATCGTGAGGTCAGCAAACGACCACTGTGCCACAGGTGCTGCTGTTGTCAGGTGCATGCCCCAGCCTGAATTGGATGCAGGTATGCTTGCTAAACATGGTCACTTTGTGTAGTTGTATTTCTGAGGGGCACTCACACGTACGCAAAGCCTCACTTTCTGGCCCTTCCCTTCAGACTCTGGAGTAATTTGAAGTTATGCCACTGAAGGGGCACTATACTGGGGCTACTACTTACCTCTGCACAGCTGTCTACCAAAATCACCCCTCAAAGTCTCACACTGTTAGCACACTCCGTAATATTTGCCCCAATTGTTTTTAGTTTTAAGACCAAAAGCAACATAGCATCAAAGCATGCATGTAAACATCAGGCGGCTCCACCCCCAGGTAAAAAAATGAATTCTGGGTTGATTCAGACTATTTGGGTTTTATCTGTGCTAGCATGAGTACTATGAGTGGTTATAAAAGAAAAGCAGCCTGATATAATTTGATTTGTCTGTGTGCTTACAAACTCACTGCCATTTGAGCATGAACAAAAAACTTGTCAGTCAGCTGGCAGTTTTAGAGACAGTTATGGCAGTGGTTTGAGAAAGGATGTTGTAAACCAATGCTTGGAGTTTGCCTTTCACCATCTGAACATGCTGTGACAGCCTCTTCCCCCAGAGACTGGCCAACCTGGATTTCATGCAACGGACAAACAAGGATTTGAATGCAAAATACAAGTAAAGGAATGAGTGTCAGTAATTATGCAGCCTTTTACAGCAATGCATAGATGTTGAAACCTGTCACAAAACCTCTACTGGCGGAAGACTTATTCACTGATCTACCTCCATTCCACACACAGTTACATAGCTTCACATGTACTCTACTGTGCGCGGAGGACATTTGAGAAACATGCCCAGTGTGTAAGAATGAGCAGCTTTGCCATGTTTTACACATAAGTAAAACAGCTGAGGTTCTTGGGTAATTAGACTGATGCCACCAGGTGGCAAAGCCTTGGATTAGTTCAGCATGCTGTTGCTAGACAAGTTCACATACCAGCTGGCAATCAGCAGGCTGTCTGCCAAACATTCAAACAAACGGCTAGGAAATGTCAAAGCTACCCACAAAGCTGTCTATGGAAGAAGCTGGGGTGGGGGAGAGAATGTGAGAGTGAGATATATACATATTATTTCTTTTACATTTAATTTTAATTTTAAATGTACCTTCTTGAAAAAAAATTCACTTTATGCTTTGTATACTGATGAAAAAGATTTATTTGATTTGATTTGATTTGAAGAGATTGTCCACAGTATCAAATTATTGAACAAATTATTGTCAAATAATTCATTATCAACTTTTTGAAATCATTATCTGACTTTATTTGATGAGAGTATGACACTATGGATGAATAGATGAGAGTTACACTCCTTATTTCTCAAAGTTGTTTGACTTTCTTTGGCTTGAGTGTATGATGCATGTAACGGGGTCACGACACCACAGACCTGAATTGCCTGCTTTGATGACTTCCACCTGGGATGTGAGTAAATAACAAAGTATGGGTAAACTCCATCAAGGTCACATTTTCATCTGTTGCTTTTCTTCCAGCAGCTGAGATGACAGTTAAACTTGACCAAGACCATAGAACAGTCATGGTCTACCGAAATGGCCAGTGGGGCTATGTCTGCAATGACCAGTGGACGGATGCAGAGGCTGAAACAGTCTGCAGGGGCCTGAACTACACCAACGGCATCAGTGCCCAAAGGTCATCCGGCTCACCCATGTTTCCTTTCCTGCTTCACAATGTCAGCTGTGGGAGTGAGGCTGGGGCACTGGACCAGTGTCACTTTGATGATGTCAACTCTGATGTGTGTCAGCATTTGGAGCCAGCCGCCGTTTTATGCTACAATGAAGGAGACTGTGAGTATTGCAGTAAAACTTAAGTAAGGTGAAAATTCTCTGAAGACAGATAAGAAACTTTTGAAGGCAGGGTGGCAGTAGTCTCAAACAGGTGAAACTGAAAAATACAAAATACATGTTTTCTTGACAAGTTGAACTTAGCAGATAAATCAGTTCAAAGTTTGGAGGACGATACATAATGTGGTGATGCTTAGATGCAGATATAATACAGTTTCAGTATAATTATAATTTTAAAGGAAATAATCAGTATCCTGCCACAGCAGGTAGGATTTGTCCTAGATGCTGTTTAAGTGAGGTCTGTAAAACTGCCTGATAATATTTAGCTGAAATAAGTGATAGCCACCTATAGTGCTTTGCATACTTGCTCCAGGTTTGGTTATGTGGGCTCATTTTCAGATCCATCGGTTAGAAACAGTTTTATTTTCCCATTTTGAAAGTAAGCCAGTTGAGTGTTTTGCTCTTCAGCACATTAGTTGCCTATATCATTCAGTTACGGTGAGGAACAAAATTTACCAACTTGCCACTGACAAAAAACAGATAGGAGTTTGTGTTGTGTTGTGTTGTTATTTTTTGGGTGGTGGGGGGGAGATTTTCTGAATTCTGCCCAGCAAACATAAGACTCACTTTCACATTATAGGTTTTCTTCTTCTTGTTTATCATGCTTGTTGTTTATCACGCTTATTACCAATGTGCAATCTGTTTTTTTTTTCTTCTCCCAATTAGTACCAACCTACTCACTCCACAACGGAAACGACACAAACTCCACATATGGCTGGGTGCATGTAACAGTTAACCAAACAGAAGGCCGCCTCTGCAGCTATTTTTACTCAGAGATCTACTACAGAGTCTTGTGTCGTCAGCTTGGCTTCATCGATGGGGATGAATATCATGCCAGCTTGCCGCAGCAAGAGAAAAGGCTGCCATTTTGGATGGCCCGTTACGACAGATGTGACGGAGACAGCACCAATTTGGAAACTTGTCGGGTGGGACAGTTTGAAAAAGGAGACATGACAACAGCTTCTGCCAGTTCAGACAGAGAAAACTACACTGTGACGACTGAGCCTTACTGTTACCAAAATGCTATCAAGGCTTTCTGCTATAGTAAATCAGGTAAGGTATCTGCATTTTCGTGCACGCATGTGGTATGTGGATGTGTGCATGCCTGTGTGAGAACTTTCTACTGGTATGCAGCTGCTTGCATAAAAGTTTTCAGAAATGGTAGCAGGTGCACACATTTATAGTGGGTTTTTTTTTTCCTGTTCCCACCTGTACATGTCACCTGCCAAGTGTCAAGTTTGTAAGTGTTGCTTTGTCTTAAACAGCACTAGTTGCTATTTCAGCCATGGTGATTTCTTCAAGAGTGCTGATGCAAATAGGTGGTGATCTTTGAACACTGTGCTAGTAGTTATTTGGACTGTGAAGATTTCAGTGTCATCAGGAGGCTAGGTTGGTGTCAGGCACTCAGCCTGGTGTTCCATCATCGCAGAGGTGCCTGGTTCAGTAGTGACAGGAGCCGCCACTGCAGAGCGTGGCCGCTGCTCTTCAACAAATTGGATCCCTACCACCTGCTGTCATAATGAGAGCAGGTGACTGCCTTCAGGCTGCATGCATGCCCCATCCATCTGAATTACCACCCCTTTGATGCCAAGTTTAGATTCAGTCAGTCTGAACTTGGCTCCTGTTAGATCAGCAGTATTTTCCATAGAACATCTGCTGCGGGCAGTAGGCCTCCTACAACATGACAGCCTAGGGCGTCAGTTCCGGCCAGTGGAGACTTTGGTGGTGAGGAAGCTTTTCAGCAGTCTGGATATCTTGCAGTGCACAGCAGCCTTCACGCAGAGAACCTGTTTCCGTTTGAGTGATTACAAGAAAGAAGCCTGGCCTAGTTTTTATGCTGCATTTTGTCTTCTGGTGTAATGGGGAAGTCAGACTGGTATTTAGTCCCTCAGAGCAGTGGTAAAAAACTTCTCAAGTCTGTATGCTTCTGGCTCCACACATAAAACATAGTGGCAGGGAGAGTGCCGCTAGTCTGCTGGCAGCTTTAGTTGTCATGGACCACTGGACCAGTGGGAGGTTTGAACTCTGAGTGGGGTTGCCTCTCAGCAAGTAGGTGGTCTTTTTTTTATCCACTGTGTGTCATTTCCACCTGTCTGTCTGCAGTGCGTGTACACTCTGGCAAATTCAACACCAGTGGTATAGTGGAGGTGGCCGTGGACCAGCAGTACTACCCTGTCTGCACCCCAGCCTCTGCGTACACCCAGGAAACTGCCAATGTGGCATGCCACCATCTCACTGGCTCACCCACCTCCTCAGCCATCAGAGTGAAAAGGAGCATCTTTGGTTCCCTGGCTAATTCAGTCCTGCACGCCAACTTCTCCTGCACTGGGACAGAGCAGAGGCTGCAGCAGTGCATGACTGATGTGCAGACCACCCATCAGTCATCTGGCGGGTACTGCTCATACCCAGAGATAATGGTGGCTGTGATGTGCTACGAAGGAGCCAGACCAGCAGGTAGGGTGGTAGCCTGTGATAATAGTCTGGTGAAGAAGGATGCAGTTGTAATGACAATACAGAGCTAGAGGAAATCTTGTAAAAACACCCTGAAACATAATGCAAAACAGTTGTCCTTGATGAGGGCTTTGTTGACATGGGAAGGGAGAGGTTTCACAAAAAGTGGTCTTAAAAGGGGGTGGTCCTGTCATCCAGGCATTCCACTGTAGTGTTCTTGCTAATGATAGGTTATAGTCTCATGATGGTTGTATGATACTAATGATAGCAGTAGAAGAGGTACCATAGAAATATTGAGGATGTTCCGGATAATTTTAGAATTGGGTTTTCAACACCCAGTCAACCATGATGGTATGATATTTAGGGGTGCTTATGAAAATAAGCAAAGAGGAGAGAGTGAATTAACTCATTCACTGTCAATAAGAAAAACAGGATGTGAGCAAAGGGTTTTTAATATACTGAGAAGGTATGTTCAGTTTCCAAGCACAGTCCTTCTGTGGGAGCAAAGCCTGGTGACACAAAAGAAAGGGATTTCTGTTGAAGACCAAATAATTCAAGTGCCCCTTCTACACACTTTGATGATATTGTTGGTACTAGTAGTCCAAAGTTTTGTGAGAGAAGGCACAGTTTTAATGGTCCCAGCTGTTCTGCTGTGAGGGGGCCACAGTGCATTGCTTTGAGGGGTGAGCGTTGGACAGTCAGCCCTTAGTTTATGTGTAAAGCAAAACTGTGTTTTTAACAAAGCTATTTGTACTTAGGTGGGTGGGTTGTGACTGAAAACATTTTGTGCTATTCCTGTTGGAATCTTGAAGACAGTGATGATGGGAGTGTGGGCGCACTAGCTGTCCTAGATGCAGACTGGTCAGTCATTACCAGATCTGGAGGGGTCTTTGACCTTATGAATATTAGTGAGTTATGTCTATCAGTTCCAGCTGCTGTTGGCTGCCTGCTCAGCTACCGTGCAGGCACAGAACAACTTCTCACCCCTGGCATAAATCCCTCTGTTGTCACAAGGACTTTTATTTGAGCAAGATGAAGCCTTGAATGCTTAACTCAGTTGGCCGTATTATGCAAATGCAATGAAAGAATACGAAGTGTTAGAATTTGTCACGTGGCGTTGGTGTGCAGTGCTCAAAGGGTGTATGGTTCTGGGCTTGAAGTGGTGAGAGAACTGCTGTATTTATGACCATAAATGATGAAAAATATAATCTAATACTAACAGGTGCTGTAGTATAATTCGTGCCTTAACATTAACACTTTAGTTTTTGTTTTGTTGGGGACTTGCAGCTGGGGGCTGACACTTTCAACAACAAAAAATAGTATACCAACAGTAATGCAATACAACTTTTTGTGAGGATACTCAACATTAGCTTTTGGTTTGTTGGTGCTCATCTTTGTGTTTAGAAGTCATGTCTGTTGGAAATACTCTTTTATAATGTACATTTAAACCAGCTAAAATGCTAGTGTTTGAAGCTTTCCTTAAGTTAGTTACTAACTTCAGACTTTCAGAATATTATGTAAACAGTAAATGTTTTGTGAGATTTTGTGCATATACAAGAAGAATGTCTAGCTGATATGAATGTTTTTGAGCTTAATTAATGTCTGGCTAATATGAATGTTTTTGAGCTTAATTAATTCTCAGACCTGCCCTTGTAAATAGGGAACAAGGTTGAGTCTATAGAGTCCACCCTGGTGTTGCAGATGGAATAACAGAGTGGGACATTGGCAGTGACGGCAGCGTCCTGGTGAAACAATTTGGCCTGTGGGGTCACGTCTGTGCTGCAACCTGGACCAATGATGAAGCATCTGCTGTCTGCAAGACTCTGGGTCACTTTGCTGGGGTTGTCAGCTGGGGCAGTTCCTACGGCACCCGCCTGCCTACCTGGGTGGACGACATGGACTGTCCAGCCGGTGCTTCTGATGTTTCAGATTGCCAGGTCACAATGATGAACTACGGCATACCTGATGGGCAAGACTACACCTCTTGTAATGGTCGACATGCAGTGTGCTATGAAGAGGGAGACGGTAAGAGATTAGAAGTGTACGTGTGGTACATGTAGCAGCATTGACAAAAATATGTCTCTCCCCCCACCCCTGTTCAACTCTTATTTGGAAAAAGACAAGAATCAGTTTGTATTGTGTGCTTTGTTTCTCAAAATTTCATTGGTACCTCTCTGGAGACAGTTGCTGTTAAGCAAAATATTTATTGCGTTGAGAGTTCTTAGGTTTACTTCTGGCTATAGTAATCTTCATGGTATTATTGCTGTTTTTTGACTAGATAGCAATAGTAATTGTTCATAAGATTAAAAGCTCCAACTGTGTCATTTGTGATGTTTGTAGTGCATGTGTTTTAAAGTGTACACTATGTGCTATTGTTATTATCATTTTACAAAGTTATGTCTTATTTTTGTGCTAGAATGGCATGGGGTTCCTGTAAACTCTCCCTCCCCCCCCCCCCCCCCAACCACTCCACCCACCCCCACCCTCCTTGTGTAAAGTGCACAGAGCAGTGCTGTCATAGTCAGTGGAAGTGCACTCAACAAATGCTATTAATTATTATTTAAGATAAACTCCATTACTGAAATCCCAGTAGCCAGAGTGCAGCTGCCAGACTGGTGGGTAACACTGCTTTTGTGTGTATGACAATACAGGTGTAGGGAAACCTCACCCTGTTTTGGGTGGACTTCAGGGCTTTATCCGAGGAACACTCAAAATCAAGGACAGAATGAGAGAATGAAATGAACATGCGCAGTTCTATTTACCCACTACCTTCTGTGGTGCAGCCAAAGATGCTGACGTAGGGTTGGCAGAACGGACCCCATGGAAAATGGTCACTTCATGTTTCAGTGCCAAGGATGTTCTTTGTGGACAACAAAGACCTTAGCCCCTCCAACACCCAGGGACGTTTAGCGGTGGAGTACAACGGAACAGCAGGCTACTTTTGCAGCTACTCAGCAGTGCACAACAGTGGGGGTCCAAGCACACTGTGTCGTCTGATGGGATTCCCTCGTGGTGGTCAGAAGCTGGATGCAGGTGTGGCTGCAAAACTGCCAGATCCACAAACCTTCCCCCAGAGCTGGAGTGGGGATCTCCGGTGTGGGCTGTGGGATCACAGTGTGCATTTCCTGTTCTGCCTTTCCAACTGGCAACAAGCAGCGACATACGACAGGGTGTACAATGAGTTTGGCGTGTCTGGCGAGACAAGCTTGTCACACTGTGGACAGAATATACCAGCCATCTCCTGCTTTGAAGAGGACTGTGAGTTGCTTGGTCATTAGCAGTGTGTGTGTGTGCGTGCGCATGTGCAAGATGTGGGTATACATGCATATGTCGGGGGGGGGAGTTTTTGTGCTTGTATGTGTGTGCTTGCTTGTTTAAATAAGTACATGTGTGTATACATCTGTGTGCATGTGTATGTGGTGTGAATGAGTTATGCGTGTGGGGGTAGATGTGTATTTCATGTAAGTGTGTGTGTGAAACAGAAAACTGCCCTGCATGGGAAATCCAAATGTACAATTTCAAAACAGATTTAAAGCTAAGATCATTAGTCATTTTGCTTATTTGCTAGGGCAGCAAAACATTTTTTTATCAACAATAAAACAGACCCTTATACCCATGGATATCTTATCCTGCATGTTCATATATATACACACACACCACTGGGCCTGACAAAATGTTTTTTCTCATCCTTCCACAGTAATTATAAAATTAGTAGTGATAATGTATCTGTTGTTTCATGTGTGTGTGGGGGGGGTGGGGGGGGGGAGTATCTTGTGGTGTTTTTTAGCACAAATCCCATAAGCAGTAACATATATATGGCACCTTAAAAAGACGAAATAGATTTAAATAAACAAACAATGAAAAACAAACAAAAATGACAACTGTCCAAGACTCACTGCCTACTTATGTGCTTATCTTATAAATTTATGTTTCAGTGTCACTCACATTATCATTCTTGCAAACTCCAATATCTGTCATCAAGTTATTGTACTTGCAAACAGTATTTCTCTGTCTCCAGACAGTTCTTGGATTTTAGCATCCCATCAACTGCATAGGTCCCCTCAGGACAAACAAACTGTGTTTCAAATCACCCATTTAAGATCCACACCAGGGGCAAACAAAGGCCATCAAATGATGAACAGAGCCAGAAAGAAGAATCCACCATGATCTGTCTTGTGTTTGCAGACCGGCTGGTCTCAGCATCTGACAGCAGAAACCGAGGACTGCTGGTGGTGTGGGTTGAGGAGAGCCAACAATGGGAGCAGGTCTGTCGCTCCAACTTCTCGGCACCCTTGGCACCAGACGCTGCTTGTCGCCAGCTTGGCTTCCCTGAGGGCGGTCAGCTGATGCCAGCTGGCATCCAACCAGAGGCCCATTTCAGCACAGGGAGCCTGAGGTTCCAGTGCAGCGGTGTGGACGGGGAGAGGCTCGAGAGTTGCACCACTTTCTCCGATGTCTTCTGCACTGATGACCAGACAGTCTGGCTCAGTTGTGGGGAAGGTGGAGTTTAACAGGCCACGCCAGCTGAATCGGAAGAAAGTACTGAATGCAGCCATATATATATAGCAATGGTTTAAGTGCCTACTTGACAATGATTGGTCCCAATTCTTTTCTCTTTTCTTCT
Organism: Alviniconcha strummeri; assembly: GCA_963584105.1. Taxonomy (NCBI): domain Eukaryota; kingdom Metazoa; phylum Mollusca; class Gastropoda; family Provannidae; genus Alviniconcha; species Alviniconcha strummeri. The sequence continues at coordinate 27,631,325 of OY757542.1, forward strand.
TCTTTCTTCCTTTTTTCTTTTTTAAAGTTTGTATGGCTACTTCAGTCAGGTTTTGATATGAGTGCACTGGATCATTGCAGATGGCAATATCCCTGGACATGGATCAAAGTTAGCTCTTTTCTAGAAGAAAAATTTAGTTCTTGTGTCATTAAGCTATTGTTGCTGCTGTTCAAGTGATTTATTAAATCAGTACCCACAGAGTTGTTAAACTTTGATGATGACTGTGCAGATTTACATACTTCATAGTCAACTTTAAAAAAAGACTATTCTGCTATGGGGATTTGTGAGGCTGGACTTTGCAAAGGATAACTCGTGGGAGTCTTGCAGTATTTTGGGGTTAAAACAAACACCAGCAGAGTCTGATAGGTTCATACAACAGAATGAGAGGAAGCATGTGATGACACCATACAGTTTTCTTTTTTCAATATGGCTTTACCTTGCTAAACCATTTTTGAAGGCAGCTGGTCTGCCATTCTGTTCACACCTGTTGCTTGTCATTTTTATGATACTATATGTTTAATGATAGTGATGCAAACTGACACTGGAACAGATTTACAAAACATGTTAAATTCTCTTGGTGTTTATATTATGGAATGAAGGATGCATTTATCAGATGTTTGATTGCAAAAAAATTGTATTACTCTTATTATTGCTATCATTATTAGTGTTATCAGCATTACTTTTGGCTTTCAGCTAAGTTTTTTCTTTTCTCTTGGTGTTTATATTATGGAATGAAGGATGCATTTATCAGATGTTTGATTGCAAATTTTTTTTATTACTCTTATTATTGCTATCATTATTAGTGTTATCAGCATTACTTTTGGTTTTCAGCTAAGTTTTTTCTTTCTTATATATAATTTTTTCAAGGCAATGATTTTTTTCCCCTCCCACTTACTCTCATGCACATTTGATTTTCTGCCTCAATTGTTTTTGTCATGTCAGCATTGCTTGATGCATTTGATATTCACTTGATTTGTCTGTTGTGACTACTGTGGAAATTTAAGTTTTTATGAGTTGTTTTATAACTTGGATCACTACAATGTTACATCTGCATTTCAATATATTGCTGTCAGTCTCTCCAGGCCACAATATGACATGAATAAATGCATAATTATGTATGTACTCCAGTAAATAATCATGGTTTGTACTACAGAATATATTGCTGATATCACCAGACCACAATGTGACTTGAATAAATGCATATTTTTGTACTCAGAGTAAATAATCATGGTTTGTACTTTAGTAAGAGTGAATTGGGGAGGGGGATTGGCGGGGGGGGGGGGGGGGGGGGCACTGTCACAAAGTTGTAGCCAGAAGAAAATGTACTCTTAGCATGACATGAAAACATGAAAAGAGCTGATAAAATGTCTTACAGCATAGTCAGTCTGACCATGATACACCATATAACAACAGTCCAATATCTATATTAATTATTATAGACAAAAGGTATAAGAATTATATTTTCACTAAGAAATGTTTCTTGGCACTGGTTTCAATCATCATCAACATTAAAGTACCATACAACAGCAACTCTCTAGACATGATTATTAATAACTGGATCGGCACGGGCTGATCACTGGAATTAATACAACATAAAAGAACAACTGGAGTGACAAAGTAATTTCTTAATTTCTATGTGCACAGTCTTACAGGTATAAATTGTATGTGGCAAGAGTTATTTGTGCCGCAGCAGGCACAGTAGTTTACATCATTATTCAGTAAGGGACTTGTCGTGTCTAAATCAAACGAAAGGGTTCAGTTATTTCCTTTTTGTGTAGCTACAACAGAAGAACTTTGGCGTGCAAATTAGGCTACAGTTACAGATTCCATATAATACAATGCACATTTCGTAACACTGCACATTAATGGGACACGACTGTTTGGAATAAGGTATCCTACTGTATCTTAATTTACAGTGTCATTAAGTGTGCGGGCTGGATTGAGTGTGTTTGCATGTGCCTGAGTGTGCGGTGTACGATGATTTAATGATGTGCGTGGGCTCGACTGTTTGCATATATACGTGTGTGTGTGGTGTGAGTAAGCATGTGTGCGTGGGTGTGTGTGTGCGTGCGTGTGTGTGTTGTCAGTTTTCAGTGCTCTGTGAATGTTTCTGGCTATTATAGATAATGTACAATCATACACTAACAGTGAGACTACTTTTACAACAACGTAACAGTCGGTCGCAACCACAGTGACAATAGAAAACTACTGTATGCAAACCTGCGTTTCCTGTTTTACAAATGCCTGGCGGTATATCATTACAAAACTATAACGCCATCAGGATTATAACATACGTGTATGCACGTGAAGTGCGTGATACAAAGACTTTTCTTGAAACATTAAACAATAAATAACCGCTACCTTTAGAACTAAAAAAAACTGCATGTTACAAATACGTAACAGCCACCACATCTCGACCAGTTCTCCAGCTATTCTCTTATGAGTCTGCAGGCACTATAGTTGATAATTTTACTCCGAAACTTCTCTCTGTCTTAATTTTTTTATTTAAACATGTTAAATTCAGTTTTCATGTTTACATTCTTTAAAATACAATGATGGAAAGGAAAATATTTTCTATACTCCCAGTAAAGCATGGCTGTTACATTAGGACGAATACAATGCAGCTTGGCATATGCACACACACACACACACACACACACACACACACACACACTCCCCCTCTCTCTCTCTCTCTCTCTCTCTCTCTCACACACACACACGCACACATGGCTGTTATATCAGGACAAATACAATGCAACTTGGCATATGAACACACACACACATGCTCTCTCACACACACGCACAAAGACACATACACACACATAGAGAGATGGGATTTGAATACTTCTGGCAGTAAATGACTACACAATCATAGCAACGTTAAAAACCTGGGAGTACAAAGTGTGGTCACTACCTCAAGTGGTCTAAATGTACAAGTGGTCACAGCAATATTCTACTACCACATTGCAATGAACATTCAGCGGAGTAAATGCACACTCCTTTTGCCCATTCAGCCAATGCTGGATACAACAGCCACTTTTCTACGAAATGTATCGGTACGTAGTATATTATTTCTTATGCGATGTGTGTGTATCTTATATATTTGCATTAGGTCTCACCCCACCCCCCACCCCACGAACCCCCACCAAAACAACAACAAAAATGCTTAAGTGGTCTTATTTTATACGTTCTGCATTTATACACAGGGAATTTGGAATGAGGTTCATGATCGTTTCTATATATGCAGCGCTATTATCCGCTCCCGAGCAGACTCACTACACTCTTCTGACTCACTGGTCAAAACCCATATATATATATCTTGATTGTTTCACTATGGCCAAACAGAAGGAAATTCAATATTTGTTGTTGTTTTGGGGCATTCTTTTGTTTTTGTTGTTCTGCATGCTGATGAAGAACAACAAAAACAAAAGAATGCCCCAAAACAACAACAAATATTGAATTTCCTTCTGTTTGGCCATAGTGAAATGCAGAAGCGAAGTTGTTGGTGCAAATTGCACTCTTTGCAACTGCACACCCTGATCTGCAGTTGAAACAAGGAGTCTGTAGTGACAATTACCAGCAACAACGAATGACAATAGGACGATATAATAAAAAAATATTTCTGGCTCACCACCAGACATCTCATAAGAGCACGGGGTGCTTACAAAGGCCTACAGATGCACGTATTGATTACATTTACACACACATACACGCGCGCGCGCACGCAAACATATGAGCACACGCGCATGTACTCAACAATATCACTTAAATGTCGCCAAAACATGTAAGCCCCATGTGGGGTTATCACTTGTTCTGTTCCACTACTTTACGTGCTCTGGAGATTAATCATTTTGAAAGTGGACAGCATTGGCAACTGTGATAATAATAATAATTTTCTTGAAAAGTAAATGTACTAACTGCATGTCCAACAAATAGCCTCACCAGAAGCCAATTCTGCTAGCCCGTTTAAGGTGTAAAACAACTACCACCACCTTTCCAATTTCCACTCCCACAGATTAATTAAAAGTATAGGAAAAGAAGCAAGCAAATTAATTAGTGGTGTGTCCACCATTTGGTTGCACTCGTCACACCACATCAAGCGCGGATGATGTCTAGCCAGCTACGGCGTGGCTGTCGGTGCATGACGTCCATCCGGTAAAGATGGCGTCGCCTGGTTTCCGCGGGACCCCACGTCTTGTCCGGTCTGGTCGTCTGACGCAGTCTCTGGGTGGACAGAGGTCACTTGGCGGTCAAGCACTACATGAACACACATGCACCGTCAAGACGGCGCCGCATAATTAGGCATTACAATATTATGACTATAATAATTGATTCTTTTTTGAGGTTTTGATGTATACACTATTTTTGATCTTGAAAAAACGTGGTGTGCCCACCCTTATCGCTGAGATACGACACTATACAAATGACCCCTATTATTATTATTATTATTACACAATTGACAAGTTCTACACATTTTGTTATCTGTTTTCAACAGTGCATAAAAATCTATTTCAAGTGTACTACATGTATTTGGGGTGGAGGGACGGTGGTGGAGGAAGGCGCTGAGGGTTATTTAAAGTTAGCCAGTTTCCATTAAAATAAACACGAGAATATTCCGACCAATGGGCCGCGCTGTGATACAGCGTTTGTGTGTGTGTGTGTGTGCGTTCGTTCGTGCGTACATACGTGTGTGTGCGTGTTCTGTGTGTGTGCGTGTTCTGTGTGTGGGGGTTTGTGTGCGTGCGCTCGTATGTATGCGTCTGTGTGTGTATGTGGGGGGGGGGGGGGGGATATGTGTGGTGTGTGTTTGTGTCTGCCCGCGTGAGAGAGGGAAAGAGAGAGACAGACAGAGTCTCAAGCGAAACTGCCAGGGACCATAACAGCTTAGCTGTTAATACTGCCGGTGACTGGCGATTAATAAAGGACAACTCGTGTGAGACTGCCTGTGACTGTGGTCATTAGCTGTGTGGGACTGCCTGTCACTGTGGTCATTAGCTGTGTGGGACTGCCTGTCACTGTGGTCATTAACTGTGTAGGACTGCCTGTCACTGTGGTCATTAATTGTGTGGGCCTGCCTGTGACTGTGGTCATTAACTGTGTGGGACTGCCTGTCACTGTGGTCATTAACTGTGTGGGACTGCCTGTCACTGTGGTCAGTAGCTGTGCGACACTGCCCATGACTGGTCATTGACTGTGTGCATGGACCTATATCTACAGGTCCATGCTGTGTGGGACTGCCTGTGACCATTAACTGTATGAGACTGCCCGCTACTGTGGTCATTAGCTGTGTGGGGGACTGCCCGTGACTGTGGTCATTAACTGTGTGGGACTGCCTGTGATGTGGTCATTAACTGTGTGGGACTGCCTGTGACTGGATATACCTGCAAGAGACTGCCTTTGGCCGCGGCCAGTTGGTAGAGGGCCACAACTGGCACTGGAATGAACGACAATGTAGCTATGGCCCACCCAATGACGATGGCCCACATGTCGTAGTGGTAATTGATACCTTGCCAATGTGACCACCAACAGAAGCTACAGGAAGCCAAACAAAAGAGAAAGAAAAACACTGAAATATGTTAGTGTTCCCACAACACTAAAGCCCCTAAGCGCGTATTTAAACACCACAGATATTCCTACAAAGGCGCTCGAGAACTCGACATACCACAGCAATGAAAACCAATAAAACAACAGTAGATTATACGACTACTCTCACCAAGTATACAGTAGTAACAATGACAACAACAACAAAACCAAGTAATCCTACGTGTAAATGTTTGTTTTATGCCTGTTGACAGTAAGGCAGTATTAAACAAAATTCGTACTGACCATATAACACGTCTGTACACTTGGCAGTCAAGATGTACGTGTCAAGAATTGGTGTCTGTTTGTTTTTGTGGTACAACTGGTTTTAGGACATGAAACTACCATAAGTTCGCCCTGATAATAGTGATATAACCGCAATGGTTGACTGGGTGTAAATCACCACTTATTTACTTTCTACCATAAGTAGCTTGATTATGAATGCAAAAAAAAGTCTGAGTGTGAATGAAGGGTATATTGCAAAGGATGGAGTCACGCCGTTCCTAGTTAAAGCTCCTTATTGATGTGCTTTGCACAAACACACATGCATACAAACATATCACATGTGCGTGCGCATAAACACACACACACACACACACGCACACGCACAAAGTGCACGTATGCGAAATAATATGGAAACCTCGTGCTCACGTTTTCCTAAGAAACAAACACGCACACGCGCACACGCATACACGCACATTGTCTCACAAACACATGCATACACACACACACACACACACACACACACACACACACACACACACACACACACACACACACACACACACACACACACACACACACACACAAAGTGCACATATACAAAATACTATGGAAACCTCGTGCTCACGTTTTCCTAAGAAACATAAACTCCTAGGTCAGTTGAAGACTAAGCAGATCGATTTTCACTCATTTTAATCGTAGGTGTATTGTCCGTCTGTTCGGGTTGTTTGCAAAATGGGGCCTACCCTGAAAATGTCCTCATCTTTCGTACGCGCGCGCACACACAGACTGTCTCACACACACGTGCCTACACATATTACACAACACACACACACACACACACACACACACACACACACACACACACACACACACACACACACACACACACACACACACACACAAAATCTCACATACATACACTATCACAAACACATATGCAGACAAACATATCACGCGCGCGCACAATCACACAAATACAGACACGCGCGCAGACACATACATTGTCTCACATACACACAAAGTACACATATGCGAAATAATATGGAAACCTCGTGCTCACGTTTTCTTAAGAAACAAATAAACTCCTTGGTCAATTGAAGACTAAGTAGATCGATTTTCACTCAGTTTAATCGTAGGTGTATTGTCTGTCTGTTTGAGTTGTTTGCAAAATAGGGCCTACCCTGAAAATGTCATCTTTCTTATCGTCTGGCTGAAATAATTAGCGTTCTTCAGTTCAGCCTTTTTCATTAAAATACAAGTGTGTGGTGTGATCCTGAGACGTTGTTCACTTTCCACCAAATCTTACTTACCACCAACATAGCCTGAGCCAGGAAACACCAGAGAAGTCGGATTACCATTGGTGGTTTTCGACCAATCATCAGCCGGATATCACCTCCAAATCGGTCTGCGCCTGCATAGAATTGTAATTTGGTAGCCAAGGTCCCTTTACAGTGAGCCGGTTTGGCCTAGCGGTAAGGCGTTAGGCTGGTAAGCGGAAGGACCTCGGTTCGATACCGCTTCGGCTCTCCTTTCTCTTCAAAAAGGTTGTGGTTTGTGGACACTGTCTGGTGACTTTGTCCAGCACTTCCTACTGAAACATTAAAATGGCTTTCATCGCTGCCCATCTTAATGCAGAAGTCATTCTGGTGGTGACAGTGTAGCGATAGGTATATAATCTCCCTCTCCCCCCCCCCCCCCTCCATACTCCCTTTCCCCCCTTCTCCCCGTCCCTAATAAGCCGTACGGTTTCTGTGGACGTTAAGCACCATGTTTACTTACTTTAAGGTCCCTTTAGAGCGCTGCTCAACGCCAAACTGCTCCCGAAGAGGTAATGGCGGAGACCGAGATTCTAGGTGGTGGTGGTGTCGTGGGGTTGGGGGGTGGGGGTGGGGGGCGAGAGTAGTAGAGTACTACTATACCTAACGCTACACTGTCAACGCCAGTATGGTTTCTGCATTAAATTGATTCCAATTTTAACTTATTTAGATACAGAGGTTATAGATTTTTAAAGGAGGCAAAAGTGTACCCGTTTTTATTGATAATTCTGAGGAAATATTTGAATAAAATCTTTCCTACTGAACTCTGGTGTTTCAAATTCACTGTGAAAGTTGTAGAGGTAGACATCTATATGTGTGCAAAATTTCATGGCAATACCTTAAGTAGAAGCGGAGATACAAAAATACCTCAAAAATGACGCCAATGGCTACCTTAACATTCAGCAGAGTTTTCCACATTCTCAGGCCTGGAAATAAATCGGATGAAATCTGAGGCAATGTGGCTCACTGACACCTTTTTTTGATTTTTATGGAAGAGGAGACTCAAAATTCTTGGTGTGTATTTTGCCTGTGACAAATGTGCTTCTCGAGTTGAAAAGGACTGGACGGGAAGGGTGGAAAACATTAAAAGAATAATTAATGCATGGGAAAAAACAAACCTGAGCATTGCTGGCAAAGTCTGCATTATAAAAACATTTTTAATTTTACAGTCTGTATATATCATGTAAGCATTGGTAGTCCCAGATCCTGTTCTCACTCAGGTAAACAGAATATTATTTCGATTTTCGTGGCGTAAGAAAGACTGTAATCGCAAGGCCTTTGAGAAAATGAAGAGAACTGTTGTTTGTGGTGCTTTAGAGAATGGAGGACTCAACATGATTGATTTGAAACAGATACAAGCAACGTTCTTGCTGTAGTGGGCTGGACGTCTGTTCCAAGCGCAGGCGCTCGATAAGTGGAGTCATATTCCTAAAACTATTTTTGCTCCCTTTGGAGACAAATACTTGTGTTTCTTTTCGAATATGAAAAGTCGTGCTTTTAAAGGATTACAGATGATTACCTCTCACTTTTGGAACTCTGTGTTAAAAACGTGGCTAGACTTGAACAATCACGACCCTTCTATGACTGTGCCAACTTTGTTATGGAACAACAGCCATATTAAGTATCAAGGAAATGTACTCATGTTTACGGATTGAATTACTGGGAAAATATTGTATGTAAACGACATTAAGGGACCTATACCTATGGATTCATACCATTTCAGGACACATGTAACAAAATAGTGAACTCTCCCAGCCGAATTCTTGAATATAATGTCGTGAGGGCGGCTGTTTACACGTTTGTACACAGTCATAATGTTTGTGTTACAGTAGACACTGAGTTGTCAGACCAGTCACTTTTTTGTAACAGAAAAATAAACACAGCGAAAGACTTTAGAAAGGCGCTAATTTTTATGCACGACTCTGTTCCGTGTGCAAAAAGCTTCAGGAACAGGAAGTTTGGATCAGAAATAGACGAACACATAATTATGGTCAATACCATCATTAGTAACGAAAACAAAACAAAACAAGGCTATGGGTTCTACAGTGGAAAATTCTGCATACTATTTATCCCACAAACATATTACTGTGCAAGATGAAAGTGAGAGATGGTCAGAGATGCTCATATTGTAATGATGTAGTAAACTACAATGAACACTTCTTTTTCGACTGTCCGACGATCAAGAAATTTTGGAATTACATTGAACAATATATTCTAATTACTTTTGACATTCAGACCCATTTAACTGTTGTTGATGTTTTGTTCGGAATAAAACAGCGTAACTGCGGGAAGGTCAAAACTAAACGAATAAATCATGTTATATTAATAGCGAAAATGTGTATAAGTATGTACAAAAAAACTAACGCCTTCCTTCCATTGTCCATATTTGAAAATCAGCTCAGGCTCCGAAATGTTTAATTGTGAAAAGCTTAAAAACGAAAATTGTGCACACTGTAACCAAGGCATAGTGCAGGATGTACATGTGAGAGAGAAAAAAATCATACAAAGACGACAAAATTTTAATAAAAATCAGCAGAGTAAATGCTCACTGCTTTTGCTTATTAAGCCAGTGCTAGATACAATAGATACAGTTTTCTCCGAAATGCATCGGTACGTAGTGTATTATTTCTCATGCGATGCATGTGTATATTTGCCTCTTTAACAATTATTTACTTTAGGTCTTTCCAAGTGGTCTTATTTTATGTATTCTGCATTGATACACAGGGCCGGAAATTGGCATGCAGTAAACTGAAGCTATTGATCATTTGTTCTTCAAGAAAAAACAAAAAATATATATCTAAAAATATAATTGTTTTTATATAGCACACTATACTCTGCTCTCCAGCAGACTCACTGCGCTCTTCTGACTCACTGAAGTCAAAACATATATATACATATATCCCACTTAATTATTTCGCTATGACAAACAAAAAGAGAATATTTGTTGTGTTTGCTTCTTTTTTTCATCTGCAGAAGCAAAGTTGTTGGTGCAGTTTGCACTCTTGCATCTACACACCGTGATCTGCAGCTGCAAACGAGGACTTTGTAATACAACAATCTGAGGCTGCAACAACGAATAACATTAGGACGATGTAATAATAGATTACTGATGGCGCCCCATCTCGTAAGAGTACAGGGTGCTTACAAAGGCCAACAGATGCGCGCTTTCATTACTTACACACACACACACACACACACACACACACACACACACACACACACACACACACACACACACACACACACACACAGGCACGCACTCAAACACATGAGCACACGCGCATGTACCCCTCAACGATATCATTCGCCATGAGTCACCAAAACATGTAAGCCTCACTGATGTGGGATTATCACTTGTTTCGTACGTTCCACTGATGTTCCTCGTACGTACGTGCAATACACCGCAGGAAATTAATCATTTCGAAACTGAATAGGATTGGCGACTGTGATAATAATCATAATAATAATAATACCAATAATAATACATTAAAGAATAACTGTATTAAATGTAGGTCCAACAACTACCCTTATAAGAAGCCAGTTCTGCTAGCCAGTTTAAGGTGCTCCAACCGCCACCACCCTTCCAACTCTCACACCCAGAATAAAATAATAAAAAATTAAGCATAGGAAAAGAAGCAAGCAAATTAATTGGTCGTGTGTCCATCATTTGGTTGCACTCGTCACACCACATCAAGCGCGGATGACGTCTAGCCAGCTACGGCGTGGCTGTCGGTGCATGGCGTCCTTCCGGTAAAGACGGCGTCGCCTGGTTTCCACGGGACCCCACGTCTCGTCCGGTCTGGTCGTCTGACGCAGTCTCTGGGTGGACAGAGGTCACTTGGCGGTCAAGCACTACATGAACACACACGCACCGTCAAGACGGCGCCGCATAATTAGGTATTGCAATTATTATGACTAAAATAATTGATTCTTTTTGAGGTTTTGACGTAAACATTATTGTTGACCTTACAATTATTATGACTAAAATAATTAATTCTTTTTGAGGTTTTGACGTAAACATTACTGTTGACCTTGTAAAGCGCGATGTGCCAGTTTCTATTAAAATAAAAAAAGAGAATATTCCGGCCAGTTTGCCGTGGTGCCATACAGCGTGTGTGTGTGTGTGTGTGTGTGTGTGTGTGTGTGTGTGTGTGTGTGTGTGTGTGTGTGTGTGTGTGTGTGTGCGCGCGCGCGCGCGCGTGCGTGCGTGCGTGCGTGCGTACCTGTGGTCATTAACTGTGATCATTAACTGTGTGGGACTGCCTGTGACTGTGGTCTATTATCTGTGTGGGACTGCCAGTGACTGCAGTCATTAACTGTATAGGACTGCCTGTGACTGTGGTCATTAACTGTGTGAGACTACCTGTGACTGTGGTCATAACTGTGTGGGACTGCGTGGGACTGTGATAATTAACTGTGAGACTGCGTGTGACTGTGAAGATTAACTGTGGGTTTGTCCGCCTTTGACCATTAACTGCCTTTGACCATTAACTGTGTGAGACTGCCTGTTAGCGTGGTCATTAACAGTGTGGGACTATCTGTAATTGTGGTCATTAACTGTGTGAGATTGCCTGTGACTGTGGTCAAGAACTGTGTGAGACTGCCTGTTACTCTGGCCATTAACTATGTGGGCCTGCCTGTGACTGTGGTCATTAACTGTGGAAGACTGCCTGTTACTGTGGTCATTAACTGTTATCATTAACTGTGTGAGACTGTCTGTGACTGTGATTGTGGTCATTAGCTGTGTGAGACTGCCTGTGACTGTGGTCATTAACTGTGTGGGACTCTATAATTGTGGACATTAACTGTATGAGACTGCCTGTGACTGGTCATGAACTGTATGAGACTGCCTGTTACTGAGGCCATTAACTATGTGGGCCTGCCTGTGACTGTTCATTAACTGTTATCATTAACTATGTGAGACTGTGACTGTGGTCATTAACTTGGGAGACTGCCTATGACTGTGGTCATTAACTGTATGAGACTGCCCGTGACTGTGGTCATTAACTGTGTGGGACTGCCTGTGATGTGGTCATTAACTGTGTGGGACTGCCTGTGACTGGACGTACCTGCAAGAGACTGCCTTTGGTCGCGGCCAGTTGGTAGAGGGCCACAACTGGCACTGGAACGAAAAACAATGTAGCTATGGCCCAACCAATGACGATGGCCCACGTGTCGTAGCGGTAGTCGCCGTAGGTAGGGGGTTGGTACCTTGCCAATGTGACCACCAACAGGAGCTACAGGAAGCCAAACAAATAAAGAAACAACGATACTGAAATATGTTAGTGTTCCCACAACACTAAAGCCCGTAAACGCGTATTTAAACACCACAGATATTCCTACAAAGGCGCACGACATACCACAGCAATGAAAACCAATAAAACAACAGTAGATTATACTACTACTCTCACCAAGTATACAATAGTAACAATGACAACAACAACGAAACCAACAACAACAAAAATTCGTACCTGTTAATGTTTTATTTTATGCCTGTCAACAGTAAGGCGGTATTTTAAAAAAAATCGTACTTACCATACAACACGTTTGTACACATGGCATTCAAGATGTACGTGTCAAGAATTGGTGTCTGTTTGTTTCTGTGGTCCAACTGGTTTTGGGACGTGAAACTACCATAAGTTCGCCCTGATAATAGTGATATAACCGCAATGGTTGACTGGGCGTAAATCACCAGTTACTTACTTTCTACCATAAGTAGCTTGATTATGAATGCAAAAAAGTCTGAGTGTGAATGAAGGGTATATTGCAAAGGATGGAGTCATGCCGTTCCGAGTTAAAGCTCCTTATTGATGTGCTTTGCACAAAAACAAAAATACAAAAACAAAATTCCGCTCCTACACGAGTAGGCCTATCTGCAAAATACACACACACACACACACACACACACACACACACACACACACACACACACACACACACACAAACACTGTCTCACATACATACATTGTTACACACACACACATGCATACATGCAAACATATCACACGCACACACACGCACGCGCGCGCACACACAGACTGTCTCACACACACGTGCCTACACATATTACACAAACACACACACACACACACACACACACACACACACACACACACACACACACACACACAATCTCACATACATACACTATCACAAACACATATGCAGACAAACATATCACGCGCGCGCACAATCACACAAATACAGACACGCGCGCAGACACATACATTGTCTCACATACACACAAAGTACACATATGCGAAATAATATGGAAACCTCGTGCTCACGTTTTCTTAAGAAACAAATCAACTCCTTGGTCAATTGAAGACTAAGTAGATCGATTTTCACTCAGTTTAATCGTAGGTGTATTGTCTGTCTGTTTGAGTTGTTTGCAAAATAGGGCCTACCCTGAAAATGTCATCTTTCTTATCGTCTGGCTGAAATAATTAGCGTTCTTCACTTCAGCCTTTTTCATTAAAATACAAGTGTGTGGTGTGATCTTGAGACGTTGTTCACGTTCCACCAAATCCTACTTACCACCAAGATAGCCGGAGCCAAGAAACACCAGAGAAGTCGGATTACCATTGGTGGTTTTCGACCAATCATCAGCCGGATATCATCTCCAAATCGGTCTGCGCCTGCATAGAAAGATAATTTGGTAGCTAAGGTCCCTTTAGTGCGCTGTTCAACGCCAAACTGCTCCCGAAGAGGTAATGGCGGACGGAGGTTTCATCCGAAGAGACCGTTCCTTCCATCTACCAAGGATTAACCTAGCGAAAGCCGAGTGATGCGTGACTGAAACCCTTAGTAAAAAGTTCATGTCTGTGTGGGTGTCCACAGGGTAACCGACTTGGAACAATTTCCAGTTCGAATCTCCAAGGATGAAGCTTCCTTCGACTGCTATCTTTCGGGAAGGTGTGAAAGGAAAACAACGACCCTTTGGTCTGCAGCTCTGCGCATCCCACGGCCGCACATTCACGTGGCATTTTCGTTGTGGACCGATTGATGGTGAAAACGCGCCTCATTCGCCATTCGCCTCAGTGTCTGTCTGTGACGTCAGAGACCTACGTCACGGATCTCGCGCGTATTTCGAGATTAAAACAAGCAGACGAAATTCGGCCTGATCGGCATGCATTTCTTCCTTCGTAAACATACTTACTTTCATGGCAGTGACATTTTATTAGATTTAAAGGTCATATGTTACGCACTAGACTTGCATAATTGGGTCGATTTTCAACGTTCCTTTGCAAACAAAAACTGCCTTTCTGGGCCCTTTAATGCCGAGTTGTGTTCAAAGAGGTACTGGTGGGGACCGAGATCTCAGGAGGTGAAGGGAGCGGGGCGACCCCATGAGGTTCGAATTCGGTCCTCCTCAACACTACCACCAAAACCTTCGTGTGTCGGTGCTTTTACCAACAGGCCAGACAGGCTCACAGTAAGTTTTCTTATGCAGTGATCTTCTCAGTCCTCTTCATTGTAATAATAATAATAATAATGGACATTTCAATGGCGCATGATCCTTAGCAAGATCTAGGGCACAATGCGCCGTACAAAAAACTGTAGTCTCTGTCTCGAGGGTAGGTGTATAGTGTGACATCTGACTAGTTCAGTGTCAGCTGCTTACTTTCGAAGAGACTCCGGGAGCAGGGTGTGTGTGTGTGTGTGTGGGGGGGGGGGGGGGGGGGTATATAGGAGAAAGCAGTCCGCCAGCAGAGGGAATGATTTCTGTATTAAGACGGGCATGCATGAAGCGACCTGAAGCGATACACGTAAGCTCCTTCGTTTACGTTGGAGGCATGGTCACAGCGCATTGTCCACAGAAATGTAATAATGAAACATTTGTAAAGAACAAACCTATAACATAAAAATATGGCTCCGTGCAATATACCAAAAGCAAATCTAAAATTACACCCACGTTAACAGCATAAGCGGAAAACAATAACATTACGATTACAAACAACTCAAACCACTAGAAGCCAAACAGCAAGACCTACATCAAACACACTCACATGTACGCGCGCGCACACACTCACACAGGACATTGCCACATAACACTCGCAATACACCACAACCACACAATACTCATAATATACCCAAATCCACGTCCAAACTACACTCACCATACACCCAAGCCACACCCTCACAATGCTCACCATACAACCAAGGCCACGCCCACACTATACTTACAATACAACCAAAGCCACGCCCACACTACGTTCACAAATACACCCAAAGCCACACCCACGCTATACTCACCACACAACAAAGCCACGCCCACACTACACTCACAATACACCCAAATCCACGCCCACACTACACTCCCAATACACCCAAAGCCACGCCCACACTACACTCACAATATACCCAAAGCCACGCCCACACTACATTCCCAGTACACCCAAAGCCACGCCCACACTACACTCACAATATACACAAAGCCACGCCCACACTACACTCAAAATACACCCAAAGCCACGCCCACACTACACTCAGTATACACCCAAAACCACGCCCATACTACATTTACAAATACACCCAAAGTCACACCCACACTATATTCACCACACAGCATACACCCAAAACCACACCCACACTACATACACCGAAAGCCACACCCACACTATTCTCACCACACACCAAAGCCACACCCACTCTACACTCACAATATACCCAAAGCCACGCCCAGACAACACTCATCACACACCCAAGCCACACGTTCTCATCACACTCCCACGCCACGTACACATAACACTCATCACATACCCAACCCACGCACACACATCACTCACCATAAACCCAAGCCATGCCCACTCAACTCACTATACACCCGAGCCACGCACACAAATTGCCATACACCCAAGCCACGCCCACACAACTCACCATACACCCAAGCCACGCACACATAACTCACCATAAACCCAAGCCACGCACACGCACTCCGCCAGCACGACCACGATGATCGAATAAGCAGCGAAGAACCAGTCGACCAGTAGAAAGATGTAGATACCTCCCTGGACAGTATATTCATCAAGCACCGGCACCATCAACATGATCATCATTATATTCATCAGGATTATCATGACTGAAACATTGTCAATATCGCTGTCTTCCTCTTCCTATTATTTTTCATTATTATTATTATTCTGAGCACCAGCATCTTCGTTACCATCCTTCTGCTACTGCCGCTGTTGCAGAACTAGCTGCTACTACTACTTCTACTACCACCACCACTGCTGCTGTTGCTGCTATTTGCAACTGATCATCTTGTTTGTTGTTTTTGTCCGTCTTCTCTGTCATGCAATCTTTGATGCTCGTACTAATTAAATGCCGTTCCTGTTAGATCGTGTGTCCAAACTGGACTCTTCCAATGCCTATGAGCACCGTGTGTACATCCCTACCCTCTGCAGATGTGGGTCGCGTAGTGTGGATGTGGAGGGGGAGGGGGAGGGACGAGTTCTGCTCAGAGATGACTGACCTAAAGATGCACAGCCTAAAAAAGAAGAAGAAGAGGAAAACAAGGGAGGGGGTGGAGGGAAGACGGAGTTCAGTAACTGCAATGGGTTGTTCACAGTAGCAGGAAGGCTCAAAGTCCAGCAGGCCTACAGATAAATACATTTCCACTGACACAACAGGCCATTCAGTCCTCCATTCCGCCGCCTCATCGTTCCTGCATCACCATCTTCATCTGTTGTGTTTATCTGCCTGCTTTGTTGATTGCGTGTCCGAATGGCCGTTGGGATGACTGACTGTAGGTGATGGGTTGTTTTGCTACAAAGAATCCTAACCCGGTGTTCCTGCCCTATGTCTATTATCAGCAAAAACACCGAGGCTTGGGTTGTGTCACAACACACTCAGTGACACCAGCAAGAACACCACCAGGTCTTGGAACTGACACCAGCAAGAACACCAGGTCTTGGAACTGACACCAGCAAGAACACCAAGGCTTGGGTTGTGTCACAACACGCTGACACCAGTAAGAACACTGAGTCTATGGTTATTCAAGTGAAGTTGTCATGCGCTGCACAGTTATGTGTGGACTATCTTAATTAGCCATAATTAAACCCCTTGCATAACGGCATTCACCCTCCAGACATGGAGATAAAACCTCCAAAGATGGGGTGTGGCTGTCCATGTGGCCGAGTATTTTTTCTTTTTCTTTTGAGGGCCACACACGCAAGTGGAAAGCAGTTGTCAACCTACAATTGTTTATAGCCAGTGACAAGTGTTTTTGTGTGTCTGTGTGCGTGCAATTATTAACTACTTAAGTTCCATTTTTGATTGTGCTTTAGGGTATGAGACCGAAGGACAATTTTAATTTCCCGGTCGGATTAATAACGCATTGTTAAACCAACTTTGGAACACTAAAAGAAAAGAAGAAGAAAAAAAAAGAGAGAAAAAAAAAAAAAAATGATTCTGTACAATGTCATCATCATGAAACATTTATAAAGCGCGAACATCTTGAGCTCTGCACCTGTACAAAATTCAAATGTAAACTGCATCCAAGTTTAGACACTTCAACTGTAAGTTCAAGTAGGTACAGGCAGCCTCTGTGACGCCATGTTTCAGCAATTAGACTTTGAAAATTTGTGCATTTTCAACTGGATATAACTTCGCTGAGTTGTAATAAAACTGAAATAACATTTGTGAATACTTGTTGATTGACCTCTGATCTTCAATTTGCTTGCTTTCTGGGGGAGTGTGTTTGTGTTTAAAAACAACAAAAACACCGCCCAACCACACTACTGTCCACAACGTTTCGCTGCGGGAAGCGCTTGCCGTCACAGCACAGAAAACATGGGTCCGTATTTTCCGCTTAGGGCACACGTTTTCCATATTTAAAACAATGTCGTGATCCATATCATAGGAAAGAGGAGATCGAGATCTATCGTTTGGTATAAGGCAATCGACCTTTTATTCTAATATTGAACATGAAACAGCTCTTTAAACATTTCGAAAGCAAATTTCATCCAGAAATAACGAACAGACTATCGTTAATTTGGGTATTTTTGGAAACAGCGTTCAATTTTCTACCCGTCGAAACATTTTGTTAGAAGCTATAACTGTAAGCAGCCGCGCGACTGGCCAAAAACCTAAGCCACTTGTTCAGCCAACGATGCAGTATGGCGACCTCGTGGGTCAGCTTGATTCCAACCGATGTTCTGACTGAAACACGAAAGTTTTCTCACAGTTTGGCTATTCTTTTAATTTATAAATGCATAAGGATTTTGAGCACATGTTGACATAAAAACTTGTATTGACAGTATTATGTTGTGAAGATCTATGGCCCGGGTCGTTTGAACATGAGCGCCACGGCGAACCTCGAGTGCGCATTTTCAACAGAGCTGATAAGATTTTGATTTCGTATCGACTGATCAGTCGATATGAATTTTTCAAGCTTCTGCAGACGATTTCCGTCACAGAGTTAAAGTTTAGTGCCCTTATTTGATTGAAAATGTAAATTGAAATCAATGTGTTTAAACTTGACGAAGTACTTCCAGTAGTAGCAGTAAGAGTTATTGTTCTTGATTAGATTTACTTCCGTTTTCAGTTGCTAGTTTTTGACTTGTCCTGCATTAAGTCAACATGAAATCTCAATGAACTATTAACAGATATACTGATCCATACATAAAGTTAACCTTTCAGAGCAAGAATAGTATTTACATAAAAAAAATGAGAAAACGTGTCTCCCAGTCCCATTCAAACACAACTTCCTCTAACTCAAGACAGAATTTCATGAAGGTAGGCTGAATAGCAGCTTGCAGACAACCAACAGCACAACAAGATATGGATCGTGGACTATGCCAAAGACCAGACTTGCATACCAAAACTCTAGCATAGCAAACCCTCACATTAAAAAGATAGAAAACTAAAATCGCAGGTATCATGCAAACCAGGGACCTAACATACTGACAGTTTTAGTACTAAAATAACCCCTGTCTCTCCCTCTCCCCTTTGCCTCAACCCCCCACCCTCTCCAGACATAATACTAACAGCACTATCACAACCAACACAACATGGATTTCTAACACTACTGATGAGATAGTGTGTATACATGTATGTGTGTGTGTTAGTGTATACCTACGTGTGTGTTCATGTATGCAAATGTACGTAATGTATATGTGTGTGCAATGTAGGTCTTGCCTGTTCAGCTTTTTGTGATTTGAATTGCTTGTTGTCAATGTTATTGCGCTTTTCCGCTTGAAGTAGGTACTGGCAGCCAAAACTGTGATGCAATGTGATAAGAATGCAGTTTGCTGCAGCTAATAGAATATAACAAAATATGAAGAATAAAAAATAAATTAAAAAAGTCAACATTCTATCTATAAAACTAAGGATAAGGCTATTTTTCTTTGTAGAAATTGTTAGGGTTTTGCAATCGTTATGATGGACAATGTTTGGCAGTATGTCACACAACTGTTTGGACACATTATCATTATGTCTCCTAAATCACTCATCATGGCCTACTGTACATATGGATTGAACTTTTTTTTTTTTTTTTTTTTTTTTAGGGCTGTCCTTCCCTTTTTTTTTCTTTTTTTTTTAGGGCTGTCATACCCTTCATACAGCCTATTGGCATCTCTTCAAAAATGACAAAATGTGCAATTAGCACTTTTGTTACAAAGTACTTGTGTTATGGCATTTTATACCCATATTCAGTGAGACATAACATCAGAACCATTCAACCTATCTTCATGAAATGTTGGCAAGAATTAAAGCAGATTATAAAGCTTGTTTTAGATGTATTCCTGCTGATAGTAAACAGTAAACATGCCTGCACTGACAGTCAGAGAAAGGAGATTTCTTTCAAAAGGCAAGATGCGTGCCATTTTATCCCCATATTTAGCAGAACATAACCTCTTAACCGTTCAACCTATCTTCTTGAGATTTTTTTGTATTAATTAGAAGAAGCTGTGTACTGTGCCTTACAATTAATTTCTTTGCACTGTTGATAGACAGAGCAGTTGTATTTCTCCACACAGTTTGGGTATGCTAGTCTGGTCTTTGGCATAGTCCACGCTCCAGGTCTTGTTGTGCTGTTGGTTATCTGCAAGCTGCTATTCAACCTATCTTCATGAAATTCTGTCTTGAGTTAGAGGAAGTTGTGTATTTTGCCTTATAGTTACTGTTATTGCATTGATCATAGACATATCAGCAGTATTTTGCAACATAGTCTTGGTATGCCAGTCTGATCTTTGGCAGATTCCTTCAAATGACACAACTGCAGAAGAGGCTTGTTGCCATGTTGGTAACAGTGGTGACAGGACATTTTTTGGGTCTTCCTTTCCCTGTGCGTGTGAGGATTTCCTTTAGAATATTATAGTTGTCATCAACTGTGAAACAAAGTGGGCGGGTGAGGATTTCCTTTAGAATATTATAGTTGTCATCAGCTGTGAAACAAAGTGGCAGAGGAAGAGGTTCTATGCTATGAATAGAGATGTTTGTGTGTGGGTATTTTGTCTCAGGTTGAATTTGATGAGTTGTACTTTTCTTATTTGTTGAAAATGCTTGACCTGTGAGTGCATGTGTTGACATGTGTAACTGGTGGGGTTGACTGTTCGGATGTGTGTGCACTCAAGACTCTAAGATAAAGTACTCTGTGTTTTATGTGTACTCATGTTCATGTATTATTATACTGTGTGTTATTTTACTTGTATCTTTTATGCAGTTGTAAGGCAAATTTCTATGCTATTCAGACAAAGATTCTGTATTCTGTACACACACACACACACACACACACACACACACACACACACACACACACACACACACACACAGCACAGCACATTAGTCAACTGAAATAATTTCAGAACAAGTGTGTGTTGTGGAAGGTGTGGGGGGTGGGGAGGGGAGAGAATTTGTTAACAGGAGTTGGTTTTAAATCTGTGACTGACTCTACTTGACCCCTTTCAGTTCGCCCACAGAGTCAACAGGTCAGTGTTCCCTCATTCTTTGCAGTGACTCAGTTATAATTCTTTACTTACAGCTGTAAAGCATTCACTGTCTCCATGGTAATCAGGGTATGCAAACACTAGCCTTTAATTCTGTCTTCAAATGTCGTCTGCTTCCTCACTGGCTTTGTCCAGAGTAGCTTCCCCTAACACACGTGCTGTGTTGCGCGAGGTGGGGCTGGGAGAAGGGGGGGTTGGGAGGGGGGCTAGGTGTAACAGGCTGGTGACGTCTACCGGCAAGCTACACTGGGCCCATTCCCATGTCAACTGAGTCCAAGCAGGGATGTTTCTAGGGCGTAGGATCTTGGAGGGGCCAGGGTCATGACGGGGGGAAAACAGGGTGATAAAGTGGGCAGCGGAGTAAGCCGGCATGGTTGATTAATTTGTTGTATATCATTTTTATAATTCCTTTTATTAGAACAATAATTTGTAAGACGGGGACCTCGGGAAGAGGCAATTTTTATGTGATATTATATTAGTGGGATTTATCATGTCTTTATGAATGACATTTTACCTGGATGTTTGTTTGTTGTTGTAATCTAATGATGCTTTATGATTCAGTGGTGTAGATGTGTGATGAGTGTACTTTGCACCACAAAACATTCCTAGTGCAACCGTATGACATTTAGCTATAAAGTTATATTGTCTGGTACTGTTGGGAGCGGTTGTGAATACAGTGTACCTGTGTAACGAGGACGAGTGACATCAGCAGAAACACAGCGAATACGACTGCAGTGACTAGCATACGGCGACGACCAATGGTACTGGGAAAGTGGTCGCTCAAAGCGCTTAGGACGGTCTCTGCCATCTGAAACTTGACGTACAACAAGCAAACACACATGGAAATATAAATTACTGAATAGCGTACCCCCAACCTTCCACAACGCTCCATCACCACCCTAAACCGGCCTTCCCAACGTGTTCACTTCGAGACTGCAACCGACCCCTGACCAACGAATTTACTTCAAGACTGCCCCGTTTCCCTGACCAACGGGGTTACATCATGACAACCTCCTCTCCCTGACCAACGGGGTTACTTCCGACTGCCACCGACCCCTTACCAACAGGGTTACTTCAAGACTGCCCCGTTTCCCTTACCAATGGGTTACTTCCAGACTGCCCCCTCTCCCTGACCAACGAGGTTACTTCAAGATTGCCCCCTCTCTTGACCAACAGGGTTACTTGAAAACTGCCCCCTCTTCCCAACGGTGTTACTTCAAGACTGCCCCCTCTTCCCAACGGTGTTACTTAATAATAATTATAGATAACTTTTGTATAGCATTATTCTCTGGTGTACCCAAACTCACTGTGCTTTACAACATTCTCCAACATTTTCTAAGTTTTACAAACATAATACATATAATTATGACAACTAACAATGTATAATATAAAAGTACATGTGCCATATGAAAAACAGCAATATATAAAGAAAATGAATCATTATATTACTACCTACCCTTAATTCCATCTCTCCCAGTCCCCACCCGTGCCCCCAACTCACACACACACACACACACACACACACACACACACACACACACACACACACACACACACACACACACACACACACACACACACACACACGAATATGAAACAGGTAGCGGTTGGCATGTACAAATCAATCAGAAGGCTTGGCGGAAGAAACGCGTTTTTAGGTTAACCTTGAAAGTTGGGAGGGAGGGAGAAGCTCTCAGGTCGGTCGGCAGCGAGTTCCAGACAGTCGGAGCAATGTAACCAAAAGAACGTTCACTGAAGGTTTTAAGGTTTGTTTTTTGAATTTTGAGCAGTCTTTCTGTCGAAGAACGAAGGGAGCGCGATGGTTGATATGTGCAGAGAGAAGAAGACAGGTATGGCGGAAGAGAGACGTCAAAGTGACGGAAAGAGAACTTCAAGACTGCCCACTCTTCCCAACGGGGTTACTTCAAGGCTGCCCCCTCTTCCTGACCAAAGGGGTTACTTCCGACTGCCACCGACCCCTTACCAACGGGGTTACTTCAAGACTTCCCCGTTTCCCGTACCAGTGGGTTACTTCCAGACTTCCCCCTCTCCCTGACCAATGGTGTTACTTCAAGACTGCCCCATCTCCCTGACCAACGAGGTTACTTCAAAATTGCCCCTCTCCCTGACCGTATGGGGTTACTTCAAGACTGCCCCTTCTCCCTGACCAACGGGGTTACTTCAAGACTGGCCCTTCTCCTTGTCCAGTGGGGTTACTTCAAAATTGCCCCCCTCTCCATCACCAATGGAGTTACTTCAAGACTATATCCTCTTCCTAACGGGCTAATTTCAAGACTGTTCCTCCTCCCTCCTTTTCTTCTTCTTTTTCTTTTCTTCTGTTTTGTTCTCGTTGTTGTTGTTGATGGTTTTTATTTTTGTTTTCTTAGTGTCAGATTTGTATATATGAGCAACTCTCAAAAGGTCAGCGTTCTCCACCTGACATTTTGTAACTGTTGTAAAATTTTAACTGGTGCACCAAAAGAGTTTATGTTTGTATTATATAATAATGTAGTAATTAAAGTAACAAAATCCAATATTTTGATGTTGTGTTTATGGTCCGTTTGTGAAAAACATTTTAAAAGAAAAGATATTGTTTTTTCTGCACACAAAAACGTCACACTCATAGATGTCATTGCGATGTGATCACAAGTAGCAATAAATAAGTTGTGTCAGCTACATGTTGTGTAGAGATATTTATCTGTTAAAATATAAAGTTTTGATAGGAAATTGTTCCGCGTTTTTTTTTTATTTTAAATCAATATTTAAAACCTACGGAGTTGTACGTCATGAACTTCGTCACTGACAAGGTCCGCGTACACACAACACTTTTGGTTGTTCCAAGGGAGACCACTGTACTGACAAGCTGTAATTTTAATGTGCATAGTCAAAGCTCACAGAAAACTGTATCTAGCACATAAAAATTCTAAAAAGAGGTCCAAAATTTAAGATAATATTTGAGAGAAAAAGATTTGGTCATTTCGAGACGCACGACCAAAACACAATATTTTTAAATCGCACATTATTGGACTGTGTTTCGATCCACCATTTTGATGCACCCACTTCCTGCTAACCACATGGCCCTTTGTCAGCTTGACAATGGAACCAAACACCTCAGGTAAGATTTTGTTTATTTTAGTCATCGCTTCATAGAAAGTGACATGCGACCCCAAATGACGTACGAAACCATTTTGTCAGCGTTTTTTAAGATATGGACGTATTTGCTGTTAAACAACACCCTATAATTGTATGAGAAGAACGAGACGCAATTACTACGACTTTCGTAGAATGTAGCTGATCTACTTACAAAGCATGTAATCGAAAGGAGGACCTCAATTGATCTTACTGTGACTAAAAGTCAGTTTTAGTCAGAGAGATGTACGAAACTGGTTCTTTTTTGTCATCGAAACGTGCAACCTTTGCAAGCTTTTATCATAATGACGATCGACCCTCTGAAGTTTTCCTCAGTGAATAAAAGGTGAAATATTTGAATGGCATGTCAAAAAAATTCCTACTGACTTTGCACAAATTGTAGAATGGATTAAAATTTTAATGTAAATATATATTTGTAGAATTGCTAACAATTAAGGAGATTTAAGCCAGTTGACTGTATATTTGGGGTTGTATGTCATCAACATGAGAATGACATAAAATAAAGTCTGATGCTGCAGAAAATTAAGGAAATTCAATAATTAATCATGTTTGAGTGAATATGGACTGCCCCCCCCCCCCCCCCAAACAAACATGGGGTGGGGTCATGGTAAAGAAGAATGTATATGGAGCCGTCATATTGTTAGTGTTATTTTAGCCTGACTTGGTAAGTGTACCATTTAGTCCTGTAATAAATAGGTTTGCTTGGTATGCTATTTAAAAATAATGATTATTTATTTAATACTAAAGCTGTAAAAGCTGCATGTACTTCTACTTAGAGAAAATATACCCAGACACTTTCATGGACTAAGTTTTCATTGTTACATTGTGCTGATTAGAGTATACATAAACTTTAGGTTATTCATGATTAGAAACATTTTGACTAAGAACAGATGAAAAATTATAAAGTTTCTGTGATACTAATAATTAAATATCAACATAAATTATGCAGGCTGCAGGGTTCGTGGTAAGAAGATGGAAGACTCGGTGAAGAAGGCTTTGACCAACAGGGAGAAATGCCGACGATTACTGGAGAGACTAAAAGCTGACCCTGACAAGGGCCTTGAACACAACGCAACGGAGGCTGAACAAGCACGACAGTACAGGAGGTCAATGTCTGCAGAGAAGAGGAAGAGACAAAAGGAACAGACCCAACTTTGAAATAAGGCTTACAAGTATTTTTTAAAATCTTTTTCATTAATTTTATCTGCCTGATTCCTTTCATTATATACAAGATCATTGCTTGGGTCTATATTAAAACTGATTCATTCATTGGTGCTGATGAAATAGGTTATCTGCATTTTCTCTTTGAAGCCCCGGAGCTTTTTTGCAAACATGGCTCCCTGGGCCCATGCTGCGTTCTGTTCATGCTGTACAGGGGGCAGAAATGTAGAACATGCTCTGAAGTCTGTGGGCCTGTCTCATTTGGGCAGTTGACTGTGTGTGACAAACCAAGGTGATATAGGTCATCAGGTGGGCATGCAGTTGGCAGTGACCAGTCTGTAGTTGGAATATGATGGTCTGCTGGTTGCGCCGTAGGTGTCACATTTGGTCGTCAGGTGGAGGGCTGTGCTAGGCTGTCCATTTGAAAAAGAGCCACCTTTAACAGTTTCGTTGTTGTTGCTCTATTGAAGTCTAAATGTTTTTGTGGGTCTGTGTGTGCTTTCAGAGCCCGTACGAAGGCAGAGCAAGCTGCCAGCAACGCTGGTGGAACAGGCAAGCAACTCCAGTGCAAGACAAGGGCAGAAGCCGAGCATCGATAAAGAAATCGACTTTCACAACAGAAGAGGAGAGCTGGGATGACTGGGCAGAAGAAACGCTGTGAATGGGAGAGAGATTTGACCCACTACTACAAGAAGAAAGCATCACTTCAGCTAAAACAGCAAACGAAGGCTGCTGCTGCTCAAGAGGCTATTGGAAGTTTTGTTTCACCAGCTGCCAGACGAAGTGCTGCGTATCGTCTGAAAAAACGTTTGAACATTCCTGGACTAACCAACAAACTTGCAGCAACATTCAGATTAGCATGCAAGAGAAATCCCAGTGATCTACTCAACAAGGGGTTCACATACATCTCTCCAAGGAAGCAGAAGAAAGTAGCAAGTGCTGGTAGCAAGTGCTTCCATGTAAATCTTTTCAAACTGTTTTCAAAAAAGAGGGACAAGAAAACACTTCAAACCAAACGACTATTTTCTGTGGCTGCTACAAAAAAAAAAAAAGGAAAAATATGGCTCAATGAAGCATAGTGCCAGCCTCACTCTCAGTAAACAGAGGTATGAATAAGAACTGCACTCTTCAGATGCACTCTATGCAAGAAACAGAACCGAAAGAAGAAGACTGCAGCTTTTTTTGTGTGTGTGAAGAAAAGGCTGTTTTTCTCCCTGGTCAGAGATCAGTGAAGAACTTGACCACTCAGCCCAAAAAAGTCCCTGACAGGCCAATTGAAGAGCTGTACAGGATTATGGTTAAGGAACAACCTGATGCCAATGTTTCGGTCTCAACATTTTACCGTCATCGTCCAAAGCACATCTTACCTGATGATGAGGCTCCTTTGTTACAATGCCTTTGTGAGATATGCCCGAACCCTGTGAAGAAAGTCAAAGATGTTCTCAACAAATACATGGGTGAAAAAATTCAGAACAGATCAGAGCTCATAAATGATACCTTATGCCAGTATGAAGGTAACTTTGCTTCTCCTGCCTGCATTTTCCGAAAATGCCAACACTGTGGTGTGCTGAAACTGAGACAACAGATACAGTCATCACTTGACATGACCCACCCTAACTGGCACTTCCTTGAGGTTGAATGGCAGAGGTGGGAAAAGGTTGAAACACACACTTGTTGTAGTACGCAGTCTCACAAGTATACAAGAGGCAAGAAGAAAACGTTCCAATCATTTACTGGCCAGCGTGTCGAATTGGCCAGGATATGCTTGCTTCAATCCTTCCACGGTTGTGACATCGGGTTTTGGCCTGTCGAAGGTTGCTTTGCTCGAGATTCATTGGCGGGAAGATTCGCCGGCCCAGCCTCTGGTCGAAAGGGATGGTCTCCGTGTCTGTGCTGTTCAGTGGGCGGAGAGGCTGCATTGACCAGGAAGATGATGTTCTCTTTTTACCGCTGCCACCATGTTGTAGTATGCAGTCTCACAAGTATACAAGAGGCAAGAGGAAAACGTTCCAATCATTTACTGGCCAGCCTCAGCGCCATAGCACAAGACAAAACGAAGGCAATGAAAACACAGTTTTGTAACTGCACATAACGAAACTATAGCATCAGTTTCGTATCATAGCAACACTGACCTGCTTACCAAGACTGGTTCACTTCAAGACCTGATTGGAGAACTTCTAAGTGAACTTGAAGATCTTCCAAGGCATGACTTCACACACAGGTGGCAGAGCAGCCAATACAGAGCTCTGTGCAAAAATATTCCAGAGAAGCATGTCATCATGACGATGGATTTTGCTGAAAATTATCGTTGTGAAAAGCAGGACCAGCCACAGAGTGCCTATTACAACTATGGGACAGGTGACCATCCACCCCGCCGTCATGTTCTACTCCTGCCCTGAATGTGGATCATCGGTCACTGACAGCATCGTCTACTTGAGTGACGTGTTGAAACATGATGCACACTTCGTGAATTTCACAACTCTGCATGCCATTGATCACCTGAAGGAGATTGGGCAATTTTCAAACGTTGAAATATTAAGTGATGGGTGTGCAGGACAATACAAGTCCAAGTCCAAGATTCCCTTCTGGTACCTGTCTCAACTTACAGATGCCGCAGAACCAAAATATGAGTGGATGATCTTTTGGTTCAAGGCATGGCAAAAGCCACTGTGACCCTTTAGGGGGGCAGCATTGCGAGCAGTGAGAGGTTGTCAAGCGACAATAAAGAATGCTGCCAACATGTTTGAGTTCTGTTCAAACAAACTGCAGTTGCCCGTGTCATCAGAAGAAAGGTGCTGTCATACCAAGAGGCCATTTGTCCTTGTCAAGACTGAAGATCTTCAGAAGACGATGGCAGTAGTTGACCTCAAGACCCTTCCAGGAACAAGAAGGATCCACTGTCTACGTTCCCTGGATGACTGCATTCTGGCAACAAGGACTTTTTCCTGTTTCTGCGTGGCTTTCCTTAGGAGTGTTGTTGGAGAGTGCCAATACAAAATGTACGTTGACAACTGGGAAATAGTGAAGATGGCAAAGGCAAAGAAAAGGAAGCAACTTTAGGCACCTCCCATCTCTCCTCAGCATGATCAGCCCCCATCACAAAATGACCAGGCCAGCTGCACTCCTTCGACGCCTCCTCAGCATGACCGAGCTGACCCCACCTTTCCACCCTCTCCTGAGGATTTTGGCCACGCAGATCCCCCTCCCCTGGACCGAGAAGAGGCTTTCAGCAACATCCATGCCCAGTTGTTGGCATGTCTATTATTCACACAACTCAAAATGGCGGCAGACCGCCTCACCCCTACTGCTAACCAATTTGCTCTGCCCACCAACAGATGCCATATTGGAGAGCAGCCAGTAGTAGTGGATGATGCGATAAGAAGCTTGATGCCGGGAGATGCTCCTGAGTGACATTTTCCTGTGTCAGGGCAGACGGGAATTGTTTTCCACCGGCATTGAGCTTGCTGCTTTTTGAAGGGAAGATAACCACATAGAGCTTCGTGCCGTATTGTGATGGCACTTGCTCTACATGAAGATCTGTACCTCAATGCTAACATCTGGGGTATGGAAGATGAAATGCTGGTAACACCGGCAAGCCTCAGTGACCATTACTGCGAGACAAACAAAGTAACGCTGTGCCAAGACATTTTGACCATCATTAAAAATTACACAGACATGGGTATTTGGCAGGTAATGGCTGCGTCAGGGGTCCTCAGGCGCCCTCTCCATTCGGTGTACCCCGACTGGGGTTACCCCATACTGAGGCACATTCATAACCAATACCTCGTACCTCCACAGGCTGAGAGCAGCATGTCATCACTTGCTATCATGTGGACAAGAATCGCACCAGATGAAGATGATGACGACGCACATTTCACAGCAAATCACTTTGTCCCCCTCTTCCCATTGCCCAGGTCCATGTGAAGACATACCTGGCTTTGAAAGGGACACCTGTGATGACATTCGAGAAAAAGGGGCATTTTATTATGTGCTATGGAAATAACATGTCTACATTGCCCAGGTTGAGGTTGTTGACGCAGCATTGCAGAAGGCGCAGGTCAACTTCATGGGGGAAAAGGATGGGCGGTACTACTGACCAAGTACATGCGACAGAAGCAAAGAACCATTTTGCAACCTGATCGCGAAAGTGAAGGCAATGGAGTTGGACACAATGCGAAGCACAAACAGAAGGCAACTTTGGAATGCCACCTTCTAAACCTAACCATCTTTGTTGTTGACTTCATAAGATCGGAGCTCGTTTGGCATTTCTGGCTCAACTCCGTCTTGGTTTTCCTCTTATCTTTGTGTAACCGAGTGTATTGTATACATGTTCCGGTCCTTTTCCTTTTTGATTGGGTGGGGGTTTTATGGCCCCAATTATCTAAGGTGTTAAAAGTTGCATGCTGGGCTGGCAGCGTCCCTTTTCCCACAGTGTCCCTGCAGAGGCAGGTTGTTTGTTTGCCGTTGCGGCCGGTGTTCATGTTTTTATCACAGGGGAGAGACTGTAAGTAGTTGTTTTTCTATGGCTTGTTGTTCTATTGTTTCTTATTGATGTAAATAATGTATGTTTATAATGTTACCATGTTCACAACGTGCCTTGATTTTGGTTCTTGAACATATGGGTAATTTCGGCGTCAGATTGCCGCCTGGTGGCAGCCGCAATGGCGTCAGAGTACCTTGTATGTGTGTTCATATCTTAAGCTTTTATGCCACAAGATGACCAGTTCTTCCATAATGTATGCAGCTAACCCTAGTTAGCTGATATGTAGCTAGTATGTTATGTTGCCACTGTTGGATGTTCAGTTTGAGTTATGCTTTGCCAATGTAAACGGTTATCCCTCAGTAGGCCTATGGTTCCTTTGTGCGACCGTGCCGATCTCTGTGCGGCATAACTTATTTGTTTAGTTTCCTACCGATCTATGTTTCTGCATGAAATCGGTGGTATATTATGGCTAACACTTTGGTTTAAACAAACATTTATTCAAGACAAAATAAAGATACAAAGAATCGTTATGTGCTCATCAACAAGCTGTAGCTTATAGGCGATGAGCTCATTATATTATAGTTGGAAAAAACGCACAATGTAAGGCGGACGAACAATTTCATTTCACTAACAAAAACTGAGTGAGAAATAACAACAATAAAAACGAAAAACAAGAGAAAACAAAGAAAGAAAAAAGAAGAAGAAACAAACTAACTACAATAACAAAACAAAAAAATACTAACAGTCGCTAGAAAACAGTCAAAACAAAATAGTAGAAAAAACAAAACAATGTTAGGTAGATAGATAGATTGGCTGGTGGCTTAAATACTAGCGAGAGAGAATTGGAATGTGGAGACAGAGGGGGATGGGAAAAGGGAAAGATGGTTTGAAGTCATTTATTTTTATTTTTTCTACAGTAGCATAATTATTAATTTTTG
This sequence comes from Alviniconcha strummeri, assembly GCA_963584105.1. Taxonomy (NCBI): domain Eukaryota; kingdom Metazoa; phylum Mollusca; class Gastropoda; family Provannidae; genus Alviniconcha; species Alviniconcha strummeri. Next base: position 27,662,127 of record OY757542.1, read on the forward strand.
ACAAAGTTCAAAGGTATGAGTAGGCAGTCGGTCATTTGTATAATCAAAACATATAATCACATTTAGGGAAGGAGTTAATTCTTGGATTTTTAACGTCCCTTTAATATACTATGTTAAAAGGACAAATCACATGTGCACAAAAAGTCAGTATATATGGTCAAAAACAAACAAGAGATAATCATATTACAGGTCAGCTACCTGCTAGCTTACAGTTCTGCTTTTAAAGTCGCTTAGATAGCTTAATGAATTCATGGACAGTTAGGAATATGTGTTTGTTTTCTGGAAGTCGCAGGTCTAAGTTACCGTACAGTAGTGTTCTAATATTGGTTTGGCTACTAGGGAGGGTAAGTATTGTTCTTGCGCGGATGTTTATGTAGTTAGGACAATGAAGGAGGTAATGCTCGGCCGTTTCTCTAGAATAACCGCAAGAACATTTTGGGTCGGTACTTAAATGGCGGTTGACTAGGTCATTGTTAAGGTTACTCATTTCTAGGCGAAGGCGACAGTGAATGACTTGTGCATTTCTTTCTCCAAAGTAGTAACAGTCAGGAACTTTACTGTCGGACAAGGACAATGATCGTTTAAAAACACTTAAAGATGTACTTTGTTGAACGCTAATGGGGAGAGAATTCCACTCTGCTGTGGTAGATGGAATGAAGGAGTTTCGATAAAGTTCAGTTTTGCATGTAGTCACATCTCTTTCTAATGGTCTGCGTCTGTGGTACGGATTAATGTGGGCGACTAAAGGGGGCAAGAGGTCACTTATATATTGGGGACAGAGGCCTAGTATCATTTTGTGGAACATCAAGAGTTTATGCCGTTTCCGTCTTTCCTTTAATGTGCAGAATCCGGATTCTATGTACAGTTTCTGGTGGCTAGTTCCACGAATACCTCCTATAATGATTCTTATGCCTTCTAGGTGCAGGCTTTCTAGCTTTTTTGATTGAGTGTCTGTGCAGTTATCCCAGACTACATCAGCGTAATCAAAAAGTGGGAGGATGAACGATTTGTACATAGTTTCTAACGCTTTTCTGCTTATTTTGTACTTGTAAGACCGAAGACAGGAAATTAACATACTTGTTTTGTTTATAACAGACCTAATGTGTTCATCCCATCTGCAGTTGTTTTGTAAGATTACTCCTAGGTGTTTGTGAGATGGTGTTTCTTTTAGAGTTGTGCTGCCAAAAGTGAGTTGTTGATTTTGATTCTGACCTCTACTAAAGTTTAGTTGTTCAGTTTTTTCTTCATTAAATCTAACTCATACCCAAACCTTCATGAACTGGGTTTTGTTTGGTCAAAAACTGTAACAGTAATATGTTTATCACAAAAATAGCAGGGAGTATTGTCAAAATGCTGCCACAAACAGTAATTTTTTTGTCATCAGTGACACGCGACACCATGCTGGCGTCCAATTATATAACCCTGTAACTTAGCAAGTCGCCCCAAAAGTATCCTCTAATCATTGTTTTTGTAAAGCGTTGTGTTGATACAGCAGCCTTAAAATTAAAACAAATTGCTTCACCATCATACTTCAAATTTAACCAAGATGTCACACTTTAGTTTTCACCTTTTGTGAGTTGCTCATTATATATATATGTCATATTCCTTTACCACAGAGTCCACTTTGCTCGCTAAACGGCCGGATTGGCAGGCCTGCGCGTCCGGCAAGTTTACCTGGGTGTCCACGACGAGCGTGATGATCATCAGGAAGAAGAGGACGGCCCAGAGCTGAGGCAGAGGCATCAGAGAGATGGCTTGTGGATACACGATGAACACCAGGCCTGGTCCTACACACACACGCACACAGAGTTAAAAAATATTTTTATTTCTGATATATATATATATATGTTGATCTTGTAAAGCACGGTGTGCTCACCCTTGTTGGTGAGATATGGTGGCATCGAAATGACCCATATTATCATATTAATATGGATGCCACATTCTTCTTACCTGAAGAGACCACCTGATCGACGGCGACTCCCATTTCGTAGGCCATGTATCCCATGACGGAGAAGATGGCGAACCCGCCGTAGAAACTCGTCCCTTCCCCCATTAAACTCAAAACCACAGCGTCCCTGTTTAAACAAAACAGTTAGTTACCAACATGTTGCATGCAGAGGTGCTACTGACCAACACTGTGAGGTGCATACACTTTTCTCAGCTAAACAACATGCATACATGACAACATCAATATATATACTACAGGAAACCTTCACTTAAAATCGGGCCCAACTCTCCAGAAGCCCCCCAGAGTGTGTAAACAACACTACACATGTGGCAATCCACTGTTTTCCAGCCAAGTGGAAAGTGAGAGGGCAGCCGGCTAGTACTGACCACTGCTGCTACTGACCTAGATTCCACCGACAGAGCAGATGTGCGTGGGGAGCTAAAAATAGCTCAGCCAGTCAGCAGCTAAAGCACCTGATTTAAAGCCTAGGGAACAGCCGTGACAGGGATGCATGCACACGCACACGCACGCAATGATACATGCACACAGGGATGCCAAAAATTCGACCCAGGGCTTAGACGGAGAAAAATCAGTCCATGGTAATTGGGAAATAAGCGTGGCCAACCTGAGGCAGTTGTTGCTGAACTTGTTGTAGGAGGCCATGGTGATGATGCCTCCCCAGCCCGGGCCCAGAGAGTAGAACACCTGCAACACCGCTTCTATCCACACCTGAAATCAACCGTATGTACGTCATACACGTGTGCGTGTCTGTGAGTGAGAGAGTATGTGTGTGTGCGTGTGTGTGAGTGTGTATGTGTATGTGTCTGTGTGTGCTGTACAGAAAGATGTGAAAGGATCAAATACCATATCTTTCTTCACACAAATTCAGTTTATCAACACGCAGAAAATTGCTTAAGTTTACAAAACAATCAAAAAATTAAGAGGCTGTTGAAATGCAATGAACGAGGACATGTCAACGCAGATAATGAGCATTTTATATTTGTATTAGTTGAACGTGAACCTGTCTCCTTGACGACGGCAGATCTGGAGAAATAATCAGCATGTTTGTTTGTTTGTTTGTTTAGCGGAATCCGCAAAGAACCAGCACATCTTCAGAAGCTATAATTATAGGGAGATTCTGAGAAGTCTGCACCCACATGCAGGTGAAACCTACCTCTGAAGAAGTCATCTCAAGGTTTCCTTTGATGATGATGATAATGATGATCATCATCATCATCATGGTGGTGGTGGTGATGATGATTATAATAATAATAATGGGTACTTTGAATGTCTAACCTGGACTGGCCCTAAGCGCTTACATTTTTAAACATCCATCTATTGACAACAAAGATTTAAATGCACCTCCGCACACACGCACGCACGCACGCACGCGTATTTTACGGCAATGGGACTGAAGAAAAGTTTTTTTTTTAAAGAAGAAAAAAAGTGTCCAAGAAACATTTGGAAGAACTGACAGAGAGGTACGTAGCATAATTATTATGATGCACAGAAACCGGGCGTTGGTTGCATGGACGTAGTACGCATGTACATCTCCTTTGCTGAGCTAACATTGTAACAACAACACGGCGTGGAATCTCTAAGCTAGCAGACCGCTGATGACCTGGAGATCCAGCAGACGACTGAAGTCCGGAGTGATGAAGAACAGGATTCCACCTACGGACCCAGGAAGTGTCACCCCTCGTATCAGCAACGCCGTCAGAATCAGGTAAGGCAATGTGGCCGTTATGTACACAACCTGTGGGTCACATTACCGTCACCATCATAAATACCTTCATCACAGTCATCGTCACCATCACCAAATTAAGCATGACATTTGTCATTCATCGCAGACACCGTCATTGCAGTAGTCGTCACATTCAATATCATTATTGTCACCATCACCACAGTCATCATTATCATCACAGTCATGATCATATTTTCATTATTATTCATCATCGTCATCATCATGATCATCACAATCAACATAATGATCTTCATCGTAATCTCTACTATCACCACGGTCAGCATCATCATAACAGTTGTCATCACATTCAGCATTATCATCGTCATCACAGTCAGCATCATCATAACAGTCGCCATCACATTCAGCATCAGCGTGGTCACCCCAATCATCAACAGCAGCACATTAACCATAAGATTTTATCATTAACATAATCACCATCAAGGCTGTCATCATTATCATCACCGCATTCAAGCATCGTCATTGGTACAGTAATTTTATTTTGATTCATCATTACCGCCACAGTCACCATCATTAGCGTGTATCATGTCATTACCCTGGCAGCAGTTTACAGAAATTCCACCGGTGTCACCTGTAGCATGCAATGATGCTGTAATTCACTTTGTTTCGCATTTCCACATTATTTCGAATAAAATTGTGTTTAAACCAAGTTGCAGGCTGCGCGAAGCTACGATGCTGCAGCTGGCTCTCCTCAAAAAAATATTTACCCTGATATAGCCGTCATGGTGGACTGGACATTAAAAATTAGTTAGACAATTATAATGACATGAACTGTTTGAAAGGCAACGTTGGCAAAATGTCTGAGAGACGGGATGGAAGGCATAATTAAGGGCTTTTCCGCACGCATTCTTGAACTGAACCAAGCTGAACTATATAATTATAGATTGTCTTCCCTCAAAGAAAGCAACCGGCATTTCTCTTGGGGTAAAAGTAACAGCCACCATCTGCACTGGGTGTAGCTGGGGGGCTGCGACCGCTATGTGTATGTCGCCTCCACTATTGTGAATGACTACATGGTTAGCCTCTATAACAGTGGTGAGCTCACTTTCCCACTGGATCTGATTCCCTTGACGAGAGCGAGGAAGATGAAGACCATTGTCACACACTGTGCCACCACGAGATGCCACACCAGGTGTCCTGTGTCGTACAGTCCACTTGACTGTTCGAGGACGTTGTGTCTGAAACCAACACGGACACATACATACAGAGAGACAGATACACACACACACACACACACACACACACACACACACACACACACACACACACACACACACACACACACACACACACACACACACACACACACACACACACGCATACAGTGACACACACACGCAAGCGCGCTCGAAGGCAAGTGCGCACACACAGCATAGACAGAGGGGCACAGACACACGTACATGTTAATGTATACTCTAACACACACAAACACTGTGCGCACGCAAGCACGTGCATGCTCACAGATTGATTTGATTACCATACTCCTTCACTTCCGCACATAACTGCATACTATGGCTGAGAATAAAACACAAAATTTGAAATAATCACCAAGTCCCCCTCTCCCCTAACACACACACAAAGCAAGTAAAAGAATTTATATCAACTGTACAGATGGTTGTACACATATTAATTTATACTTGGGTAACCAAAACTCATGTCTTCCTTCAGAGGAAAGTAAAAATACAATTAAATACATAACAGAAAACACGACGAAATATTAAAAACCATCAACGGTTGTTGCGAACTGTGCACTCAGCCACAGCCCATTCACTCACTGCCAGAATTCTTCAGCAGCCGTGACCAGCTTCACCGTCACAGGACCGGTAGTGTTTGTGTCCACTGAAGAGAACAATGAATCAATATCATCAACTGTTACCATTATACTCTCTGTCCCTCTCTCTCCCTTCCTCTCTTTGCCTTCTCTCTCTCCTCCTGCCCCCCCCCTCCTCTCTCTTTCTCCCCCCTCTCCCTCTCTTCCCCTAGCTCTCCCTCTCCCATTCTCTCCCCCGTCTCCCATCTCTTACTCTCCCTCCTTCTCTTGCCCCTATCTCTCCCCCCTCTACTTCTCTTTCCCCTCCCTTCCTCCTCCCCCTCTCTCTTCCTCCTCCCCCCTTCCCCCTCTCTCCACTCTCTTTCTCACCCCCCTCTTCCCCCTATTTCTCTCACCCCCGTCTCTCTTTCTCCTGTCTTCCCCACCCCCTCTCTTTCTTCTCCATATCTCTCCCCTCTCTCTCTCTCTTCCCCCTATCTCTCCCCCCCCACCTCTCCCCTCTCTCCCTCTTCCCCCTATCTCTCCCCCCCCACCTCTCCCCTCTCTCTCTCTTCCCCCTATCTCCCCCCCCCCACACCTCTCCCCTCTCTCCCTCTTCCCCCTATCTCTCCCCCCCCCACCTCTCCCCTCTCTCCCTCTTCCCCCTATCTCTCCCCCCCCACCTCTCCCCTCTCTCTCTCTTCCCCCTATCTCCCCCCCCCCCACACCTCTCCCCTCTCTCTCTCTTCCCCCTATCTCCCCCCCCCACACCTCTCCCCTCTCTCTCTCTTCCCCCTATCTCCCCCCCCCCCCACACCTCTCCCCTATCTCTCTCTTCCCTATCATTGGCGGGAGCTGCCACAAGTATCATTTTTGTCGCAAGAAAAAGTTTTGTTGTGACAGACACGTGTTTGACGCGACAAAACACGTCTTTTGTTCTGACAAAAGTATGTTTATCGCGACAAGCTTACTTTTCTCGCAACAAAAGTATGCAGTATGCTTGTTATGACAAAACAAATATATGTTCAGCATAATAACATAATTTTGTCACGACAACATTTTTGTCGCGGGAAGCATACTTTTGTCGCCACAAAAGATGCGTTTTCTTTTTATTCATGAAATAAAGGACAAAATAAAATGCGAGACAACTCAGAATCGTGCAGCCGCTAAAAGAAACGCGACAGTTCCAGTACAGCGCCATGACTTCCAGAACAGAACATTTCTATACTCGTACAGAATACCATTTGCGGGAGGAAAAAGAAGAAGATGGAAAAGGAAAATTTTTTAGGGGGAAAAAGAAGCGAACAAGGAGAAGAAAAAAGAGAGATGAAGGGGGAGATTGTACAGGGGACACTATGCTTTGCAGACAAACTCATATTAGTGTAAGGTTTTAGTGTTTTGTGTGTGACCATGGATTTTTCACTTATATGTAGTTGTTTAAATAGTTGTATACTGTGCAGCTCAAAAACAAATTTCTGTACCTTTGTTAAAGGAAAAATCCAAGGTTTTGAAGTATGCGAAATGACCATCGAAATGACTGACAAATGAGTTACAGGTTTGAGATTTAATGAAAAAAGAAAAGAGAAAAGAAAAGAAAAAAGGTTTATGTTGGTTTTTAATCGATTTTTTTCTCTTTTTTTTCTTTGTAGGCTGGTCGAGACTGTTGTCTCGGGTTCTTCATCAGTCACGTGACTTTGTCAGAAGTGACGTCTGTCTGGGGAGTCAGTGCGGTTGCCATCTTAGATTGTTCATTGAATGTGTATGCGTGTGGTCGACAAAAAGCTCTAACTATGCCAGCCTACTGTGTTGCAGCAAACTGTAACAACTCACAAGCAACCCAAACCATAACTATGCATGAGTTCCCGTGGAACTGACCTGCTGTGAGGCAAAAATGGGTCAAATTTGTACAAATCAAACGAGCTGACTTTGATGCTGTGCCTCAGTCACGCCCATTTGTGTAGCGAGCACTTCGCTGAGTGCGATTTCGTAAACTTTATGGAGGAATACCAAATGGGGTTTGTTTCAAAGCGGAATTTGTATGGCTGTCCACAGGGTAACCGACTTGGGAAAAATTCCAGTTCGAATCTCCAAGGATGAAGCTGACGAGCAGCAAGCGCACAGCATGATACCAAAAACCGAGAGATACACTAATACCTGAAACAAGCGCTAACAAGGCAAAGACACAAAGTCTAACATGAATGCCTACAGCAGAAAAGGCCATGAAAGAGACTGTACACAAATGCCTATGGCAAAGAAAGAAAGAACAGACCACAAATGCCTGTGGCAAAGAAAGAAAGACCAAACCACAAATGTTGGTGGCAAACGAAAAATGGCTGCCCTAATCAGGCAAGCAAACTGCTGACACCAAATGAAAGAAACGAAACAGCTGAAACCACCTCAAAACCCCAAACGGTTGCCTACTGCAAACATAAGGTGGAAAAAACAACAACACAAAAACACCACCAAATCATAAGAGTCTAACAGACTACTGTCTGCAACAAAGAAGTGGACAACTACAGTCATAAGAGCACAGAGCAAAAATAACTGTGCCAACGACAAACAGATGGAAAGCCAAACTAACCATAACTAACTCTAAACTAACCCGGCTTCCATCTAGAAAAACAAAGGCTGCAGATTGATAAAGCAAAACGCTTATCAGGACTACCGATGACAAAGCATCTGGATGTAAACAAATGCAGACGACAAGAGAAATGCAAAACGGCTGCCCTAATCAGGCAAGCTAACAAGCGGGTACGAAATGGCCAATAAACCTAAGATAAAGTAGAAAGAACGCATGGTGAAAAAGAAGGAGAAAAGAGAGAGAAAACACTTTCTGAAAAGAAAGAGGAGGCAAGTAATGTCAGCGCGCAACGGCACAAAGGCTGGATACACGTAGTTTGTGTACATGATACAACCCACTTAGCAGTGACAACAACCCAACTACTAACAATTGCGTTGGAGCTTCATCCTTGGAGATTCGAACTGGATTGTTTCCAAGTCGGTTACCTTGTGGTTACTAGCCATTTTGCAGCAACTCCCCCGAGTGAAGCAGTGTGGAAAGCATGTAGGCACATGCACATGATTTTCAGTGTCAGGGTGACGCTTTCGGTATGACAGAAAATACCTGTTTTCGTGCATTTATAACCCTCCGATCACAATTTCACCTACATCACTGTTCTCGGTTAACTTTAACGGAAGTCGTGTCAAAACATCACCCCCAACCTTGGACTTGTCCTTTAAAGACGAATAAATCTCGTGTCTTGTGTCTGATGCCATTCAGACTTCCCACCAAGGCAAAAATACAGTGTTATAAAAAAAATTATGTTGGGAAATAACAAACTTAATTTGCCCCTTAATTGCCTTTAATTTTTTCAACACTGCATACCTGTTAAAGAAGAGGTCTAGAATAACATGCCTAAAAGTACTCCAGTAAACTTATAATAATAAACAAATTATGATGGCATGAAGTTGCTGTCCAGGAGTGAACTTATGAAGGCATAAGGCTGTTTATGAAGGCATAAGGCTGATTCCAGAAATGTACTTATGATGGCATAATTATGGCTGATGTCCAGAAATGAACTTGCGATGGCATAATTATGGCTGGTGTCCAGAAATGAACATACGATGACATAATTATGGTTGATGTCCAGAATGATTCTTATGATGGCATAATTATGGTTGATGTGCAGAAATGAAATTACAATGGCATAATTATGGTTGATGTCCAGAAATGAACTTATGTTGGCACATGGTTGATTCCCAGAAATGAACTTACGGTGGCATAATTATGGCTGATGTCCAGAAATGAACTTACGATGGCATAATTATGGTTGATGTCCAAAAATGAACTTATGATGGCATAATTATGGCTGATGTCCAGAAATGAACTTATGATGGCATAATTATGGTTGATGTCCAAAAATGAACTTATGATGGCATAATTATGGTTGATGTCCATGAGCGTTATTAACCGTTCCCTGCCTTTAGGATGTCATATGATTGGCACAGTTCTCCCCATTGAAACTGGCTTATAGGATGCTGTACACCTTCCCGCCTGAATTGCAGCTTCTTGGATTCTCAAAAAACAGCAATTTGGGGCTGCTGAGATCCCCCCCTCCCCCCCCCCCCCCACACACACACAGAGCAACAACGACAAAATAACAAAAACATGAAAATAAAAAAGAAACATGAAAATAAAAAAGAAGAAAGAAAAAGAAAAGAATAGGCAAGATGGGGGGGGGGGGGGGGGGGGGGCACGATATAATCTGTTGGCAATATCAGGGGTTTTGAGTGTCCGAGGACTTACCCGACTGCGCCTCTGAAGTGTGATTGGTCCAAGCCATCGTAACATTTAGGAAACTTGACGAGCTATTGGCTGCTGTATTGTTGAGAGCGCGTGACAGAAGGTCTGTGCATCTGGGCTTATAGGATGCTGTACATCTTCCCGCCTGAATTGCAGCATCTTGCGATTCTCAAAAAACAGCAATTTGGGACTGTTTAGATCCCCCCCCCCCCACACACACCACCACCACACACACACACAGTAACAACGACAATAATAACAAAAACATGAAACAAAAAGAAGAAAGAAAGAAAAGAATAGGCAAGACGGAGGGGGGGGGGGGGGAATATAATTTGTTGGCAATAAAATAAATCTTCTTTTTTTCTTCTTCTAATTTAATTAAATATAACAAATATAACACAGTTACAGAACATGTCAGTACACCCGTTTGTTGGCAATACTGCTTTGTTTGAGTGTCCGTGGACTTACCCGACATCGCCTCTGAAGTGTGATTGGTCCAAGCCATCGTGATGTTTGGGAAACTCGACGAGCTATTGGCTACTGTGTCGTTGAGAGCGCGCGACAGAATGTCTGTGCATCTGGGTGTGTTCCACCACTGACCGCAGAGCGACCAGGGAACCACTTCGCGGAATGAAGCCACCACATAGTACATGGCCCAGGCCATGATGGTGTTGAAGTACCAGAATACGATGGTGGACAGCATGCAAGACGCTATTCCCGCTCCTGAAAAGGGATGTTAAAATGAGATATGCGAACTTTTTCGTAGGGGAATTTAGAGTTGACCACACATTGGAGCAACCTGTTGTTTACCTGTCTTTTTGGAAACGTGCTTATAGCATATATATGACTAAGTGCATGAAAAGAGGACACAGTAGGTCAGAAAAAATAATAAAAAGAAGTAGGTTTTTAGAATGTATACTATAATGGTAATCATAACTTCAAAGTGGAAGATAACGACTTTATTAGTTTTTGAGAAAACGAGCTTTGAAAGATGAGAAGTGTATTATGTCGGATGTCAGGGATCGCGACATAAAAGTGGTGCTGTATAGCTGGTAATTTTTTGTTTGTTTGTTTGTTCGCAACCACTTTAGACAGATTAAAGATGTTCTCACAAGTATTTCAAATAAATTGATTGCAGTCTGACTTATAAACTATTGACGTGTACTGTTTGTCGCAATACCTGACATCCAACATAATTGATTTGTTTACCTTTTCTTTCTGACAGCAAAAAACACAAAGATTCATCCAGTCTGCCATTTAGACATTCTAGTGTAGGTAACAGACACACTGAAAAGTCAGTTTTGAGGAATTTGTTTCTTTTCTTCACATAGCACAAAACAAAACAAAAGCGTCGAACATCAGCATTACAGCAAAGTATGACAATGTCATAAATGTGACTTGACAGTGCAATAATTATTGAAGATTCTATATTTCTTTTCGACTACAAATGTAAAAACATATATTTAAATACAGCGCTACATTCAACTTATGATTGTTGGCTTTTAGTTTTACTGCAGAATCATAATATGTCAAACATCAGCTTGCGACAGTCATAAGACTTGACAGTACAACATTAAACTTTCTCTTCAGCTATAAAAATACACATAAGGTAGTAAAGTAGTATGTGCTTAGATCCAGAGTACTGCATTCAACTTCCTTTTTGATAGGCATTACATACAGTTGGCTTGTAATTATTGCAATGTAACCCTGTTGAGTACCTCTGACTGGCTATCTCATATTTCAATCAAAAAACCCAACATTTAACAGAAGTCTAAAACACCATACCCCCTCCTACAGTATAAAAAGAAACTGTACCTTGAATGTTTCAAGAGAAAGCACACCAAACAGCACAGCATTAAGAAAAAGAAAAAACTCTTACAAACAAACATGAAACAACATTGAATTTTGAGTGTCCCACTGCGGCACTGGTATTTCACATCTCCAACTAGGTCAGTCCAGCTACTCGCCGGGGGCAAACCCTGACCGGCACAGCCCTAGCCATCATCAACATTACTTACTTGGTGGGCATGGCCTACTCTGAAGGTACTGATTTTGGAAGACATAAACAAAAAGTCTCAAGGGTGGACGCAGCCGCCACATCCTCAGTGAGGTCATTCCAATCCTTGATTGCATTGGGAAAAAGGAGAATTTCCTGTAGTCAGTATGACACTTGACAGGAGGGCACTGGGTATAACAGGGAATGGGAATGATGGGCTCTTGTGATACTGGGATATCACCTGGTATTCACTTGATGTCAGTGGCTATGGAGCCATGGTGATGGTGGAACTTATAAAAGTTCACCAGTCTTGCTTTCCTGCACCTATGTTGGACAACTTGGAGATATGGTCAGCCTAGTGTTGTCAGCATGTTGCTGACAGTGGATATCCTGCAGCATCTCTGTCGTGTCCACCATGCTGCCTTTTGCTGTACAGACTCTAGGCGGTTGATCAGCTTGATGTTGTTTGGGTGCCAGATAGAGCTTGCATATTCTAGGACTAGTGTGACAACTAAGGCCCTGCCTTCTACTAAAGAGGAGCCGATCTTCAGGGTTCTTCCCAGAACCCAGGGTCCTGATTGCTTTGTTGGCGATGTTGGTGTGTCTCCCTGGTGGCGTCTGAGGTCAGTGTGACACCCAAGAAGTGAGTACTGTCGACTGACTTGAGCATCTGGCCATGCAGAGCATGGTAGTGTTTCCTCTTGCTTTTAGTAACACTTAGGATGTCACATCTGTCCGGGTGGAAGCACATGTTCCATCTGCCTTCTCATTACCCATATAGAAATTGTTTAGATCATTTTGGAGTATTGCTTGATCTTCAGCTGTGGAGATAGGGCACTGACAGATGGCGTCATCTTCAAACAATCTCAGTCTGGAGGTAGGCTGTTGTGGCAGGTCACTGATGTATAGGACATATAATTCTGGGCCAATGACACTGCCTTAAGGCACCTCTGTCTCTGAGTCCCATGGAACAAAGTTCGACCTCATACCATCAACATGACAGCTTGTTGATCTCTCAGGAAGCTCTTGATCCATGTGTTTGTTCTACCAGTGATCCCATAATGGGACATCTTGTGAAGCAGGCCTTGGAGAAGTCCAGGCCACAAGGTCTACCAGTTTCCCTGCCTGAAAAGCATGCGCAAGTCCACTGATTTTTAGTGATTAGGCCAAGGAGTTGGATTTCACACGAGCAACCACATCTGAAGCCATATTGTTTAGGAGCTATGATGATGTTGTCTTACTGCATGATGCTACTGATGACAATATGAGAGGATCTTGCACTAGTTGCAGACGATACTTGTGAAGGAAATTGGTCAGAACCTTTTTGAACGGTAGCATTCTTAAAGACAGGTGTAATAAGTGTTTTCTCCAGTCTTCAGGCACAGTGCTGCTACTGAATGAGTTGATGATCAAGGTCAGACTCATAGCAGGGGCAATTTTGTCCTACTCCTGGTGATGTCAGCAGTTACTGGTCTGAAATAACAAGACAATAACAACCAAAATGAGAAACATCATCAACAAAATATCCTCTCCACAAACATAATTTATCCATAAAATACAATGAATAAAACTAGATCGTTTTTCGCTCACAACTTGTAAAATAATCGGACGTCATATATTGCGGCAAAATTTGAGGAGCTGCAAATTTTGTTAATGCAACAAAAGTTGTTTGGTTAAGTCTTTTCAAAGCTGCCGAGTGATTGACCGCGAGTCTGATGTGCATATGACGTCATTTCCGCTCATGTCAAGGGTCAGAGTTGTTTTCAGTCTGTTGTCGAAAGTTCGCATTTCATATTGCGACACAGATGATGTCCGGTCAAATAAAGTTCGATATTTTTTTTACAAAAGCATAATTTAGTGGAAGTCTTTCTGATGCATGGACCTTGTAAAACGATCTTTCGCTAACATAATAGATGTGATAAATATAACTTTTCCTTGTTTTCTTTAACCAAATGACACCGACAGAGACGGGCTCTGTGCCACTGTCCGCTTTCTGTGCTACTGTCCGCTTTCAATTTCAGCAGCAAAATCACACTTTATCAGACATATTTTCCAAATCGCTTCAAAATTTCTGCTGCGATTATTTCAATTATATCCTCGTTCATTTTCACACACATTCAACCCACACTCATGACAAAATATATTTTTTTAAACATCTTTTATTCTCAGCACAACCAAGTCACCCGTTACAGACACAACTAAAAAAAAAAAAAAGAAAAAAAAAAAATGTCATCGACTTACATTCAAATTTTCTTGTTATATTGGTGCTGCTTATAATTACTGACTAGAAATACATCATGAAACAGGAATCCATTCCAATAATGTTTGTTGGTCATAATTATTCAGAAAAATGTCGACAGGCAAAAGACAGTCCCAGTAAACATGCTGGAACCGGCCCAGATACGGTTCGGATCCGGTTGGCCAGAACCGGGCCTGATGATTCTTGCACACCAGCTTGCTTCCAGATCAGATCCGTTTGGCCACTAACCGGACATGGCCATCCAGAATCAAATCGGATTCGGGCCGGTTGCGTTTTGCCAGAACCAGGCCCAATGATTCTTGCCCACCAGCTTGCTTCCGGACCAGATCCGTTTGGCCACAACCCGACATGGCCATCCAGAACTAAACTGGATCCAGGCCTGTTTCGCACAATATGATCTAGGCCGTCTGTGGAAGAACAGAACCAAATCGAATGCGGAAAACAGGAAGCAGCGTTTTGCCAGAACCGGGCCCAATGAATTTTGCTCATCGGTTTGCTTCCGTATTGGATCCACTTGGCCACAACCTGACATGGCCATCAAGAACCAAATCGCACTGTATGATTCAGGCTGTTTGTGGAAAAACAGAACCGCATCGGATGCAGGGAAACTGGAAGTGGGCCGGTTGCGTTTTGACGGAACCAGGACCAATGATTCTTGC
>OY757542.1:27679304-27694864 GCA_963584105.1 Alviniconcha strummeri
CTAAAGCCTGGGCAGGCATATTACAGCTTTTTTCTGGGGGCCTTCTCCTTGTCACTGTGGCTGCTGTACAATGCCCTTGGCCTATATACAAAAAAAAGAAGCAATAGCTGAATGAGTCAATGTAATCCTTTTTTCGTGTATAGCAGTATGAACAGAGCTGGGCCAGGTCTGCATTAAAATGTTCACTTCAGACTCTCCTTCTTAATTTGTATTGAGCCAATCATGACCACTGGGAGTTAAACCCATTAATGAACAATTAATACATCATGTAAGCACACTCTCCTAAACCCATTAATGAACAATTAATACATAATGTAAGCACACTCTCCTAAGGAGTATATAACATCAGCTTCTAATTCCATATTTCAACTGCAGTTAAGATTTCATTCATGGACATGTCCTAAAAGTCAAGTCCATGTGCAGTTTTCATCTGTTTAGAAGCCAAAGCGGCACTGTGCTGTCTGCCTTTTCGAAGCCCACACAGGTGCTTTAGCTGAAGGTCTTTTAGAGATTCTGCCAACAGTTCCGACTGATTCAGTGTTGGGTACAGCACCTTTTCTGTGACCCGGTCTTCATTATGTGAAGAAATCTCCGGAATCCTGATAAGGGATAACAGGTAGAAGAAGAAAAAATCGACTGGGCCTATAGGTTTATTCTTAATATTCCTCAATGGAACTTGCACAATATCCTCATTGATATCTGTCTCTAGATTTGAAGTGTAGTACATCTCCTTGAAGTGTTTTAAAAAATGGAAGTCATCTTAAATAGAAAAAAAAAAACCATGATTGTAATTAAGCCTTATTGTCATCATGCATCAAAAACAGTATACAGATCTTTCAGTGTTATGTTCTTTGTATTGTTAGTTAAACGTACAACATAATCAATAAAAGAACTGCGGACATCATGTTTTTACTACTGTATTCTACTAAATAATGCTATGGTAACATGTACAGAGAAGGAAGGAAGCGGTCTGCTTGGGGTTGGAATGCCAAGTGCCCTCACGGCGGGGAAACACGTACCTTTGTCTTGAAGCCTTTACCAAATAAGGACATTGTGGTCTAGACACTAAAGAAACCACTAAGCATAGGTGCTTTACATGGTTACTTTTACTAGCTCTAAGTCTCTTGTACATTACACTTCCTTCCCCCTTAACGAAGGCGACACTACCGCGAACGAATGTAGTGGCCCAAGATGCCCGATTCAATTCCACACGGTCGATCTCATGCAACTGACAATAGCTCAATTAGCTGTTATGATTGTCCTTTGAAGCACTGTCTCGGATCGAGTGAGTCAATGCACATTCACGAATCAAGTTTTGTAGGTGGTTTCCAGATCCTTGTTGATCGTCAAACACCAGCCGTCTCTGATCGGTTAGGCTGTGGGTTTGGTACCAGAGTTGTGTCTGATGTTCTCCCCTGGCGGCTGGCAGCTGGACTGGATACTGGAGATGTAGTGGATCCCTCAGGGACAGGCACAGGTGACAATATCTCAGGGGAATCATGATTCGGGGAGTGTGCGGGGTTACGCACCTCTGGAATCAGACCTGTGGGCCTACTGGGTGAGTTAGGATAGGCCTTTGTCACTTGTGTGTCTGGCAGTGGGGCGCATGGAGGTGCCGCCACTAAGTGGTCAACATGTACATGGATGATTCTGTTGTTGACGTTCACCATGTACGCCATTGGACCCAGGGCTTGAACTACAATACCTGGAACCCATTTCTCAGATCCCCAGAACTGAAGAACAGCAACGTGATCTCCTGGCTGAAACGTCCGCATCTGCTTGGAGTTCTGGTCATGCTGCTGCTACCTGCTGCACCTGTTTCCGGCGAACAGCAGCCTCCTGGTCTGGCTTCAGCAAAGTGAGACGTGTCCTCAGTTGTCGCTTCAAAAACAGCTCTGCAGGAGGCACTCCTGTTGTGGAGTGTGGCGTGGACTGGTAACTCAGAAGCAAGTTTGCAAGCTGATGATCAACACTAAGTCGTGAAGCAAGCTTGAGACCTTTCTTCAGAATTTGGACCATTCTTTCAGCAGCTCCGTTGGTTGCAGGATGGTATGGAGCAGACCTGGTGTGTCTGATTCCATTCTGTCTCAGGAAGTCAGCAAACTGGTCCGAGGTGAACTGAAGACCGTTGTCACTATTTCTTCTGGAAAGCCATAGGAAGAGAAAAGGTGACACAGAATGCTGATAGTCTTCTCTGTTGTTGTCTTTGTTGTGGCGAAGATCTCTGGCCACTTGGAATGGGCGTCGACGGCCATGAAGAAATATTTCCCTTGATACTCGGCATAGTCGATATGCACTCTCTGCCAAGGTCGTGTAGGCCATGACCATGGCTGAAGTGGTGCTGTCGGCGAAGTGTTGCACACTCTTGTACAGTCGTGGCAAGTCTTCACCTTCCCTTCAATGTCTGTGTCGATGTTGGGCCACCAGACATAGCTGCGAGCAAGGGCTTTCATTCTGTAGATGTCTGGATGCTGTTCGTGTAGCTCCTCAAGCAGCCTGTCGCAGAAAGCGGGAGGTACCACGACGCGTAGACCCCAGAGCAGGACTCCTCCTTTGACGCTCAGCTCAGTGAGTCTGTTGAAGCAGGGCTGCACGTCTCTGTCACTGTTTTGGGCAGGCCATCCATTTAGTCTGTGAGACAGGACTTTGGACATGACAGGATCTTTTCTGGTTGCTTCTGCAATCTGTCGTGACGTAACTGGCAGGCTGTCAGCTACTTCACTGGCTGTGAAATCCTCTTCTTTCAAAGGCAACCTAGACAGCATATCTGCGTTCTTGTGTTCATCAGTAGACCTGAACTGCAGTTGGTACTGGTACACCGCCAATATTAGTGCCCAATGTTGCATCCTTGCATCACCTAGTGTTGGAACTCCCTTCTTTGGTCCAAGAATGGCGAGGAGTGGTTTGTGATCTGTCACGAGTGTGAATGGAAGGGCGTACAAGAAGTCATAGAATTTCTTGACACCAAAAACCAAAGCCAATGCCTCTTTCTCAATCTGTGCATAATTCCTTTCTGATTTGGACAGCGTCCTGGATGCATATGCGACTGGTCGATGCGTTCCATCCGGCATTTCATGACTGATGACAGCACCCAGGCCTGCGGAGGATGCGTCGCACTCCAGCCGTACCGGCAGGTTGACGTCATAATGGGTCAGGACTCTGGCAGATGTCAACAGCGGTTTGGTTCGCAGGAAAGCCGTTTGACATGTGTCCGTCCACAGCCATAGTGTCTTGTCCTTCAGTAGGTCATGGAGTGGCTCAGTTCTGATGAAAGATTGGGCAGAAATCTCGCACTGTACTGCAGCATCCCTAGGTATGACCTAAAGGGCCTGTAAAGGCAGTTTCGGACCACAAAATCACTCCAAATCGTTTCAAAACAGCATATAGGTCCGTACTAACGTTCGAAGAGAAGAAACAGTCTATTACTCACTTGTTTCAAACTTTTTCATGCCTCGACTAGGTTGTAATGCGTTTATTTTGGCAAAAAGGTCGGAAAATACGGTCAACTGAACGTTTCAAAACCAGCGCCATTTTGAATGCGAGATTTCGCGAGAGCTATTTTAAGCTAAAGGTCGACGGTCGGGCAGTGACGTCACAAACAGACCAGCAAGAAAACGTGGAAGTCGGGTCTGTGTGAGTGTCCACAGGGCAACCGACTTGGAAAAATGTCCAGTTCAAATAATATAAAGAGGATTTCAAAACAAGATATAGGGATGAAACTCCTTTTCAGTAGTTGGGCCTTTGTTTATTTCCCCCTTGTTATTTCATCGTTCTCGAGTATTGTTAGGTGCGTGGCGTTTCGGTCTTTTTCGTTGTGTTTACTCTAGCTTTCACTACAAGCTAGACCTCATCAAGGAGCCTGCCTTTTATTGGGTGTTTTATTTTATTTTCCCAGTTTAGCCTTGTTTGTTTCATCATATGGTAACGATGAAAAAGGTTTGTTCGTTCTAGTTCAATAGACTAGCGATTTCGTGGCCTCCCTGGGTTAGGGTTTGGGTTTGGGCTAGTTGCCGGTTCTTGCCATTCACTGTTTTTTTTTCCCTCTTGGCTTGTCCTTGTTTCTCGAGTTATATCGTTCGTTTACGATGTACGAGTGAAGGGGGTAGTCTCGATGTTTAACGAACCGCTCATTCTTTCTTTGTGTGGGGTAGTTCGTGAGCGTCTGTTGCCCTGCCGTGTTGTTGTTGGCTGAATGGATTGTATCGTGTACACGGATTACGTGTATCTAGCCTTTGTCTCGTTGCTTGCTGACATTTCTTGCCTCCTCTTTCTTTTCAGAAAGTGTTGTTGTTTTATTTTTCTCTCTTTTCCTCTTCTTTTCCACTATGCGTACTTCTTTTCTCTCTCTTTTTTTAATCTCTGGTTTATTGGCCATTTCGTACCCACTTCTTAGCTTGCCTGATTAGGGCAGCCATTTTGCTTTTCTCTTTTCGTCTGCATTTGTTTACATCCCGATGCTTTGTCATCGGTAGTCCTGATTAGCGATTTGCTTTATCAGTCTGCAGCCTTTATTTTTCTAGATGGAAGCCGAGTTAGTGAGGGATTAGTTAGAGTTAGTTAAGATTCATGTTAGTTATGGTTAATTTGGCTTTCCATCTGTTTGTCGGCACAGTTATTTTTGCTCTTTGCTCTTATGGCTGCAACAAATGTAGTCAATGTAGTCGTCCACTCATTTGTTGCAGACAGTAGTCTATTAGACTGTTGTGATTTGGTGACGTTTTTTTCCACCTTATGTTTGCAGGTAGGCCACCGTTTGCGTTTTTGAGGTGGTTTCAGCTGTTTTGTTTGTTTCATTTGGTGTCAGCTGTTTGCTTGCCTGATTAGGGCAGCCATTTTTCGTTTGCCATCAACATTTGTGGTTTGGTCTTTCTTTCTTTGCCATAGGCATTTTTTTTTTTTTGTTTTTTTTTTTTTGTTTTTGTTTTTGTTTTGTTTTTTGTCACAGGCATTTGTTTTTTACTTACACGGCCTTTTCTGCTGCAGGCATTCGTGCTAGACTTACTGTCTTTGCCTTCTTTCTTTCCTAATGTCCTCAGATGCTAAACAGCATATTAGGGACAAACTGCGATGTCGACCGAATGACGCCGTGGCTTCGGCGCGGCCCCGTGAGAGTGCCGCTATTTTTCCCTAAGCCCTGTACTATTCGTTGGTGCACAGGCCAGCCGAGTTTCTGTTTACCTTTCGGTTTTTACTTTTCTCTCGGTTGTTTTCATCGAGTTTTTGCCTCGCTTTTGTTTGGTTTCTTAGACAAGGCAGGGGTATTTGTTGGTAGTTCAATAGTTGTACCTCCTGTTTTTCCTTTCTTTTCTCCGTGTTTACCATGTCCATTTTTTGGGATTTTTTTTTTTGGTTTGTTTTCTTTCTCTCCATTCTTCTTCTGCATTTATTACGAGTTCATTCTTGCTTAGGATTTGTGTGTTCATTTGCCTCTTTTGTTGATTTCCTTTTCTTTTTCTGGAAGGTTTCTTGTGAAAAAGGTTTTTCCCCTTTTTTAATTTTAATCTTTGCACTGGGTGCCAAGTGTCAAAATGTATTTCTGAGTCCTTTGGTCGGTCGTGGATATATTCCTTGTAGAATTGGCAAGGACGGAGGTTTCATCCGAAGAGACCGTTCCTTCCATCTAACCAAGGATCAACCTAGCGAAAGGTGGGCGATGCGTGACCGATACCCTCTAGTAAAAATATCATGTCTGTGTGGGTGTCCACAGGGTAACCGATTTGGAACAATTTCCAGTTCGAATCTCCAAGGATGAAGCTTCCTTCGACTGCTATCTTTCGGGAAGGTGTGAAAGGGAAACAACGACCCTTTGGTCTGCAGCTCTGCGCATCCCACAACCGCACATTCGCGTGGCATTTTCGTTGTGGACCGATTGATGGTGAAAACGCACCTCATTCGCCATTCGCCTCAGTGGTCTGTTTGTGACGTCAGAGACCCACGTCTCGCGCGTATTTCGAGATTAAAACAAGCAGACGAAATTCGGCATGATCGGCATGCATTTCTTCCTTCGTAAACATACTTACTTTCATGGCATTTAGATTTGATTAGATTTAAAGGTCATGTTATGCACTAGACTTTCATAATTGGGTCTATTTTCAACGTTCCGTTGCAAACAAAAACTGCCTTTACAAGCCCTTTAAGCTCACTGACATTTGATGGAGCTGGAGCGTCAGTGATTGCTCTCACTTTTTCCGACACAGGGAGTAGTCCGTCCTTGTCTATAATGTGACCTAGGTACTCCACCCGGTCCTTCAGGAACTCGCACTTGGACTTCTGCAGTCTGAGGCCGTGCTCCTATAGCCCGCTGAAGTACTTGGTCCAGTCTGCCCAAGTGTTCTTCTACTGTTGCTCCTGTCAGCTCTCTGTCGTCCATGAAGGCTACTACTCCTGGAATTCCTTGTAGGATCTGCTCCATAGTCCGTTGGAATAGAGCTGGGGCCGATGAGATGCCAAAAGGAAGGCGGCGATAGTGATAGAGCCCTTTGTGAGCGGTGATTGTGAGGAAGTGCTGGAATTTCTCCTCCACCTCCATTTGGTGGTAGGCCTGTGTGAGGTCCAGTTTTGAGAACACTTTGCCTCCTGCAAGAGTGGCAAACAGGTTGCTGGGCTCTGGAAGTGGATTCTGGTCTACATCCAGTACTTGATTCAGGGTGACTTTGTAGTCTCCACAGATCCTCACCCCTCCGGTTTCTCCCCTTGGTGCTGCACCTCAACCAGACAGGTACCCAGGAGTGGAAGCTTCTTGCCAGAGTACGTCGTGAGATTGACAGGTGTCTCCCTCAGTTTCTTCTTGGGAAAGCTCTGCTTCCAAATGTCCTTGCCAGTGAGGCTTTTTCCTGAGCCGGTGTCAATTTCCATTCTTACAGGAACTTGGTCTATCACCATTGTTGTTGACCATGGCTCTTTGCTTGCCTTCACTGGAGTACTTGTGTGAAATATGCCTAAAGTCTCTTCCTTGTCTTCCTCTTCCCCTGACGTTTGCGTGTCGAGGAACCTGACTTTGCTGCGGTACACTGACTTGAGATGACCCTTTTTGTGGCATCCGTGACATTCGTGCTTCTTGAACTTGCATGTCGACGCGGGATGGTTCTGGCCGCAGCGTTTGCACTTGCAGGCACATGTCCTTGTGCCGCTCTGCTGCTGACCTCTCCAACTGCCCCCATTGCGGACACCACCCCGCCCTCGCTTGCTGCGCGCTGGCCGTGGCAGCTTCGCCTGTCAACTGCTGGAGTGACCTAATGCATGCATGCCGCCCACTGCTTCTTTGTCTGAAGTACCGCTTAATTCCCGTGAAACTGATTCGCGCGCGAGAGCGATCTCTACCGCCTTGGCGAAAGTCATTTGTTCGCTTCTCTCATCTTTCTCTGTGTTTCTCTGTCTCCTATTCCAACAGCAAAATTGTGACGCAACGCCTGGTCAAGAAAAGCATCAAATTCACATTCTGCTGCTAAAGGTTTCAGCTCTGCTACGAAGTCTGTGACACTTTTTGCTTTCTTGTATAAACCCTCGTTCTGCGTGAAATAACTGAGTCCGTTGGTTGCACATGCCGCTTCAGTGTTTGGTACAGTTCATCTACGGTTTTATCTGAAGGCAGAGTTGATGCAATAAGTGACTTCAAAAGTTTGTACCTTTTGGGACCAATTACACTGAGGAAGACGTCCACTTTTGCACTGTCATGCACATTGTTAGCTCTGTAGAAGGCATGTAACCTCTCAAAATGCGAATCAGTGTCAGTAGACGAACAGTCGAACTCCTCTAATCTTTCAAAATGAGACATGACGCAACAAGCAATAGTGCAGGCGATAATAAAAATGTTTTGATCTGACCTGCGTTTGGTGATGTTGACATACAGTAGAAAAAAAAACACTGTCCTTGGTCAGTGCAAGCACACATCCAGCAACAGTCCAATGCAATAGATCTGCACTGAGTCTTGCAGGCTGGGTTCTCCTGTTGCCGAAACTAGGGAGCGAATGCACCAAGTTCACTCTGCTCACAAGTCTTTGACACAGGAATCGCACATCTCGTCGCCACTGTTATGTTCTTTCTATTGTTAGTTAAACGTACAACATAATCAATAAAATAACTGCGGACATCATGTTTTTACTCCTGTATTCTACTAAATAATGCTATGGTAACATGTACAGAGAAGGAAGGAAGCGGTATGCTTGGGGTTGGAATGCTAAGAGCCCTCACGGCGGGGAAACGCATACCTTTGTCTTGAAGCCTTTACCAAATAAGGGCATTACGGTCTAGACACTAAAGAATCACTAAGCATAGGCGCTTTACATAGTTACCTTTACTAGCTCTAAGACTCTTGTACATTACATACAGTTTAACTGTTTTTGTTAAACTTTTAATAACTGACACCTCACAGTTCAAGGTTTTGTAGATCTATATGATACCATTAAGTTCATTTTGTTGACTTTACCGACTGCATGTCTAAATAATGGAGGAAAACAAATGAAATACAACTTAGTCATGATGAAAACAAGAGTGTAACATCTAGTCAACAGAAACTAAAAAATAAATAAATAAAATCAACTGTTGCACTTACATGCTGAGCCTAGTGCCCAGACAGCATACTGCTCCTGTGTCCTTTTGTCAGATGTTTCTCCAGCTCTGGGACCTTTTGCATCCTCTGTGCTTGGCCAGAATCAGAGTGTAACTTGTGTGCAGAAATAGAATATGAAATCAGTTACGCACATATATGAGCAGTTCAACTTGGACATCTATTGATAAAATTGATCGCTGACTTACTACCAGTAATCTATGGTTCGACTTGTCCTGTATCACTATCACGTATGCTTTCACTTATCATGCTTTAAGTGTACTTACTTTCACCATGTTACCTGTTATTTCTATGGCAAAACAAAAGAGTACACTGCAAGTTAAATATTAAGTACCATAGTACTGAAGTACACAAAGCAAATTATACCATGCCTCACTTTCTTAAGTTTAAATCATAAGGAAGAGTATGGCCGGAACAATCTGGGTTCATTTTGTAGTACTAGTTTTGAACTAAAAGTAGGTTTATTTTGACAAAAATAATAAGAAAATGGGAACTTACATTGTTTTCATCTGCTTTTTTTTCTTCTTTCTCTCCAGCCATGTCGAGTGCACCACCTCCAGAAGATTTTCTTCTACAATACAAATCTGACAACCACAAACTGTCTTGAAACAGGCATATCTTCTGCTCAAATTTAGCAAACTGATTTAATTGTAAAATAGCATGAGCAACAATTACTGAAACAATGACAAAGAAGAGAATGTGCTTACAAACACTTAGAAAGAACTTTCAAAAATAGACTTCAGCTGTTCAAGCTTACCAATAGTGAGACTCAGAGAGTCAGATTGAGATCATGTCTGCAGCCATTCTGCCCAGTTTGTAGTTTAATAAGACCCAAACCATGAGGAAGGGCAACATTTTGAACCTTACTAAATTTATTTAAAAACAAAACAAACAAAAACCTCTGAATCAGTCTGTGGGCTTGAGAGAGTGCAAAACTTTGATGAAATATTCCAAGAAAAAATAAAAATTAAACGGTCGGTTTGATGGGTATGAAACGACAGCGCGGACACTGAGAAACAAAGAGGACGGCTAAAGCCAACAAGAACGCACTCACACTAACTCGTGTAAAAACTCCAGTGTCAGCAGTGTCGTACCCACATTATGCTGATAAGATAATAGTCTGGAGATGTGGCAACGTCCAGATGCTGCTGGATGAACAACAAGACGTTCAAGTATCACGCAAATACAGCTTAAACTTTCGCGTAGCGGCCGCTCAGTCTGCTCGGATTGTCACGTGACAAGTTTGCCCGACTCGACTTTAGTCGATCGTCAGTTCTCCACATTTTCTATGAAGAATTGTTTAAATTTGCTCTAAAGAAAAAAAATAAAAAAAAATAAAAAGGGTAACATCCAAGGAGACGGTCGGAAATTCCTGGACCGTTTAAAACGTTCTTTTGGGTCACAAATATCATCACAATCATTAATTGAGGTCCATATCTACCGATTACTGCGAAAAATCGCAATAAAAGGTGAGTTTCATCATACATTTTTGTCTTTGATTGTTTCGAGTCGGCATCATGTTGCCTTTTGACGTTTGCCCTAGTTTCCCAGTAACAATGTGAACGCTTCCTTAGTGCCGAAGTTGGCAAGGCAATCGTACTTGCGACTCTGTGTTCTCAGACTGCATTTTTTCTCGTAAATTTTCCGTGTTTTTTAATTGCCGTAGCTTGTTAACAAGGCAGCACTTCGTCAGCTTCGTTCGCCATTTGCAATCCGTTACGCCCACTGGAAAATAAAATAAAATAGAAGACAACAATATATGATAAAACTCATCTTTTGTTGCGGACTTTGGCTGTAATCGGTAGATATGGACCTAATTTAATGGTTGTAATGATATTTGTGACCCAAAAATAACTTTTAAAACGATCCAGGAATTTCCGACCGTCTCCTTTCCCCCCAAAAGAAACTGAACAGATATGGAAACAAAAAAGAAAAAAGAAAAAAAATCAAAGAGGAGTAAGACATTTGCAGATTAAATGATTTGTTATTAGCATTGATTTCATTACAACACACACAGACCTTAGCCTGAGCTGGAAATCTGCACTGAAATCTAGCTTAGTTTGTAAGCGCGGGAGATTCAGTTCGGCAAAACAGAAAGAGAGAGAGAGAGAGAGAGAGAGAGAGAGAGAGAGAGAGAGAGAGAGAGAGAGAGAGAGAGAGAGAGAGAGAGAGAGAGAGAGAGAACTCGAACTCGAACTCGAACTCGAAAACTTTATTTTACAAGGATTGTAGTTTAGGTTCAGTCAAAAACCTAACAACTAGTCCTTGCTAAGCTACTGATAAATATATATCACATTACAGGCATTATTTATGTACAACAGACAGAGAGATAGAGAGATAGAGAGAGAGAGAGAGAGAGAGAGAGAGAGAGAGAGAGAGAGAGAGAGAGAGAGAGACAGACAGACAGACAGACAGACAGACAGACAGACAGACAGACAGAGAGAGAGAGAGAGAGAGAGAGAGAGAGAGAGAGAGAGAGAGAGAGAGAGAGAGAGAGAGAGAGAGAGAGAGAGAGAGAGAGAGAGAGAGAATGAATGAATGAATGAATGATTGAAAAAACTTTATTTTACGAGGGTAGTGGAGTAGACACAGGGTCTTTTTACATCCAGCCCTCGCCCATGAGGGACTAATTCTACTAATACTACACATACACACGTATTTTAGAGAGAGAGAGAGAGAGAGAGAGAGAGAGAGAGAGAGAGAGAGAGAGAGAGAGAGAGAGAGAGAGAGAGAGAGAGAGTGGAGGGGGGTGGGGGTGGGGAGATGAACCAGTGATTTAAGAAAGCATACATATATATGTTTGAAATCATTTGTAAGCGATCAGGACCATTGCATGTTAAGCGTGGTTCTAGGTGAAAGATAACGAAACGAACTTCATTAACTGCAACCAAGAACACTACTCCCTCAGTCATAAGAAGAAGAAATTCCCCAACTGTCAACTGCCATCCTAACCACTTTCTTCCGCCATGAAGGTCAAAGCACAAATGAGGGTTTGCGCACACATGCGGCTAGCCATAGCACCAGGACCAAACGTTCATTGGTTGTTTAGGTCATATGATTTATTTTCTAAATTTTGTTCAATGGCTAAGCCGAAGCCGCATGAGGTGAATTCGTTGTCTGCTGATCACACGATTATCTTCTCTTGTATAGCGGCGTGCTACAAACGTCTGTGCTTGTAGTTTACCTTTTCGCCATAAATCAGAATCGGGCAGAACTTACAATATGAAGTACAAAGAAACTGAATCGATTGTATAACTTGATTTTTAAAAATACCAACCAAGGATGTAAAAGGTTAAAAACACACATTTTGTTGGCTTACTTGTCAGGAACAATTTGGCTACTGGATTGTCCTGCAGCTGAACACTCAAAAGTTACTCCAGTAAACATGATGGATCCGTTCTGGATCCGGCCAGTTATGGCAATAACGGCCAGCGGGCAGCCGGAATCGGGCCGGATCCGACTTGCCGGATCCGTTTTCATACGATTCAGATCCGGATCGGATGCTTTTTTCTGGCACGGGAAGTAGCCCGGATCATCATTATCGGATCCCAATCGGATCCGTTTTTGTACATCTGGCCCGGTTCCGATATCGATGCGTTGGAAGTATTCGGCGAAGCTAGTTGGTTCTTAATTGGGCCAACTTTTCTTCGCGAACCTAGTTGGAAGTATACGTCGAAGCTATATTCGGGGTCCAAAAACCTTCGCTCAACATGTTCTGGGAACATTCGCCCTATTGGACGATCATTGCCTCTGATTGGCTGAGAGCAGAGCTCTCCTGTGAATGGAGAAAAAAACAAAAATAAAAATGGATGACGGTGTCGCTAGGTTCTTCACTCGCTTCGGAGGGAATTTGTTTATTTGTTGACTTGTGGAAGGCGCAGCCTTGTCTCGGAGACCCAGAATGAGATAGTAGTTAGTTGAATTACCCTGTGAGGGATGATTAAAGTGTATTGACTTGACTTGACTTGACTTTAGCCTACATTTTCGATCATGCTGTCTGCTGCGCGTCTGCCGCAAGTTCGGGCCGATGCTTGCATCTCATTACAAGCCAGTTGAGAATGAAGTAAAATTTGGACTGCCCGAACCATATTCGGCGAAGTAAATGTTCAATTAAGAAACGAATCATAGTTCGTTGAAGTGTCCGAAGTATGTTCGGGCGAACAAACATTCGCCCAGTTAAGAACGGGCTTAACGCCTTACCGCTAGGCCAAACCGGCTCTCTTGATCCTTGAAACTCACCTTTAAACAGCGGACAGAAGCTCCACGCTGCGATGGGACTCCTGCCAGTGAACTGACCCAGTGCTGCCTCCAGGAAGAACAACGGAAGAGCGACCAACAGTAGACACAGGAAGAAAGGAATCAAGAAAGCTCCTGCAACAGGATCAATGCCGACACGCAGTGAAAATCAGGAAGGAGGAAGCGGGAGGGGGGGGGGGGGGGGCGGGGGGGAGAGACCTTGTATATATATATAATAATAATGTACTCTTTTATGTGCTATTTCTCCTAACTGGAGCATTACAAAGAAAAGAACAAAATACAGTCAAAACAAACTTCCGCAAAAACACACACACACGCGCGCGCGCGCGCACAGAGAGAGAGAATAGAATAGCTTGAAGAGGTGAGATTTCAAAGATGATTTAAAAGGTGTGAGTGTGTTTGATGATCTAATTTGGCAAGGGAGACTATTTCAGATATACGGTGCAGCATAAAAAAGATTTCTGACCAAGTGAGTGACACAGAGGGAAGACAAAGAATGGAAGTATCAGAAGAAGAGCGTAGCTGGCGGGTTGGTTTGTAAACTGTCAAGAGGTAAGTATCAGGCAGTTGTAGCACAAAGAAGTGAGTTTGTACTGTATTCATGAATCACTGGCTCTCCAGTGGAGAGAAACAAGATGGCCATTTTAGGAACTCTCAGGACAAGGCGAACAGGGTATGGCGAACAGCATTGTTTTGAACTGTTTGCAGTTTGTTTAAGAGGCACTGAGGACAGCCAGGCAGGGGAGAACTGCTGTATAGTCAAGGCGTGAAAGTACAAAAGCAGAAACAAGAATATTTGTGGCATCTGTGGACAGAAGATGACGGATGGAACTAATGCGGCGGAGTTCAAAACTGACTAAGCGTGTCAGATCTGAGATGTTGAGTTTTTCGTGGTCAAGTGAACATAGCGCGTTGCCGTTTCGTTCTTTCAGCCAGAGTGTCAGGTCTTGCAGCATGGAAGTACTGCAGCCAGGGTGTTTTGATCTGTGTGTGTGTGTGTGTGCGTGTGTGGTGCGCGCGCGCGCGCGCGTGTGTGTGTGTGTGTGTGTGTGTGTGTGTGTGTGTGTGTGGCAGAGTGATATTTTGAGTGCGTGTGGTGCTTGTTTTGTGGGGCTTAATGTCCTCAGAAGTATGCCGACATTAAGTATGAAATTTAAGTAAGTAAATAAGCATGGTGCTTAACGTCCACAGAATCCATAAGGCTTATTAGGGACGGGGACCGGCGGAGGAGGAGATTATATGCCTTTTGCTACACTGTCACCACCAGAATGACTCCTGCATTACGGTGGGCAGAGATGAGAGCCCTTTTAATGTTTCATTAATTGTGATGGAAAAGTCATAAGACAGTGTCCACAGACCATAACTTTTGAAGAGAAAGGAGAGCAGAAGTAATAATAATAATGTACATTTATCATGTGCTCATCAACGCCCTGAGCGCTCACATGATACATATGTACATATTAACCTAAATATGATACTCTATACACATGTAGAGCATAGTCCTAGTGGAATCGATCCGAAGTCCCTCTGCTTACCAGCCTAACGCCTTACCGCCAGGCCAAACCGGCTCCAGTACAAATGACTACGTGCATTTACTCTCCCTTCATGGTGCTCAAAGTTCACACACAAGAGAGAGAGAGAGAGACAGAGAGACAGAGAGAGTCAGAGACAGAGAGAGAGACACGTGTGTGTATGCGTGCGTGCGTGAATGTGTGTAAGCGTGAATGTATGTATGTGTGTGTGTGTGTGTGTGTTTGTGTGTTTGTCTGTGTGTGTGTGTGTGTGTGTGTGTGTGTGTGTGTGTGTGTGTGTGTGTGTGTGTGTGTGTGTGTGTGTGTACGCGTGCGTGCGTTTAATGTGTCTGAGCGTGCACACGTTTCTCTCGGCGAGTGAAAACACTTGTTGAATAATGTAATCTTTTTGAGGATCGACACCTCTCTAATTAAGCCTGATGTGGTGTATAAAACTACAGCAACACAGTGGAACTTGCTGCTCACACGATTCTCCAGAGAAAAAGGTGGAATAATAATAATAATGTACATTTATCATGCGCTCATCAACGCCCTGAGCGCTCACAGGATACATATGTACATATTAACCTAAATATGATATTCTATACACATGTTGAGCATAGTCCTAGTGGAATCGATCCGAAGTCCCTCTGCTTACCAGCCTAACGCCTTACCGCCAGGCCAAACCGGCTCACTGCGTGTGCGTGTATGTGTGCTTTTAGATCAGTGGCTGATCAGACATGCAATATGGCACGTACCCGCTCTGCTTCAGCGTAACGTCACAGCCGCTCTCCCGTCCTGTTACAGTGCATCAAACCTTACCTCTTCAGTGTGCACACGCTCCGCTCCAGTGCAAACGACTACGTGCATTTAAATGACTACGTGCATTTCATGGTGCTTAAAGTTCACACACAAGAGAGAGAGAGAGAGAGAGAGAGAGAGAGAGAGAGAGAGAGAGAGAGAGAGAGAGAGAGAGAGAGAGAGAGAGAGAGAGAAGAAAATTTACGATTTAATAGGTAGGGACAGGGGAATGCTGGGTGTGAATAATTTAGTCTTATTGAGGATATACCCTACCTCTCTAAGCCTGGTCTGGACCTGGCGAGCCTCGTTTCTCACTCGATTGTCCAGAGAAAAGGGCAGACTCGCTCTAACGAACCTTAAAGAACACTTTTCAATTGTCTCATGATAAATGTATGCGCAATGTAATTAATGTTTTTTTCAAGTTG
>OY757542.1:27695064-27777468 GCA_963584105.1 Alviniconcha strummeri
TCAGCATAATATAACATAGTATAACAAGCATAGTAGATTCAAAGATTCAAATTGTTTAATTGACTTGAGCGAGTGCTCATATCAACACACACAATACGGTACACAAAAACAATGTACACATAAGCCTGGAAATACATTAATTCCCAGTCCCACAAAACACTCGTCTGTGTTTTGACGTTACACTTAAATGAGTACATAATATTTGAAATTTGCAATTTCAAGTTTTTGATTGCCAAAATGGGACTAGCCTTTTCTCAGAGAGAAATGAGTGGCCCAAATTCCTGAAAGCAATCAGATTTATCCAAATTTACAATCGAATCAAGATGTTTAGCAGTGTTAAACG
Source organism: Alviniconcha strummeri (assembly GCA_963584105.1). Lineage (NCBI taxonomy): Eukaryota > Metazoa > Mollusca > Gastropoda > Provannidae > Alviniconcha > Alviniconcha strummeri. The sequence continues at coordinate 27,695,408 of OY757542.1, forward strand.
GAGTATTGAATTTCAGAATTAGACAGAACGACGTAGTCAGCAAATAACAAAATTAGGACTTCAGTCAAATCTGGCGATAACTGGATGCCAAGAATTTCACTTTCAGAAATATTCTCGGTCAGTTCCTTGAGAAACAACCAAAGGTGGGTGGGGATGGGTGGGTGGAGGAGAGGGGGGTGGGGAGAGACTTACCACCTCCGTTTCTCATGCACAGGTAAGGAAAACGCCAGATGTTGCCGATACCCACGATATAACCAAGTGTTGTCAGTATGTACTCCCTCTTGCTGGCCCAAGTGTGTCGTTTTTTGTCAGAAACATCGTCGCCGTCGTTTTCCTCCCGCTCCTCTGTTGTGAATCTTACAACACTCTCGTTCGTCTCTCTCTCTGCCTTCCGTACATCCAAAAAGACTTCGGCGTCAGAACCATTTTGTTCTGTGGAATAGCTTGCGGCCATACTGAAATGAGCGTTTGGGACGGGAAACAGCTAACCTCAAACTGACAGCTCTGACACTGGAGTCTATAATTAAGCTACATGAGGCTCTGCAGTACCTGGTTGTGACAATCTGCGGTCAGCCATGCGTTGGAATCGTGGCAGGTAAACCACGTGACGTTTACGCCAGGCCGGCATTCAAACGGACATCGCTAACTTCCATAACCCCTTTGTGAGCCAGTTTGGCCTAGTGGTAAGGCGTTAGGCTGGTAAGCGGAGGGACCTCGGTTCAGCTCTCCTTTCTCTTCAAAAGTTAGTTGTCCCTCACAATTATCAAACATTAAAATGGCTTTCATCGCTTCCCACCGTAATGCAGGAGTAATTCTTGTGGTGACAGTGTAGCGATAGATATATAACCTCCCTCTCCCCCCCTCCATACCCGCCCCCCCCCCCTTACCCCCGTCCCAAATAAGCCTTGTGGTTTCTGTGGACGTTAAGCAACAAGTTAACTTACTTCCTACTTCGCTGGTGAGTCGGTTTGGCCTAGCGGTAAGGCTGGAGACAGTTTAGCGAAAGCTATACAATCGCCCTCTACCCCCACCTCCATCCCCCCTTCACCCCTTCTCCCCATTCCTTACAAGCCTTATGGGTTTTGTGGACGTTAAGCATCTTGTTTGCTTATTTAGACATTCGTACACCGTAAATGTCGTGTCGACCTTTCCACCAGCCTGCGCTGACTGTGTGCTGTCTGCACCACGTACAGATATATGACCGATATAGAACATGATGCGACGTGCTTTTAGCCTGCGGATAAACAACCTGACGACTTGCTACACAACTTAAGATAACATCAAATTCTTTACTTACGATCGTAATGGGTAAGCATGTATGCTTTTTTTTACATCGAGCCCTCGCCCAAACCAGGGACTACTCTATATCTAATTATGCTTAAGAGGAAGGGAGAAGGGGTGGGGGCGGAGGGCTGGGGGCGGAGGGGGGTGTAAGGGGGTACTGAGAGAGAGAATGCAAGGTTAATGTCCTCAGGCGTCGAACTGACATATAAGGAATAACTGCGGGGTACAGACAGAAGGCATCCAGGTACATCTAGAAACTGGTTCTGTTCCGAGTTATTGCCCAAGCGGAACGGTTGTCAGTTTTAGGGTGCCCAGCGGGTAATGAAGTGAGAAACATATCCATTTCGAATCTCCAAGGATGAAGCTCCGATGCTATTGCCAACGGTTGAGCCCCCCCCCCCCCCCCCTTTTTTCTTTCTCCCACCCCCTTGTCTTTCTTGTTTCCTTAGTTTTGATTTTTTTTAGGTTTCTTTCTCTTCTATGACGATAGCTGCAAGTCCTGCTGTGAAGTGTATTTAAAAGGTGGTTACGGTCAGTGCCTTGGGTTTTATTGAAACAACGATAAACAATAAATAAGACGGCTAATCTAAAGTTAAAGCTATACACACTATCTTCTTGATATTCATCGAGAGGTGGGGACTGGCTGGAGGTTGTGAAGACTGCGGCCTAGTCGACTCTGGAAGGCCTCAAGAGAAGGAACTGAAGAAATAGCTGTAGAGAGGAGGTTCCATTCAGAGACTGTACGGGGGAAGAAGGAGTGAAAGAAGACACGGTGTTGTGCCTGCTCTTGGTGCAGTTTTGGTGATCCTCTGGTCCTAGGGCCAGAGTGGTGAAAGAAGCTTGCTGGGTTTATGTCTACAAACCCTTTGTTGATTTCGAAGAACACCCCCAGGCGAGCCTGTCGTCTTCGTTGTTCAAGACTTGACCATTTTAGATTTCCGAGCATGGATGTAACAATGCCTGGTGACCTGTCCGTGTAGTTGTTGGTCACGCACCTGCCTGTTCGTCGTTGTACTTTTTCCAGTATGTGGATGTCCTTGTGCATGTGGGGACAGACGAGGTATACTCCAGTGTGGGCCGTACCATTGTGGTGTAGGTCTCCGACTTGACTTTTGGTGTACACTCCCTGAAGTACCTTCGCGCGAACCCCCATTGTCTGGTTACCCCTGGCTGCTACATTTTCAACATGGGTTGACCAGGAGAGGTCACTGCTGATGGTTATGCCCGGGTATTTGCTGCGACTGAGGTCATTAACTGTGTGGGACTGCGTGTGACTGTGATCATTATGCCCAGGTATTTGCTGGCACTTGTTTCCAGTGTTTGCCCATGGAGGTGGTAGCCGATGTCTGAACTTATTTGTGCTTGTTGAGCATGATGTGGATGCTGCTGCATTTGCTTGGGTTGAATTCCATTTGCCAGGTGGGTTCCCATTCCCCCGAGAGAGTCATGGTCCTCTTGAAGTATGGCCTGGTCGTGTTGGTCTTTGATTCTTCTGTACAGAAGGCTGCCGTCTGTAAAGAGTCGAGCACTGGAGTGTTGGACTGTATCGGATAAGTCATTGATATATGTCAAGAAAAGAAGAGGTACTCCTGATAGGACAGCTGCAGAGGATACCTTCCACTTGCTTTATTCTGCCGGTCAGGAATGATTTATCCAGATCAGGGTCTCGTTGCCTACTCCACAGTATTGTAGTTTGTGCAGCAAACGTTGGTGGTGAACTTTGCTGAATGCCTTGGAGAAATCAAGCAGAATTACACTCACCTTGACCTCCAGGGCCATGTTCTTAGCAATGCCGTGCACAGTGAATTCTCCTGTTGGGTTTCGCATGAGCGCATGTTCCCGAATCCAGGTTGAGCATCATTTAGGATAGGTGTAGATCAAAATGTTTTATCTCACTGTTGTGAACGATGTGCTCCAGGACCTTGCAGGTGATTGGCGTGAGAGAGACTGGTCGGTAGTTTGCAAGCTGTCGTGTGTCTCTTTCCTTGAAGATACGGATCACTCAGGCTTCTTTCCAATCAGATGGCACGTGCCTAGTATCCAGGCATCGCTGGAAGATTGACCTTTCATTCACATTTTGATTTCACCCCAACGAATATTGTCATGCATTTTGACTCCACCCCCCCCCCACCCATCCCCTGCCCCCCCTCCCCCCCAACCCCCCCCCCAACCCCCCCCCCCCCCAAAAAAAAAAAAAAAAAACCCACACACAAAACAACAACAAACATTGCCATGCATTCTGACTTCACCAAAAAACAATAACAATTTGCATGCATTCTGACATCAAAACCAATGCCATGCATTCTGACTTCACAAGTACACACACACACACACACACACACACACACACACACACACACACACACACACACACACACACATATATACGGACAGAGAGAGAGAGAAGGGATTTGAATATTTGTGGCAGTAAATGACTACACAATCATAGGAATGTTAATAACGTGGGAGTACAAAATGTGATCTAAATGTAGAACTGTTCACAGCAACATTCTACTACTACAGTACAATTTACATTCAGCAGAATTTTCCACATTCTCAGGCCTGGAAATAAATCGGATGAAATCTGAGGCAATGTGGCTCGGTCAGTAGTAAACAAAACTGTAGTGACACCTTTTTTTGATTTGTAAAGAAGAGGAGACTCAAACTTCTTGGTGTGTATTTTGCCTGTGACAAATGTGCTTCTCAAGTTGAAGAGAACTGGACGGGAAGAGTGGAAAACATTAAAAGAATAATTAATGCATGGGACAAAACAAACCTGAGCATTGCTGGCAAAGTCTGCATGATAAAAACATTTTAATTTTAGTCTGTATATATCATGCAAGCATATTGGTAGTCCCAGATCCTGTTCTCACTCAGGTAAACGGAATATTATTTCGATTTTTGTGGCGTAAGAAAGACTGTAATCGCAAGGCCTTTGAGAAAATGAAGAGAACTGTTGTTTGTGGTGCTTTAGAGAATGGAGGACTCAACATGATCGATCTGAAACAGATGCAAGCAACGTTCTTGCTGCAGTGGGCTGGACGTCTGTTCCAAGCGCAGGCGCTCGATAAGTGGAGTCATATTCCTAAAACTAGTTTTGCTCCCTTTGGAGACAAATACTTGTGTTTCTTTTCGAATATGAAAAGTCGTGCTTTTAAAGGATTACAGGTGATTACCTCTCACTTTTGGAACTCTGTGTTAAAAACGTGGCTAGACTTGAACAATCACGACCCTTCTATGACTGTGCCAACTTTGTTATGGAACAACAGCCATATTAAGTATCAAGGAAATGTACTCATGTTTACGGATTGAATTACTGGGAAAATATTGTATGTAAACGACATTAAGGGACCTATACCTATGGATTCATACCATTTCAGGACACATGTAACAAAACAGTGAACTTTCCCAGTCGAATTCTTGAATATAATGTCGTGAGGGCGGCTGTTTACACGTTTGTACACAGTCATAATGTTTGTGTTACAGTAGACACTGAGTTGTCAGACCAGTCACTTTTTTTGTTACAGACAAATAAACACAGCGAAAGACTTTAGAAAGGAGCTAATTTTTATGCACGACTCTGTTCCGTGTGCAAAAGGCTTCAAGAGCAGGAAGTTTGGATCAGAAATAGACGAACACATAATTATGGTCAATACCATCATTAGTAACGAAAGAAACAAGGCTATGGGTTCTACAGTGGAAAATTCTGCATACTATTTATCCCACAAACATATTACTATGCAAGATGAAAGTGAGAGATGGTCAGAGATGCTCATATTGTAATGATGTAGTAAACTACAATGAACACTTCTTTTTCGACTGTCCGACGATCAAGAAATTTTGGAATTACATTGAACAATGTATTCTAATTACTTTTGACATTCAGACCCATTTAACTGTTGTTGATGTTTTGTTCGGAATAAAACAGCATAACTGCGGGAAGGTCAAAACTAAACGAATAAATCATGTTATATTAATAGCGAAAATGTATATAAGTATGTATAAAAAAAAAACTAACGCCTTCCTTCCATTGTCCATATTTGAAAATCAGCTCAGGCTCCGAAATGTTTAATTGTGAGAAGCTGAAAAACGAAAATTGTGCACTCTGTAACCAAGGCATAGTGCAGGATGTACATGTGAGAGAGAGAAAAATCATAAAAAAGACGAAAAAATAAAATAAAAAAATCGGCAGAGTAAATGCTGCTTGCTTTTGCTTATTAAGCCAATAGATACAGTTTTATCCCAAATGCATCGGTACGTACGTAGTGTATTATTTCTCATGCGATGCATGTGTATATTTGCCTCTTTAACAGTTATTTACTTTAGGCCTTTCAAAAAAAAACTTGCTTGAGTGGTCTTATTTTATGTATTCTGCATTGATACACAGGGAAATTGGCATGCAGTAAACTGAAGCTATTGATCATTTTGTTCTTCAAGAAAAACAAAAATCAACAACAAATAAACATATATCTAAAAATGTAATTGTTTTTATATAGCACACTATACTCTGCTCTCCAGCAGACTCAGTGTGCTCTTCTGAGTCATATATATATATCCCTCTTAATTATTTCGCTATGACAAACAGAAAGAGAATATTTGTTGTTGTTGTTTGCTTCTTCTTTTTTTTATCATCTGCAGTAGCAAAGTTGTTGGCGCAGTTTGCACTCTTGCAACTACACATCATGATCTGCAGCTGCAAACGAGGACTTTGTAGTGACAACAATCTGAGGCTGCAACAACGAATAACATTAGGACGATGTAATAATAGATTACTGATGGAGCCCCATCTCGTAAGAGCACAGGGTGCTTACTAAGGCCAACAGATGCGCGCATTCATTACATTCGCACACACACACACACACACACACACACACACACACACACACACACACACACACACACACACACACACACACACAGAGGCACGCACACAAACACATGAGCACACGCGCATGTACCCCTCAACGATATCATTCGCCATGAGTCACCAAAACATGTAAGCCTCACTGATGTGGGATTATCACTTGTTTCGTACGTTCAACTGATGTTCCACGTACGTACGTGCAATACACCGCAGGAGATTAATCATTTCGAAACTGAATAGGATTGGCGACTGTGATAATAATAATCATAATAATAATACCAATAATAATACATTAAAGAATAACTGTATTAAATGTAGGTCCAACAACTACCCTTATAAGAAGCCAGTTCTGCTAGCTAGTTTAAGGTGCTCCAACCGCCACCACCCTTCCAACTCTCACACCCAGAATTTAAAAAAAAATTAAGCATAGGAAAAGAAGCAAGCAAATGAATTGGTCGTGTGTCCATCATTTGGCTGCACTCGTCACACCACATCAAGCGCGGATGACGTCTAGCCAGCTACGGCGTGGCTGTCGGTGCATGGCGTCCTTCCGGTAAAGACGGCGTCGCCTGGCTTCCGCGGGACCCCACGTCTCGTCCGGTCTGGTCGTCTGACGCAGTCTCTGGGTGGACAGAGGTCACTTGGCGGTCAAGCACTACATGAACACACATGCACCGTCAAGACGGTGCCGCATAATTAGGCATTACAAATGACTAACATAATTGATTCTTTTTGAGGTTTTGATGTAAACATTACTGTTGACCTTGTAAAGCGCGGTGTGCCAGTTTCTATTAAAATAAAAAGAGAATATTCTGGCCACTGGGCCGTGCTGCCATACAGCGTGTGTGTGTATGTGTGTGCGCGCGTGCGTGCATGTGTGTGTGAGCGTACCTGTGACCGTAGTCATTAACTGTGTGGGACTGCCTGTGACTGTGGTCAATTATCTGTGTGGGACTGGCAGTGACCGTGGTCTATTATCTGTGTGGGACTGCCTGAGATTGTGGTCATTAACTGTGTGCGACTGCCTGTGACTGTGCTCATTAACTGTGTGGGACTGCCTGTGACTGAGGTCATTAACTGTGACTGTGATCAACTGTGTGTGACTGCCTGTGACTGAGGTTATTAACTGTGTGTGACTGCGTGTGACTGTGATCATCAACTGTGTGGGACTGCCTGGGACTGAGGTCATAAACTGTGTGTGACTGTGATTATTAACTGTGTGACTGTGTGTGACTGTGATCATTAACTGTGGGACTGTCTGCCTGTGTGGAACTGTCTGTGGTCATTAACTGTGGCCATTAAGTGGAATTGACTGCATGTTACTGTGGTCATTAACTGTGTAAGACTGCCTGTGAACATTAATTGTATGGAACTGCCTGTGACTGTGGTCATTAACCGTGTGAGACTGCCTGTGACTGCTGTCATTACTGTGTGGGACTGCCAGTGACTGTGATAATTAGCTGCGTGAGACAGCCTGTGATTGTGGTCATTAACTGCGTGAGACTGCTCGTGACTGTGGTCATTAACGAAGGACACACCTATGTCAAACTGCCTGTGACTGTGATCATTAATTGTGTGGGACTGTCTTTGACCATTAACTGCGTGAGACTGCCTGTTACTGTGGTCATTAACAGTGTGAGACTGTCTGTAATTGTGGTCATTAACTGTGTGAGACTGCCTGTGACTGTGGTCATTAACTGTGTGGGAATGTCTGTAACTGTGGTCATTAACTGTATGAGACTGCCTATGACTGTGGTCATTAACTGCGTGAGACTGTCTGTTACAGTGGCCATTAATTATGTGGGCCTGTCTGTGACTGTGGTCATTAACTGTGAAAGACTGCCTGTGACTGTGGTCATTAACTGTGTGAGACTGTCTATGACTGTGGTCATCAACTTGGGAGACTGCCTGTGGTCATTAACTGTGTGAGACAGCCTGTTACTGTGGTCATTAACTGTGTGGGACTGCCTGTGATGTGGTCATTAACTGTGTGGGGCTGCCTGTAACTGGACATACCTGCAAGAGACTGCCTTTGGCTGCGGCCAGTTGGTAGAGGGCCACAACAGGCACTGGAACGAACGACAATGTAGCTATGGCCCAGCCAATGACGATGGCCCACGTGTCGTAGTGGTAGTCGCCGTAGGTAGGGGGTTGGTACCTTGCCAACGTGACCACCAGCAGAAGCTACAGGAAGTAAGTAAGTAAGTAAGTTGGTGTTTTAGGCCCAGTCAACCGGTGCGGTTATATCAGGGCGATACACATCTCATATTATATATTTAATAATGTGTATGTCTTAAAATGGGTCTATATACAGTTTTAAAACCATACTTAAAAGGTGAAAACACAAACATAACTAAAAAGTATCTCAATTTTTTTCTCCTCCAAAAATATTGATTTCTTTCAAAAAGTTAAAAAATGTTTTCAGGTTAAATATCCTTAAACAACACGCGCAGTGATTTAGCTGTAAAGTGGCTCTCTCTTATTTCAATAAAATCCGAACAAGTAAAATATGCTCTATGGTTAAACGTTTATCACATCAGATGTACATTGGCGGTTCCTCACCCTTCAATAAAAAGGAATGAGTAAGAAAAGAATGGCCAATGTGCAATCGGGCCATCACAGTTTCTTCTTTTCTGTTTTTCCGAGGACAAGATATACATTCTTTTAATTCTGGGAATATCTTATCTATTTTCCGGGAACTCATCCCACTCAGGCTGCCACAGCTCTAATATATATTTATTTGTGCGTGGTTTTAGGTCTGAGAATGGGATGAGCTCAACCGAGATGTCGCCATCAAGGGCATCCTTAGCTGCAGAATCTGCAGCCGAATTTGCCCTAATGCCAACATGGCCGGGAACCGACATGTAAAAGATTTTTGTAATTCGTTTTGTGGATACAGCCGCCGCAGCAACTCCTTCCTCTGTTTTAGAACCGTCGGTGAAAATGGTTTCTGATAAAGGATATTCAGAAATAAGTTGTAAATAGAGCTGTTTATATATTTCTTGGTTTGTTGTATCTTTTTTGAAACTGGCTAAGTCAAAACGGACTGCAGGAACTGAAAGTTTCCAAGGGACGATGTCCAACGAGGGAGCATCGTCCACCAAATTTAGGTTAAGTTTGGATTTCTCCAAGTGGGGGAAAATGCGGATGCCAAGAGGTGGAACCTTTGACTCTGAGGCTGGGTTTTCAGGCAGGGATTTGAGTTTAAGAACATAGTTTAAAGACAATTTTAATCGGCGAATGGTTAATGACGGTTCATGTACTTTTATGTATAGACTTTGAGCAGGAGATGTGCGGAGAGCACCCAACGCGATTCGCAAGCACTGATGGTGGATAGGATCCAATTGTTTCAGAATCTATCGATGTGCCGATCCGTACACAATGCATCCATAATCCAATTTGGAGCGGACTAACGAACGGTAAAGGCGTAGCAGGACAATACGATCAGTTCCCCAATCAGTATGTCCCGCTACACGAAGAATGTCCAGAGCCTTCTGACAGGAGGTTTTAAGGTATTGAATGTGATTTTTAAAAGTAAGGTTCGTGTCAAAACACCAAGGAACTTTGCTTCTCTGACTACTTTTATAGGTGTTTTTCCCAGAAGAATGTTAGGGTCTGGGGAAAAAAAAGTACTGTTGATGGAAAGGAATACAGACCGTCTTAGAGGTGGAGAACTTGAAGCCGTTCTCAGACACCCACTTCTGAACGCTGTTTACACACAGCTGCATAGCTCTCTCCACTCTGTTTAACGTCTTTCCACTCACACACAAAGCAAAGTCGTTCGCAAACAAGAAGCAATCAGTACCCTTTAAGACAGCTTTAACAATGTTGTTAATTTTAATGCTGAAAAGGGCCGGCGATAGGATGCTACCTTGCGGGACCCCCCATCTCCTGCTTGTGCAGCTCGGAAAGAGGGGAACCCACTCTAACCCTGAAAGAACGTTCCGACAGGAAGCTCTGAATAAACCTGGGGAGGTGGCCCATGAAACCGAGATCCCAGAGGTCTGCCAGAATGCCGTGCTTCCACGTTGTGTCGTAAGCTTTCTCAAGGTCAAAGACAATGGTTAAGACGTGTTCTTTTTTAACGAACGCATTTCTAATAAACGTTTCAAAACGAACGAGATGATCCAACGTACTGTGGTTCTTCCTGAAGCTGCACTGCTTCTCGGAAAGAAGACCCTGCGACTAGAGGGACCACATGAGGCGAGCGTTGATCATCCTCTCCATCGTTTTACACAAACAGCTGGTTAATGCTATAGGTCTGAAATTACCGGGATCCGAGTGATCCTTACCGAGTTTGGGAATGGGGATAACTACCGCCTCACGCCACGATGGGAACACGTGGTTATAAACTTTTAAAAGGACGGACAGAGCAGAATTTGGGAGGTGTGTTAAAAGCTGGTAGTGGACTTGGTCCAAACCGGTGGCTGAATAGTTGGCTCTCTGTAACGATTGCCTCAATTCAGTCACTGAAAAGGGTAGGTTGTACTCCTCTTCATTTCTGAAGGAGAAGTCCAGGCGTCGTTTTTCTTTTAACATCTTAATCCTCAGAAATTCATCCGACTAATTATCCGTCGAAGAAACTTTTGATAGATTTTTAGCTAATGCTTCTGCCACTTCCTTTTTATCGGTGATGAGATTACCGTTAATTTTTAAATGATTAACAGAATTACAACCACCCTTACCCTTTAATTTCCTAATAGCTTTCCAGACCTTTTGTGTTTGCGTTTCAGAATTTAACTTATTACAGAAATGCCTCCACGAGTTCCTTTTTTGTCGTTTGACAACATGACGAGCCTTGGCTCTTAAAAGTTTAAAATTTTGAACATTACTCAGCGGTGGGTTAGAAAAAAAACTTTCGCTGAGCTTTCTTTCTTTCTTTAATTGCTTTTTTGCAACTGTAATTAAACCATGGAACTTTGGGATTTTTTTTTTTTTTCGAGAAGCGTGTTTTTGGTTGAGCTTTGTCTGCTGCTTGAATAAGTAAGTCAGTAAACCGACCGGCGCGATCCTCGGCAGACATGACCGCTTCCTCCGTCAGTTCAGAAGAACACTGAGCTTGGAAGAACAGCCAGTTCGCCTTTTTAAAATTCCACCTGTTAGGTGCAGCTTCCTCTTCGACAGCGTTGCTGGTTAGGATTACAGGAAAGTGGTCACCTCCACACAGATCCTGCTGTATATTCCACTCATAGTCTAGGACCAGAGATGGAACACAAATGGAGAGACCCAGTGCGGAAGTGGAACCAGTGGCGAGGTGAATATAAGTCGATGAACCATCATTTAGAATACATAAAAACATTTCTGAGAAGAGGTCTTCCAACATGTGACCTCTGCTGTTATAGGACTCATTACCCCAAACCGGGGAGTGACCGTTGAAGTCGCCCAAAAGAACGAACGGAGATGGCAGTTGTTCGATTAGGTTAATCAGATCAGTCTTGGCAACGTGATCTGATGGAGGAAGATAAATACTACAGAAGGTGACGACCTTGTTCAACGTCACCCTCGCAGCCACCGCCTACAAAGGGGTGTTCAAATGAACCTCACTAAACAGAAAGGATTTATTTATGAGCAGAGCTACTGCCCAGGTCGCTCTATCATTTAGGGAATTTTTGGTTAAGATATTAAAACCTGAGAATGATGGAATCTTGGAACTGGTTAAAAATGTTTCCTGCAATCCAAACACAGCCGGCTTATACCTTCTCGAAAGCAGAGCGTGCTCCTCGAAGTTGGCTGGAAGCCTCGTAAGTTCCATTGGATAATGGAGTGCTCCATTGCTTCAGTCAGGGAAAACAGACAGGGCAGAAAATAAGCTGTAAGAAGGGAAGGAAAGGATATGCGTTTCTCAACGTGGACACGTTGAATCTCCTTCTCCTTCTGCCAGACCGGGCAATCTTTAGCCGATGAAGCGTGGGGACCATTGCAGTTTGAGCACAGCTTGGGTCCCTCACATTGACCTTCATGCTTATCTTTTCCACAACCCGTACATTTCGCAGCAACCTTGCAACGTTGGCTTGTGTGTCCAAACTTGTTGCAGTTGAAGCAACGCATAGGGTTGGGAACAAACAAGGCCACCTTCACCTTTAGACAGCCGACCGTGATCTCTTTCGGGAGTTCCGGGAAACCGAACGTCAAGAAAAGTGTGTTGGTGGGGATCACCTTCACCTCCTTCTTCAGTGTCACTCGGTTCACCCTAACCACACCCTGATCCTTCAGTTCATCCCGGATCTCAACCTCCGACATGTCAGCGAGGTCCCGACATCTGATTACTCCCCGAGAGGAGATCAGGATCTTGTGAATTGAGACCCTGACTGGTCTGTCAATAAATCTGTTTGTTCGGAGTAGGTTTTGGGCCTGGGCCCTTTTGCCACACTCCACCAGGAAAGATTCATCCCTCAACCTTTTAATGCTTTTGAGGGTTCCGGCCACCGCCTGGAAACCCTTCTGAACAGCAATGGGCGACAGTTTGCTCAGCGGGAGGTCGTCACTTGACGACTCCACGACCAGAAACCTTGGCCAATTATTGCAGGAGTTGTAGGAGTGTTGTTTTCAGAGTCAGAGTCCGAATCTTGGTCGTTGTCCCGTAATCGTTTTTTATTTGTGGGTGCCATGTTATGTTTCTGAAAGATTCATTACGATTTGTCCCCACCCGCCACCGAGTCCAACAAGGGGATGCACACAAGCGGCATTCCAGCAAGTGCACACCAGGACTCAAAACGCAATATACTCAGGTGATAAAAACAAAACAAAGTTTATTTCCATCCCCTGACTGACCCTGAGCCGTTGCCTTCTAATCGAAATTAGGGCAAAGCACGACCAGCCGATTGATTGGGTCGGGTCAACCCAACCACCCGTCTGGGAGAAGTCCGGGCCGAAGAAGCGTGTTGGACCCCACGGGGGATCTCAGCCACCAGGATCCCATCCTCCCCCGACACGGGATGCAGCGCACGGCAAACATGCTGGGTCTGAAGGTGACCGCAGAGAGTAAGAAGAATTATATAAAGAAGAACTGTGTTGTAGATAGATACAGGAGAATGGCCGGTTAGGTAAAAATAAGCTGTAAGAAGGGAGCTGAAAACGGAGGTATTGTGGAGTTTTTGGAATGAAATATAGTTGAAAGGGCCGGTACACTGAAACTAGACGTAAGAAAAGAGTGAAAGGGATGGAGCAGCTTGGTTTAAACACCCCCGGAGCGAGAAGCCGGCTCCACGGGGGCAGCTACAGGAAGCCAAACAAATAAAGAAACAACGATACTGAAATATGTTAGTGTTCCCACAACACTAAAGCCCCTAAGCGGGTATTTAAACACCACAGATATTCCTACAAAGGCGCTCGGGAACTCGACATACCACAGCAATGAAAACCAATAAAACAACAGTAGATTATACTACTACTCTCACCAAGTATACAGTAGTAACAATGACAACAACGACGAAACCAACAACAACAAAAACTCGTACCTGTTAATGTTTTGTTTTATGCCTGTTCACAATAAGGCGGTATTAAACAAAAATCGTACCTACCATAGAACACGTCTGTACACATGGCAGTCAAGATGTACGTGTCAAGAACTGGTGTCTGTTTGTTTCTGTGGTACAACTGGTTTTGGGACGTGAAACTACCATAAGTTCGCCCTGATAATAGTGATATAACCGCAATGGTTGACTGGGCGTAAATCACCAGTTACTTACTTTCTACCATAAGTAGCTTGATTATGAATGCAAAAAAAGTCCGAGTGTGAATGAAGGGTATATTGCAAAGGATGGAGTTATGCCGTTCCGAGTTAAAGCTCCTTATTGATGTGCTTTGCACAAAAACAAAAAATGAAAATTCCGCTCCTACACGAGTAGGCCTATCTGCACACACACACACACACACACACACACACACACACACACACACACACACACACACACACACACACACACACACACACACACACACAGAGTCTCACATACATACATTGTTACACACACACACACACACACATGCATACATACAAACATATCACACGCACGCACACACACACACACACACACACACACACACACACACACACACACACACACACACACACACACACACACACGCGCCCGCCCACACAGACTGTCTCACACACAGTGCCTACACATATCTCACATACACACACACAGAATCTCACATACATACACTGTCACAAACACATATGCATACAAACATATCACGCGCGCGCGCGCGCACACACACATACAGACACGCGCGCACACACATACATTGTCTCACATACACATACACAAAGTACACGTATGCGAAATAATACGGAAACCTCGTGCTCACGTTTTCTTAATAAATAAACTCCTTGGTCAATTGAAGACTAAGTAGATCGATTTTCACTCATTTTAATCGTAGGTGTATTGTCTGTCTGTTTGGGTTGTTTGCAAAATGGGGCTGAAAATGTCATCTTTCGTATCGTCTGGCTGAAATAATTAGCGTTCTTCAGTTCAGCCTTTTTCATTAAAATACAAGTGTGTGGTGTGATCCTGAGACGTTGTTCACTTTCCACCAAATCTTACTTACCACCAACATAGCCTGAGCCAGGAAACACCAGAGAAGTCGGATTACCACTGGTGGTTTTCGACCAATCATCAGCCGGATATCATCTCCAAATCGGTCTGCACCTGCATAGAAAGATAATTTGGTAGCCAAGGTCCCTTTAGTGCGCTGTTCAACACCAAACTGCTCCCGAAGAAGTAATGGCGGAGACCGAGATTCTAGGTGGTGGTGGTGGTGGGGGGCGAGTTTTTTTTTTGGGGGGGGGGGGGGAGTTGTAGAGTACTACTATACCTAACGCTACACTGTCACCGCCAGTATGGTTTCTGCATTAAGATGGACATCGACGAGAACCATTGTAATGTTACATTAATTCTGAGGGACAAGAATACAAGGCAGTGTCCACAAACCACAATCTGTAAAGAGAAAGGAGAGCAGGAGCGGAGAATCGAACCCTACACCGTCGCCATGCAGCGCGCCCGGGAGGAGTTGAAGCCTCGGGTCCAGGAGTCGGATCAGCCGGCCGCCAAGCCGGTGGACGACTGCTGGTCCCGTGACAGGGTCGAAACCACCGTGCCCCTCACCGTTGGTGCTGGTCCCCCGCGAACCTACGCTGGCGTAGCGGCGGGGCGGACCGCCCGAGCGGGAGGTGGTGCTGGTGGTGGTGGGCCCGGCTTCGCCACCCGAGCGTCGACAAGGAAGGGTCAGCAGCAGCAGTCTGTCGGCCAACGCTCCAAAGCAGGTAGGAAGGGTGGCGCGGTGGGTGGTTCTGAATCCGGACCTGGTGCCGCCCGCGTGACGACCAAGGGCGTGACCTCCAGGGCAGTGACAGAACTGCTGTCCCGCATCTCGGAGGTCTCCAGTGTCTGGGGAGACGGGCCCGTGAGTCCGCTAGCAGAGGAACCAACCGTCTCTGCCGCCCCTCCTACCTCTACTAAGAGTCGTGGTGCGACCTCTGGCACTGAAGCCGAGGCCCCCAGCAAACAACAACTGAAAGGTTCTACCCGTAGAACCCGAAGGAAGAAGGGAAGTAGGGCGGTGATGGAAAAAAACGCCCTGCAATACCAGCTGCTCCTAGAGCAGTAAAAGAACAGGAGACTGATGGAAGAACTCACCAAAAGTCCCCAGAAGATTGACCTGGGAACTGAACTGGATCAGCTGTACACCAAATCTAAGGTAGACTTGCACGAGAAGTTAGATGAGACCCTGTGCCTGGACGGTTTCCTCTGGAAGCTCATGCTGAGTCTGCTGGAGACCAGACAATCAGGAGACTGTGCACCTTTGTTGAGCATCCTGACGGCAGTTTTTAACAAGATCACTGGCCAGAAGCGGCAGACACCCTCAAAGTCCCGCCCTCTCGACCTGATGTTGTTGTTGGCGGGGGTGCTAGAGGCCCCGGCCGGTGATAAGTTGTCTCCGGCTATCTGCTAACGGACCGACTCTCGACTAACGTAAGTTGTGATTTAACCCTCTGTTTAATCCGTCAAGTATAAGGGATTAAGAGTGTTACAATGGAACTGCCGTTCCATTACAACTACGCTGGATTATATCGTCCAGTACATTTCCACAAATAACTTTGACTTTCTTAGTCTACAGTCCCTGAACTGCCAGCCTCAGAAGCTGCCCCACCTGGAAGGATACTATCACCCGCCGGTGTGTGGACCGACGTCTCCGGACGGAAGGGTAATGGTCTGTATCTACGTTAAATTACACATGAATTTTTCCATTGTAGCGGACACGGCGGGCCCTGCCAACGGCTATACCTATGCGGTACGAGTGCGACTTAAAGGAAACCCCGATGTCACCATAGTCAACTGCTACACCCCGACCCCCTGCACTAGCTTTGAATGGCTATCGGGACTGGGCGGGAAAGGCGGTTGTGTGGTAATGGGGATTTTAATGTACGTGACATATGCTAGGAGCGGGGCTGCGAGAGTTCCTCTCCGGCCCTAACTTCACAGATCAACGACAGCTGTTTCGTTATCCTTAGCGACGGATTCTCGACTCGCATTCCGGATCGCTCGGATCAGAGGCCGTCGGCTATTGATTTAACCTTCGCTTCAGCGGACCTAGCTGGTGGAGTGGGGTGGGAGGTTGGGGTGGATACCCTCTCCTCCGATCACCTTCCCATCACCATCAGCATGACCCATGCGGCTGACATGGGGAGTTCCGCGCCAGCAACCAGGTTCAGGTACGAATCGGCCAACTGGGACCGGTTCCGGGCCGAACTGGGATCCGTCGACATAGACGTGGATCAGCTGGACCTGGAGAACGTTAACAGCCCGGATAGTCTCTTCGCTTCTGGAAGCGGCCAGGGTTGCCATACCCACCACCAGCGGTGGTACGGCACGACCGGGAAGCAACCCCTGGTGAAACGAAGACTGCGAGGAGGCCGTCCGAACCAAACGAAAGCTGTACAAAATCTACTGCAGAAACCAAACGGCTGAAACACACGAAGAAATGAAACTAGCCAACAGGAACTGTAACAAGGTTACAGCCCAGGCCAAGAGAGACTACTGGTTAGCTTTCTCGGATTCTGTTTCAGCCGGTAAAACAAACCTTGGCTCTGTCTGGAAGAAAATCAAAAAGATGAAGCAGCAGTATGTTGCCCCCAACTTTGACCTGCGCAAAGACAATCAGGTCTACACCACTGACCAGGCCAAGGCGGACGCCTTCGCGGAAGCCTTCGCCGAGGCCAGCAACTCTGAAAACCTCCCCGCCGACAGGCGTCAGTTCCGACGCGAAAGGGGGGCAGTCTACTCCGATCCGGCGGCGGACGACAGTTTACCGGTCAACTCCCCTTTGACCTGCACTGAGCTGAAACGGGCGCTAGCCTCGATCAAGAAAGTGAAAGTGTCCACTGGGCTGGACATCGTCTCGTACCAGATGCTGAGGGAGGTGCCTGAGTCTTTTCTTAAGACTCTACTCGGCTTCTTCCAGAGGTGCTGGGACGGGGGTACGATTCCTGCTGAGTGGAAACACGCCGTCGTTGTACCCATCCATAAGCAAGGGAAAGCAAGGAAGGAGATCACCAGCTACCGGCCCATCTCCCTCACGTCGCACTTGGGGAAAGTGTACGAGAGGGTGATCAAGTGCCGACTGGAGTACTGTGAAATCAAGAAAGTGTTTCCTGCGTGCCAGGCCGGCTTCCGACGGGGGCAGGGTGTCGCGGACCACCTGGTGAAGTTGGGGGAGCACGTCGGGAGAGCGATGGGGAGGAGAAAGGTTCTCCTGTAGTGCTTCTTTGACATCTCCCGCGCCTACGACCAGGTCTGGCACGCACGACTGTTACAGAAGCTTCAGAAGATAGGCCTCTCAGGCAAGACCTTTAACTATATTAAAACGTTTTTAACGGGTCGTTCGTTGCAGGTCAGATGGAAGGGGGCCATGTCCGCTGCTAAGCAGATAGATATGGGAGTGTCGCAGGGATCTGTCATCACACCACTACTGTTTAATATCATGGTCCATGATGTGGAAAGCTGTGTGCAGGGGAAGGTAGTGCTAACCATGTACGCCGACGACCTGGCTATATGGCTGGACACCCACGTCAGAAGACCCCGCAAAGAGAATAACAGGAACATGGCAATCAGCATGAAAACCTTTCAGGAAGCTGTGGACGGGGTGATCCGGTTCATGCAAGTGAACGGTTTCACCCTATCCATCCAGAAAACAGTCCTCCTACCCTTCCATATCTGCTAACGACGCATCCAAGATATATCGACAAAGGTGAACAATGAACATGTTTTTCCGGCCGACCAAGTAAAGTACTTAGGGGTCGTGTTTTAGCGTATGGGGCGTACCAACCGCCACGTGGACCACAACGCCCGCAACGCCTCCCGCGCCTTGAATGTAATCAAGGTGCTCAGCACACAGCCCTGGGCGAACCCACCTAAGGTGCTTGTGTCGCTGGTGAGGAGCCTGGTACGCTCACGACTGGTCTACGGTCTGGAGGCCATGCCCAGCATCACCGAGACAGGCTTGAAGCGTCTGACCGCTATCGAGGTCCGGTCTCTGCGACTGGCCCTCGGGCTACCGCAGTCCGTGCCTCACAGCCTGGTGTACCGGGATGCCGGGCTGCTACCACTGAGAGACCAAATCCAAATTATGACCGCTAAATATGTGTTCCGCAGCCAAACTGTAGATAACTCCACTGTCGAAGATGTGAGTGGGTCCTTCCGAGGCCCCACCCGTGTCTCCTGCTGCTCCTCCATCTGCGACCTGGTCGCCGACTTGGTGGAGGGAGCGGGATTGGACTGTGCCTCGGCGGCAGATAGACCCCTTCATCCCTACCCCCCTGGCTGATGGAAAGGGCGGAGGTGGAGGTGGAGGTGGCGGGACTGACGAGGGACCAGAGCCCCTCTCTCCAAGCCTGCATAACTAACGAATTACTTGAAAATAAATATCCACAATTTCTTCAAATTTTTACAGACGGCTCAGTGCTCGAGGACGGCTCCGCTGGAGCCGCCTTTGCCATTCCTGAGTTCCACAGCCTAAGGAAGTCCTTCTCCTTACCACCTGTATCAATCTTCACTGCTGAGCTGACAGCCATTCTGATGGCGCTCCAGCACATCAGTGAAGTACGTACACCACCATGTGCAATAGTAATCTGTAGTGATTCCAAGTCTGCGCTCTCCTCCATCCGTTCCGATTCCACCAGCGCTCGAGAGGATCTCGTGCTGGAAATCGGGACGGTAGTGCACCAATTGATCACCCGCGGAACGGAGGTCCGTTTCCAGTGGGTGTCAGCACATATCTGCCTCTCGGGCAACGAGATGGCGGACAGGGCAGCCAAGAGGGGAGCCAGGCGACTGGAATCCCAAACCCTAGAACTGAAACTCGGATTAGCCGACATCTACTCGAAACTGTCCCGACGGGTGTGGAGGAACCGGGAAGAAGACTTTCGAGCCCAGGCCACGGCCAAAGAGTGGCTCGATCCCTCCCCTCCTAGCAGAGACGGAGTCTTCTTCCCCGGAGTACCCACATACCTCGCCCCAATCATGTACCGGCTACGCATGGACTGCTGGCGGACCATGTTTGTGCCTAAGTCTTGTGTATGCGGAGGAGCGATATCCTTCCACCATGTCTTATTTAACTGCAGAGAGTGCTCGGCTCACTTCGCACCAGTCACCAGTAGTTTAACCAGTCTGGGACTCCCACTGTGCGTCCGAAGCCTGGCGCTGCGGCACCAGCAGAGCTGGAGCCTGCTCCGTGCCGCAGCCAAACTCGTCTACAGCTGCCCGGTGGCAGCCTACTTGTAGGACGTCCCTGGTTCCCCCAGTACCTGGGTTGACCCCCGGGGACGGAGGAAGCCCCCATCTACACAATGCACAATCATACTATGTTTTTAACCTGTCTCTACCCAAGTGTGTCGGCGCTGAACCACGCCCCCCCCCCCCCCAACCGTACGGCCTGTCCCCGGACGTGAAGGGGGCGCTCGGATCGCCCGTCAACAACCACCCCCACCCCATCCCCACCCCACACCCGACCGTTACCGGCACGGAGTTGGGGCTTTTAACACTAACTTAACAATGACTTAACTTTTTCAGTGAATTATGTATCCATGAATGTATGACAGGACTACAGGATCCATGTCTGCAGTTTGCATGTTTCTATTTCAGACAATGTTTTAACCGATCAAACTGTAAAGACATACATTTTAAACCTGTTCCTAAAGCGAACAGACTTGTAAATCTTGTAAATACGTAAAATATGTTTTTAACCTCATCCCCGAAAGTACTGCTAGACCCGAGTAAATACATCATAGACTCAAATTAAGAAATTTTATGCAATAGTAATTCGTTATACAGCCAACAGGATTATATTAATTTTAGATGATTAAGAGCATCGTACATCTTGTCCCTAATATGTCATTTGACATCCGAGGACATTAAGAACAAAGAAGTAAGTAAGCTAAGGTCCCTTTAGTGCGCTGTTCAACGCCAAACTGCTCCCGAAGAGGTAATGGCGGAGACCGAGATTCTAGGTGGTGGTGATGTGGTGGGGTTTGGAAAGGGGGGGGGGGGCGCTGGGGGGCGCGAGTAGTAGAGTACTACTATACCTAACGCTACATTGTCACCGCCAGTATGGTTTCTGCATTAAGATGGACATCGACGGGAACCATTGTAATGTTTCATTAATTCTGAGGGGCAAGAATACAAGGCAGTGTCCACAAACCACAATCTGTAAAGAGAAAGGAGAGCAGGAGCGGAGAATCGAACTGAAGCCGTCCACTTGCCAGCTTAACGCCGCACCGCCTGGCCAAACCGGCTTACAAGTATCTCCTCGGGGGTTAAACTTGTTTAAAGGGCCTATAAAGGCAGTTTTTAGTTACAAAATCGCTCCAACTCGTTTCAAAACAACATACAGGTCCGTACTAACGTTCGAAGAGAAGAAACTCAGTTGTTTAAAACTTTTTCAGGGCTTTGATGCGTTTATTTTGGCGAAAAGGTCGGAAAATACAGTGAACTGGACGTTTCAAAACCAGCGCCATTTTGAATGCGAGTTTTCGCACCAGCTATTTAAAGCTAAAGGTCAACGGTCGGGCAGTGACGTCACAAACAGACAAGCAACCAAACGTGGAAGTCGGGTCTGTGTAAGTGTGCACAGGGCAACCGACTTGGACAAATTTCCAGTTCGAATTTCCAGGGATGAAGCTCCTTTTCAGTAGTTGGGCCTTTGTTTATTTTTCATCTTTCTCGAGCCTTGTTAGGTGCGTGGCGTTCGGTCTTTTTCGTTGTGTTTACTCTAGCTTTCAAAGACCTCATCAGGGAGCCTGCCTTTTATTGGGTGTTTTATTTTGTTTTCCCAGTTTAGCCTTGTTTGTTTCATCATATGTAACGATGAAAAAGGCTTGTTCGTTCTAGCTCAATAGACTAGCGATTTCGTGGCCTCCCTGGGTTAGGGTTTGGCCGGGTTGGGCTAGTTGCCGGTTCTTGCCATTCACTGTTGTTTTTCTCTCGGCTTTCCCTTTTGTTTCTCGAGTTATATCGTTCATTTAGCCCTTATTCGTTTTCCACCAGCTTCTGTGGTTTGGTCTTTCTTTCATTTGGTGTCAGCTGTTTGCTTGCCTGATTAGGGTTGCCATTTTTCGTTTGCCACCAACATTTGTGGTCTGTTCTGCATTTGTGTACAGTTTCTTTCTTACACGGCCTTTTCTGCTGTAGGCATTTGTGCTAGACTTTCTGTCTCTGCCTTCTTTCTTTCTTAATGTCCTCAGATGCTAAATAGCATATTAGGGATAAACTGCGATGTCGACAGACTGGTGCCGTGGCTTCGGCGCAGCCCCATGAGAATGCCGCTATTTTTCCCTAAGCCAGGTGTTCGTTGGTCTAAAATGTGCACAGGCCAGCCGAGTTTCTGTTTACCTTTCGGCTTTTACTTTTCTCTTTTTTCTCCCTTTTCTCTTTTTTCTTCTTCTGCATTTATTACGAGTTCATTTTTGCTGAGTATTTGTGTGCACATTTTCCTCTTTTGTTGATTGCCCTTTCATTTTCTGGAGGGTGTCTTGTGACGGAGTTTTTTTTCTCCCCTTTTTTAATTTTAATCTTTGCACTGGATGCCAAGGTGTCAAAATGTAATTCTGAGTCCTTTGGCCGGTCTGGATATATTCCTTGTAGAATTGGCAAGGACGGAGGTTTCATCCCAAGAGACCGTTCCTTCCATCTACCAAGGATCAACCTAGCGAAAGCCGGGTGATGCGTGACTGAAACCCTTAGTAAAAGGTTCATGTCTGTGTGGGTGTCCACAGGGTAACCGACATGGAACAATTTCCAGTTCGAATCTCCAAGGATGAAGCTTCCTTCGACTGCTATCTTTCGGGAAGGTGTGAAAGGAAAACAACGACCCTTTGGTCCGCAGCTCTGCTCATACCACGGCCGCACATTCGCGTGGCATTTTCGTTGTGGACCGATTGATGGTGAAAACGCGCCTCATTCGCCATTCGCCTCAGTGTCTGTCTGTGACGTCAGAGACCCACGTCACGGATCTCGGGCGTATTTCGAGATTAAAACAAGCAGACGAAATTCGGCCTGATCGGCATGCATTTCTTCCTTCGTAAACATACTTACTTTCATGGCAGTGACATTTTATTAGATTTAAATGTCATATGTTATGCACTAGACTTTCATAATTGGGTCGATTTTCAACGTTCCTTTGCAAACAAAAACTGCCTTTCTGGGCCCTTTAATGCCGAGTTGTGTTCAAAGAGGTACTGGTGGGGACCGAGATCTCAGGAGGTGAAGGGAGCGGGGCGACCGCATGAGGTTCGAATTCGGTCCTCCTCAACATTACCACCAAAACCGTTCGTGTGTCGGTGCTGTTACCAACAGGCCAAACAGGCTCACAATAAGTTTTCTTATGCAGTGATCTTCTCAGTCCTCTTCCTTGTAGCCTCTGTCTCGAGGGTAGGTTTATAGTGTGGCATCTGACTGGTTCAGTGTCAGCTGCTTACTTCCGAAGAGACTCCGGGAGTAAGTAAGTAAGTAAGTAAGTAAGTAAGTAAGTAAACATGATGCTTAACGTCCACAGAAATCATAAGGCTTATTAGGGACGGGGATGGGGGTGTATGGAGATGGGGAAGAGGGAGATTATATACCTGTCGCTATACACTGTCACCACCAGAATGACTAGCAACTCCGGGAGCAGGGGGGGTGGGGGGGTGGGGGGTTATATAGGAGAAAGCAGTCCGCCAGCAGAGGGAATGATTTCTGTGTTAAGACGGGCATGCATGAAGCGACCTGAAGCGATACGCGTAAGCTCCTTCGTTTACGTTGGAGGCATGGTCACAGCGCATTGTCCACAGAAATGTAATTATGAAATATTTGTAAAGAACAAACCTATAACATAAAAATATGGCTCCGTGCAAAGTACCAAAAGAAAAATTTAAATTACACCCACGCTGTGACAGCATAAGCGGAAAACGACAATAACATTAGGATTACAAACAACTCAAACCACTAGAAGCCAAACAGCAAGACCTACATCAAAAACACACACATGCACGCGCGCGCACACACTCACACAGGACATTGCCACATAACACTCGCAATACACCACAACCACACAATACTCATAATACACCCAAAGCCACGCCCAAACTACACTCACCAGACACCCAAGCCACACCCTCACGATGCTCACCATACACCCAAGGCCACGCCCACACTATACTTACAATACAACCAAAGCCACGCCCACACTACATTCAGCATACACCCAAAACCACTTCCCACACTACGTTCACAAATATACCCAAAGCCACACCTACGCTATACTCACCACACACCAAAGCCACAGTATACCCAAAGCCACGCCCACACTACACTCACAATACACCCAAAGCCACGCCCACACTACACTCAGTATACACCCAAAACCACGCCCACACTACATTCACAAATATACCCAAAACCACACCCACACTATATTCACCACACAGCATACACCCAAAACCATGCCCACACTACATTCATACACTGAAAGCCACACCCACACTATACTCACCACACACCACAGCCACACTACACTCACAACCCAAAGCCACACCCACTCTACACTCACAATAAACCCAAAGCCACGCCCACACAACACTCATCACACACCCAAAGCCACGTCCACACTACACTCACAAGACACCCAAAGCTACGCCCACACAACACCCATCACACACCCAAGCCACGCGCACTCATCACACACCCAAGCCACGTACACATAACACTCATCACATACCCAAACCACGCATACACATCACTTACCATAAACCCAAACCACGCCCACTCAACTCACTATACACCCAAGCCGTGCACACACAAATCGCCATACACCCAAGCCACGCCCACACAACTCACCATACACCCAAGCCACGCACACATAACTCACCATAAACCCAAGCCACGCACACATATCTCACCATAAACCCAAGCCACGCACACGCACTCCGCCAGCACGACCACGATGATCGAATAAGCAGCGCAGAACCAGTCGACCAGTTGAAAGATGTAGATACCTCCCTGGACAGTATATTCATCAAGCACCGGCACCATCAACATGATCATCATTATCATATTCATCAGGATTATCATGACTGAAACATCGTCAATATCGCTGTCTTCCTCTTCCTAATATTTTCATTATTATTATGAGCACCAGCATCTTCGTTACCATCCTTCTGCTACTGCTGCTGTTGCAGAACTAGCTGCGACTACTACTTCTACTACCACCACCACTGCTGCTGTTGCTGCTATTTGCAACTGTTCATCTTGTTTGTTGTTTTTGTCTTCTCTGTCATGCAGTCTTTGATGCTCGTACTAACTCCCGTTCCTGTCAGATCGTGTGTCCAAATTGGACTCTTCCAATGCCTATGAGCACTGTGTGAACATCCCTACCCTCTGCAGACGTGGGTCGCGTAGTGTGGATGGGGAGGGGGAGGGACGAGTTCTGCTCAGAGATGACTGGCCTAAAGATGCACAGCCTAAAAAAAAAAAAAAAAAAAAAAAAAAACAACAACAGGAAAACAAGGGTGAAGGGAAGACGGAGTTCAGTAACTGCAATGGGTTGTTCACAGTAGCAGGAAGGCTCAAAGTCCAGTAGGCCTACAGATAAATTTAATGCATTTCCACTGACACAACAGGCCACTCAGTCCTCCATTCCGCCGCTTTATCGTTCCTGCATCACCATCTCCAGCCTTTAGCCTATTTGTTTATCTGCCTGCTTTGTTGACTGTGTGTCCGAATGGCCGTTGGGATGACTGACTGTAGGTGATGCGTTGTTTTACTGCAAAGAATCCTAACTCTATGTTCCTGCCCTGTGTCTATTACATGAAATTCAGGTCTCAGTGTGGGTGTTTCGACAGACAAAATTGTCCTCGGATTGTCACTGGTCGATGATAAGCTGTGTCTATGCTTTCTTGCCTTCTCCCCACCACCCCTCCACCCTACCTGCCTTCTTGATATTCTTGTCAAGTTTTTATTTGGCTTGTTTGGATGCATTCCCACCCCAGCAAGTCATTCCAAAAGTTAAAACACTGCAAACAGAAGCTATATAAAACCATACCAAATTTCATTATGGACATCATGGACCTGAGTTTTTTTTGGACAATATAATCTGCTGTGAACCATTTTCAAGACAATCTGTCATTAAACATTATTCCTAGGTATTTATAGCATTTCTCTCTTTAAACGGCTTCTCCTTTAATTTCAGTCATTCTATACTCTGATTCTTTTAAACTTAATAATCATTTCCTAGTATTTAGTACTGTCCGCAACTACTGTAGTAGCAATGAGTGATTCTGCCCAACTAAGCATGGGTTGTGTCACAACACACTGACACCAGCAAGAACATCAAGGCTTGAGTTGCGTTACAACGCACTGACACCAGCAAGAACACCAAGGCTTGGGTTGTGTCACAACACACTGACAACAGCAAGAACACCAGGTCTGGGAACTGACACCAGCAACGACACCAAGGCTTGGGTTGTGTCACAACACGCTGACACCAGCAAGAACACGCAGTCTATGACTATTCAAGTGTTGTCATGCGCTGCAAAGTTATGTGTGGATTATCTTAATTAGGCATAATTAAACCCCTTGCATAACGACATAAAGTGGGCAGCGGAGTAAGCCGGCATGGTTCATTAATTTGTTGTATATAATTTTTATAATTCCTTTTATTAGAACAGTAATTTGTAAGAGGGGGACACCGAGAAGAGGCAATTTTTATGTGATATCAGTGGTATTTCTCCTGTATTTATGAATGACTTTTTATCTGGATGTTTATACTTACAATACACCCAAAGCCACGCCCACACTACACTCAGCATACACCCACACACTTGCTGTTGTTGTAATCTAATGATGCTTTATGATTCAGTGGTGTGGATGTGTGATGAGTGTACTTTGCACCACAAAACATCCCTAGTGCAGTTGTATTGACATCTGGCTATAAAGTTATATTGTTTGGTGCTGTAAACAGATCCGGGCGTTGGGAGCGGTTGTGAATACAGTGTACCTGTGCAACGAGGACGAGTGACGTCAGCAGAAACACAGCGAACACGGCTGCAGTGACTAGCGTACGGCGACGACCGATGGTACTAGGAAAGTGGTCGCTCAAAGCGCTTAGGAAGGTCTCTGCCACCTGAAACTTGACGTACAACAAGCAAAAACACATGGAAATATAAATTACTGAATAGCGTACCCCCAACCTGCCACCCCGCTCCATCACCACCCTGAACCGGCCTTCCCAACGTGTTCACTTCGAGACTGCAGCTGACCCCTGACCAACGGATTTACTTCAAGACTGCCCCGTTTCCCTGACCAACGGGGTTACTTCGGACTGCCACCGACCCCTTACCAACGGGGTTACTTCAAGACTGCCCCATTTCCCTTACCAATGGGTTACTTCCAGACTGCCCCTCTCCCTGACCAACGGGGTTACTTCAAGACTGCCCCCTTTCCCTGACCAACGAGGTTACTTCAAGATTGCCCCTCTCCCTCACCAACGGTGTTACCTCAAGATTGCCCCCTCTCCTGATCAACGGGGTTACTTCAAGATTGCCCCCTCTCCTGATCAACGGGGTTACTCCAAGATTGCCCCCTCTCCCTGACCAACGGGGTTACTTCAAGACTGCCCGCTGTCCATTACCAACGGGGTTACTTCAAGACTGCCACCAACCCCTTACCAACGGGGTTACTTCAAGACTGGCACCGATCCCTTACCAACGGGGTTACTTCAATACTGCCACCGACTCCTTACCAACATGGTTACTTCAACGCTCTCCCTGACCAACGGAGTTACTTCAAGACTACCCCCGGCATCTCCCTTACCAACGGTGTTACTTCAAGACTGCCCCCTCTCCCTTACCAACGGGGTTACTTCAAGACTGCCCCGTCTCCCTTACCAATGGGTTACTTCCAGACTGCCCCTCTCCCTGACCAACGGGGTTACTTCAAGACTGCCCCCTTTCCCTGACCAACGAGGTTACTTCAAGACTGCCCCTCTCCCTCACCAACGGTGTTACCTCAATATTGCCCCCTCTCCTGATCAACGGGGTTACTCCAAGATTGCCCCCTCTCCCTGACCAACGGGGTTACTTCAAGACTGCCCGCTGTCCATTACCAACGGGGTTACTTCAAGACTGCCACCAACCCCTTACCAACGGGGTTACTTCAAGACTGGCATCGATCCCTTACCAACGGGGTTACTTCAATACTGCCACCGACTCCTTACCAACATGGTTACTTCAACGCTCTCCCTGACCAACGGAGTTACTTCAAGACTACCCCCGGCATCTCCCTTACCAACGGTGTTACTTCAAGACTGCCCCCTCTCCCTTACCAACGGGGTTAACTTTAAGACTGCCACCGCTCCCCTACCAGCGGGGTTACTTCAAGACTGCCCCTTCTCCCTGACCAACGGGGTTACTTCAAAATTGCCCCCTCTCCATCACCAACGGGGTTACTTCAAGATTATATCCTCTTGCTAACGGGTTAACTTCAAGACTGTTCCTCCTCCATCCTTTTCTTCTTCTTTTTCTTTTCTTCTGTTTTGTTCTTCTTGTTGTTGTTGATGATGGTTTTTGTTTTTGTTTTCTTAGTGTCAGATTTGTATATATATATATATATGTCATATTATATATGTTATATTCCTTTACCGCAGTGTCCATTTTGCTCGCTAAACGGCCGGATTGGCAGGCCTGCGCGTCCGGCAGATTTACCTGGGTGTCCACGACGAGCGTGATGACCATCAGGAAGAAGAGGACGGCCCAGAGCTGAGGCAGAGGCATCAGAGAGATGGCTTGTGGATACACGATGAACACCAGGCCTGGTCCTACACACACACACACACACTCACACACACACACACACACACACACACACACACACACACACACACACACACACACACACACACACACACACACACAGAGAGTTAAAACATTTTTAAAAATCATATCTGATATTTTAATATATACGTTTATGTTGATCTTGCAAAGCACGGTGTGCTCACCCTTGTTGGTGAGATATGGTGGTATCGAAATGACCCTTATTATCATATTAATATGGATGCCACATTCTTCTTACCTGAAGAGACCACCTGATCGACGGCGACTCCCATTTCGTAGGCCATGTATCCCATGACGGAGAAGATGACGAACCCGCCGTAGAAACTCGTCCCTTCCCCCATTAAACTCAAAACAACAGCGTCCCTGTTAAAACAAAACCGTTAGTCACCAACATGTTGCATGCAGAGGTGCTACTGAACCCCACACACCCACCCTCTTAAGCCCTACCCCACCCCTAACGACTTTGCACTTGTTGTGAACAAACAGGTCATTTACACATTTGACTGACCTGCACAGGTGTTATTAGTTCTCTCTCTCTCTGTCTATCTGTATGTGTCTGTCTGTCTGTCTCTCTCCAGACAGCTTTAGACGTTTAGGTCCCAAGAGGTCATCACGATGCGATGACGATTCAACAAGAGTTAACAGCTAGGGACTCGGCCCTGCACATGTCACAGACAACAGTGCTCGAACACCCCTAAAATCTCTTTCGTACCTGATTTATAATGTTGAAGGTCTTTCCACCATTTTACAACAAAGTGTTAGGTCCCTTATATTGGCTGACGATTTCGTGCTCCTGACAGAAACCTTTTCGGTTGATTTCCCCTCCCACCTGTTTCCTTTGTATCCCGTTTTTGTCTCTCCAGGTATAAAACTCACCGACGCTCTCGGGTGGTGTTGCTTTATTGGTTAGGAAACAGTTTGCTAGATTCGTCAAGCAAATTCATGTAGAGTATGATTATTGTGTTGTACTTCGGCTTTCAAAAGAATTATCTGGGCTAGACAAAGACTGTATTTTGCTAGGAGTTTATTCACCCCCTTCAAATAGTATATATTACAAAGACTGTGAAATTGATAATGGAATGTCCACTGGTTGAAAACTGTATCTTTGACATTACTGAACAACACGGTGAACTCTCTTTCCTGGGGTTTGGTGACTTAAACGCAAGAACAGCAACTGCTAATGCAAACAAATGTGTACTACCAGACAGTGTTTTAGATATGGAAAATGATAATGAGGATGCACAGAATCAATATTGCACACAGTCTAAAGATTTGCATACAAATGAGTTTGGCCGATACCTTCTGTGTATATGCAAACAGTTTAACGTAGTGATTTTGAATGGATGTTTGCCCGGAAACAAGGAGGGTAACTACACCTATCGAGTGTAACTGATTATTGTTTGCTTTCAAGATGCCTTGTTCACTTTGGAACCAGTCTAGCGGTGATTCCTAATATTGAAGTTGTCAATATGTCAGTTGGCGAAGCGTCCGTTCCATTCTCCAACGTGGTGAAAACTCTTGGAGTAACTTTGGACGCTGAGCTTTCCATGGAACAACATGTCTCAGCCGTTGTCAGATCTTGTTTTTTCCACATCAGATCTCTGAGTAAAGTCCGTCCAAACATTACCTACAAAGCTGCAAGCAGCATTGCTGTTTGTCTGATTTTGTCAAAGCTTGACTACTGCAATAGCCTTCTGTCGGGACTGCCCAAAAAACATTAAACAT
This sequence comes from Alviniconcha strummeri, assembly GCA_963584105.1. Classification (NCBI taxonomy): domain Eukaryota; kingdom Metazoa; phylum Mollusca; class Gastropoda; family Provannidae; genus Alviniconcha; species Alviniconcha strummeri. The sequence goes on from OY757542.1 coordinate 27,725,644, forward strand.
CTACAGGCAGCGCAAAATGCTGCTGCAAGAACTGTCATAAATGCAAAAAACAGATCACATCACTCACATTCTTAGACAGCTTCACTGGCTTCCCATCCAGAAACGGATCTGCCACTACATTCTCCCTGCCACTTACCGGTCAGTTCATGACAACACCCCCTCTACCTCTCCGATCTTCTCCAAAAACACAACCCTTCTCGCCTTCTCAGATCAGCATCTAGATCTCTCCTTCATGTTCCTGGGCCCAGGGAATCCAAGACAAAGCGGTACGGCCAGCGAGCCTTCAGATATGTCGCTCCATCCCTCTGGAATGTCCTCCCCGAGAGCATCAAGGAGAAGGACTCCATTCAGTCTTTCAGACCTTTGCTGAAACCCATTTCTTTACCTAGGGATGATAGTCAATGCGACTGTGTACGTGCGCTTGCGCTGGTGTGTGTGTTAAGTGAAGTTGATGTTGCCATAGTTACTCTGTGTGTGTGTGTGTGTGTGTGTGTGTGTGTGTGTGTGTGTGTGTGTGTGTGTGTGTGTGTGATTCTTTTTCCTGTTATCATTATTTGTAACTCTGTATATATTTTTACATTTAACTGCTATGTATAGTTCCACTTTTGGGAAGGGGTGGGTGGGTAGGAGCTGTTTATACTTTTTGGTATGAGTGTCCTTTGGTAGTTTTAGCTTGCGAGAGCTTACATATATGCACTGTGTGTATCTGGCGCTGTGATCACGCAAGGCTTTGTGTGTGTGTTTTTTGTGTTTTTTATGCTCTGTATATAAATTTTCATTCATTCATTGAAATCAAAACATATGCCTGTAGAGCTAGAACTTGAACTTGTAGGTAAGAATGATGTTTCTGTCGAACGACAGAGAAAAGCAAAAATACAAAGGTATATATGGGACGCGAATAAGGCACAAGATTATTACGTTTTTTTACGAAAGAAGTATCTGCGCTTTTTACATAGGCCACTGAACTTATTAATGTTGATGCTGAAGCTGCGGTCAAAGTGTTTAACAGTGCTGTCAAACTCGCAGGAGACTGTATGAAAAGGACCGTTACAAACGGTAATATTAGTGGAAAACCTTGGTTTGACCTTGAATGCACCGAAAAACGTTGTGTCGTCCGTAAAGCGTTAACAAAATTCAAGGCTGGGAAACGTGATTCCAATAGCAATGAATTCACAATTACACTGAAGAAAGAAGAGAATACAAACCACCACTGAAACAAAAAAGGGCTGTCCATAAAGAAAACATCATTAAAACGCTTGAAGAAAACGCGAAGGGTACTAGAAAGTTCTGGAGTACGATCAAATCCACAATGAAGAAAGAACAGCACATCAGTTCAGTTACATCTCAAGAATGGTTTGATCACTTTAATAAAGTTTTAGACTGTGAATCCCTCTCTGTAAGTGATAACGAAGTTGAGAATAATGCTTTAGCAAGTACTTTTAGACCGGTGGAATCTGTGGACACACTGGACGGCGTCATTACTGTCTCAGAGGTACACGCTGCAATTAAAGCATTAGAGGACAATAAGGCTGCTGGCCCAGATGGACTGTAGCGAATTTTTCAGATATTCAGCCCCTTGTGTTTTACATTTCTTGACCGAATACTTCAATAAATTATTTAATACAGGTACGTTTCCTTCTGAATGGTCTGAACCAGTTATGCTTCCAATATACAAAAAAGGTGACGTCAATAGACGATCTTCGGAAATCCAGGGTACTGTATTCGGTAAGTGCCTGCGGGTGTAGCGCAGAGTAACACGCTTTGTTGGGGTACAGTAAAACCGCGGGAAAGATGGCCAGATACTGGTAAAAGAAGCAGCAAAGGTATTAGAAATGCCGACCAAGCACTGTCTGTGGGGTTCATGCAGCTCTGATAGTAGGTTCCCCCAGTTTTGTGAAGGCGTCCGTTTCGTGCCGTTTGCCAAACCAACGCGAACGCCTGAAACATTCCTTCGTTACAATAAAGCCTGCGGGCGTCCCCACAGCCTGTCCACTGTCAGCAAAATTATATCTTTTTTTATTACTCGAAGCGGTCAGAATTTCACACACGAAAGGAGTTTCTGTGCCAGTGAAATGACCATTACCAAGAGATGTGACGTGTGCCCAGTTGCTTTTTTGTTTGTAGTTGTTGCTGGTCATGTGTGTGTGTGCGCGCGCGCGCGCGCGCGCGCGCGTGTGTGTGTGTGTGTTAGGGAGCCAGTTCTATGTTTTTGCTTTGAGGATGGAATAACGAATGTATACGTAAGCACTGTGTAAAATATAAAAATCTTCGGTAATATCCAAGGAAGCGGTCGGAAATTCCTGGGACATTTTAAATGCCATTTTAAGTCACTTATTTCATTTAAATCAATAAAACGGCCTCATATCTAATGAATGAATCAAACATTTGCAACAAAAGTGAGTTTTATTACAGTCTGTAAAAGGTGAGATTTCAGTACACCATCAATTGTTTTGCCGACATCAGCACTGTGGAAGCCTGCACGGTGTTACTGGGAAACTAGATCTAGATCAACGGTCAATGGTGCATAAGCATACTGAAAGACAAAATAATGTGATAAAACACTTTTCAGTCAGGCCTCGTGACTTTTTACACCCATCTTCAATAAATTCTGCATTATATGTTATTATTATGTTTGTTTTGGTCTGCCTGTGCAGATTTCTCTGGTAGATTATTCTGATTACACGAGTTACCAATTAGTTGCACATTTTGATCTATCCTTAGATCTATTTCTGGGTGATTTCTGAATTTCAAATCATTATTCTCTAACAGTGTACCACCTCTAAATCTGAACAAATTCAGTGACTATTGTATTAATTAACAGTACACACTCGCTGCTGAAGTGCATGTAAACAGGGTGTAGTGTTTTTGTTGTTTCCACTACCCTCCTGATGTCAAATGTCCTGATGGACATACGCTGACACACAACACAGAGCTGTAGATCTATCGAGATATCAGTTTATACGACAAATTATCGACACCTCAGAACTTACCATATTTGAAGCAATCTTCAGGTGAGATACCCGGAGAAGACTGTCGACTGCTATCCACAATCCGATGCGAGTGATGGAATAGAGCAACCGGCTTCACTATTTCTGGTTCTGGTAAGCCATGAAGCGCTACTGACGATGCAGCAGAAGCTACCGATGATTTTTTTTTTTTTTTTTTTACATTTCTTCTTCTTAATCAAGAACACGGTGTAAATAATGAACGCTCGAAGTCGATTCAGTCAGTCCGCCATTCCAAACGGACACACCGCATGTGGCCCCGCCAAAAAGACCGTAGTACGTGAAAAAAATAAAAATAAAAAAAAATAAAAAAAGAGAGAGAGAAAAAAGAAGAAGAAGAAGTGTTTCTACCGTATAGCGCTATCTGGCAGTCCAGTATAGTATAGGTCCATGCCTGAAGGTCTGATAATGTCACAGCTAGACCAGCGCTTTTCAACTGCCGCCTCCATTCTGAAATCATGGACCTATATATGCCAGTAGTCCATGTCTAAAATGATGTCCTACCGCAGGGGCTTCACTCTTCCGGATTACCTCCGCTGTTATTTCTGGAAATCGTCTATTCTCCCGATAATTATTGAGGAATATCATTGCTAAATGTGGGTGGTAAATTATATAGCTATATTTTAAATAAGCGTCTCACTCAATGGATTGAAGATAACAAAATGCTAAATGAAGCACAAGCTGGCTTCGGACAAAGCTGTAGTACAATCGACCATGTGTTCACGCTCTTAGCTTCGGTACAGAAACAACTCCTTAACCATGGAAAATTATACGTTCGTTTCATTGATTTTAAGAAAGCGTTTGACTTAATTGATAGGAATAGTCTATGGTTAATTCTTAAGAATAATGGTATCAGAGGAAAAATGTATAAGGCAGTCAAAAGTATGTATGAAGTTGTTAAGGCCAGAGTTCGAGCTGATGGTGATCTCATTGAAGCATTCACGTGTAGTCGAGGCACTGATTGAGGCGGGGATAATAAAACACAACACAATACACCACAACACATTCACGGGCGCGCACGCGCTTCCACGGACAAATGCACATCAACACACACACACACACACACACACACACACACACACACGTGCGCGCAGGCACACACACGCACGCACACACGCACGCACACACACACACACACACACATACACACACACACACACACACACACACACACACACACACACACACACACACACACACACACACACACACACACATACACGAAAAAGACAGATTACAGTGTTGCTAGTGTTGCTGGCGAAGGAGTGACAAAACGTGCATCGAGTGGACCTTTCGGCACGTTTTGTCACCACGTAGTGACAAAACGTGCAGGCTGTGCATCAAATTTGACACATTTTGTCACGCACACAGGGACGCATGCACACACACACACACACACACACACACACACACACACACACACACACACACACACACACACACACACACGCACGCACGCACGCACGCACGAACTCACGCACACACACAATGATACATGCACACATGGATGCCAAAAATTTGACCCAGGGCTTAGACGGAGAAAGATTAGTCCATGGTAATTGGGAAATAAGGGTGGCCAACCTGAGGCAGTTGTTGTTGAACTTGTTGTAGGAGGCCATGGTGATGATGCCTCCCCAGCCCGGGCCCAGAGAGTAGAACACCTGCAACGCCGCTTCTATCCACACCTGAAATCAACCGTATGTACGTCATACACGTGTGCGTGTCTGTGAGTGAGTGAGTGGGTGAGAGAGAGAGAGAGAGAGAGAGAGAGAGAGAGAGAGAGAGAGAGAGAGAGAGAGAGAGAGAGAGAGAGAGAGAGAGAGAGTGTATGCGTGTGTGTGTGCGTGCGTGTTTGCGTGTGTGAGTGTGTGTGTGTGTATGTGTCTGTGTGTGCTGTACAGAAAGATGTGAAAGGATCAAATAAGTATCTTTCTTCACACAAATTCAGTTTATCAACACGAAGAAAATTGCTGTCGGTTTACAAAACAAACAAAAAATTAAGATGAGGTTGAAATGTAATGAACAAGGACACGTCAACGTAGATAATGAGCATTTTTTGTTTATTTGTGTTTGTCGAACGTGAACTGGTCTCCTTGACGACGGCGGATCTGGAGGAATAATCAGCATGTTTATTTATTTGTTTGTTTAGCGGAATCCACAGAGAACCAGCACATCTTCAGAAGCTATAACTATAGGGAGATTCTGAGAAGTCTGCACCAACATGCAGGTGAAACCTACCTCTGAAGAAGTCATCTCGGGGTTTCCTTTGATGATAACGATGATGATAATGATGATGGTGGTGGTGGTGGTGGTGGGGGTGATGATGATTATAATAATAATAATGGGTACTGCCTAACCTGGATTGGCCCCAAGCGCTTACATTTCTAAACATCCATCTATTGACAACAAAGATTCAAATGCACCTCCACACACACGCACGCACGCACGCGTATTTTATGGCAATGGGACTGAAGAAAAGGTTTCCACAAAACAAAAACAAAACAAAAACGTGTCCAAGAAAGATTTGAAAGAACTGACAGAGAGCGTAATTATTGTTATGGACAGAAACCGGGCGTTGGTTGCATGGCGGTAGTACGCATGTACGTCTCCTTTGCTAACATTGTAACAACAACACGGCGTGGAGTCTCTAAGCTAGCAGACTGCTGATGACCTGGGGATCCAGCAGACGACTGAAGTCCGGAGTGATGTAGAACAGGATTCCACCTACGGACCCAGGAAGTGTCACCCCTCGTATCAGCAACGCCGTCAGAATCAGGTAAGGCAATGTGGCCGTTATGTACACAACCTGTGGGTCACATCACCGTCAACATCATAAATACCTTCATTACAGTCATCGTCACCATCATCAAAGTAAGCATGACATTTGTCATTCATCGCAGACACCGTCGTTGCAGTCGTTGTCTCATTCAATATCATTATTGTCACCATCACCACAGTCATCACTATCATCACAGTCATGATATATTTTCATTATTATTATTATTCATCGTCGTCGTCATCATCATTATAATCATCACAATCAACATCATGATCTTCATCGTCATCTCTACTATCACCACAGTCAGCATCATCATAACAGTCGTCATCACATTCAGCATTACCATCGTCATCGTCACCACCGTCAGCAGCATCATAACAGTCTTCATCACATTCAGCATTATCATCGTCATCGTCACCACAGTCAGCAGCATCATAACAGTCGTCATCACATTCAGCATTATCATCGTCATCGTCACCACAGTCAGCAGCATCATAACAGTCGTCATCACATTCAGCATTATCATCGTCATCAGTCAGCATCATCATAATAGTCGTCATCACATTCAGCATTATCATCGTCATCAGTCAGCATCATCATAATAGTCGTCATCGCATTCAGCATTATCATCGTCATCAGTCAGCATCATCATAATAGTCGTCATCACATTCAGCATTATCATCGTCATCGTCACCACAGTCAGCAGCATCATAACAGTCGTCATCACATTCAGCATTATCATCGTCATCGTCACCACAGTCAACAGCATCATAACAGTCGTCATCACATTCAGCATTATCATCGTCATCGTCACCACAGTCAGCAGCATTATAACAGTCGTCATCACATTCAGCATTATCATCGTCATCAGTCAGCATCATCATAATAGTCGTCATCACATTCAGCATTATCATCGTCATCAGTCAGCATCATCATAATAGTCGTCATCACATTCAGCATTATCATCGTCATCGTCACCAGTCGGCAGCATCATAACAGTCGTCAACACATTCAGCATCAGTGTCGTCACCCCCATCACTACAGTCATCAACAGCAGCACATTAATCATAAGATTTTATCATTAACATAATCATCATCAAGGTTGTCATCATTATCATCACCGCATTCAATCATCGTCATCATCATCAGTACAGTAATCACATTTGGATTCATCATTACCGCCACAGTCACCATCATTAGTGTGTATCATGACATTACCCTGGCAGCAATTTGCAGAAATTCCACCAGTGTCAGTAGCAGCACGCAATGATGCTGTAATTCACTTTGTTTCGCATTTCCACATTATTTCGAATAAAATCGTGTTTAAACCAAGTTGCAGGCTGGGCGAAGCTACGATGCTGCAGCTGGCTTTCCTCGAAAACGTCTGAGAGACGGGATGGAACGCATAATTAAGGGCTTTTCTGCAGACATTCTTGAAGTGAACCGAAATTAAACTATATAATTATAGACTGTCTCTCTTCAAAGAAAGCAACCGGCATTTCTCTTGGGGTAAAGTAACAACCACCATCTGCACTAAGTGTTGCTGGGGGCGCTTGACCGCTATGTGTATGTCGCCTACACTATTGTGAATGACTGCATGGTTAGCCTCTATAACAGTGTTGAGCTCACTTTCCCACTGGATCTGATTCCCTTGATGAGAGCGAGGAAGATGAAGACCATTGTCACACACTGTGCCACCACGAGATGCCACACCAGGTGTCCTGTGTCGTACAGTCCGCTTGACTGCTGGAGGACGTTGTGTCTGAAACCAACACGGACATTGACACATACATACAGAGAGACAGATGCACAGACACACACACACACTCGCACACACAAACACGCACACATACAGATACACACACACACACACACACACACACACACACACACACACACACACACACACACACACACACACACACACACACACACACACACACACACACGGAGACACACACACACAGTGACACACACACACACACACGCAAGCGCGCTCGAAGGCAAGCACGCACACAACATAGAGGGGCACAGACACGCGTACATGTTAATGTATACTCCAACACACACACACACCGTGCGCACACGCACACACACACCGCGCGCACACGCACACACACACAAACACATACGCACGCATGCACGTGCACGCTCACAGACTGATTTTATTACCATACTCCTTCGCTTCCGCACATAACTGCATGCTATGGCTGAGAATAAAATGCTAAATTTGAAACTATCACCGAGTCCCCCTCTCCCCTAATGCACACACAGAGCAAGTAAAAGAATTTGTCATCAAATGCACAGTTTGGTTGTACACACATTAATTTATATTTGGGTAACCAAACCTCCTGTCTTCCTTCACAGGAAAGTAAAAATACAATTAAATACATAACAGAAAACACGACGAAATACTAAAAACCATCAACGGTTGTTGCGAACTGTGCACTCAACCACAGCCCTGCGTTCACTCACTGCCAGAATTCTTCAGCAGCCGTGACCAGCTTCACCGTCACAGGACCAGTACTGTTTCTGTTCACTGAAGAGAACAATGAGTCAATATCATCAACTGTTACCATTATACTCTCTCTCCCTTCCTCTCTTTGCCTTCTCTCTCTCCTCTTGCCCCCTCTCGCTCCCCCCCTCCTCTCTCTTTCTCCCCCCTCTTCCCCCCTCTCTTCCCCCTAGCTCTCCCTCTCCCATTCTCTCCCCCGTCTCCCATCTCTTACTCTCCCCCTTCTCTTGCCCCTATCTCTCCCCTTCTACCTCTCTTTCCTCTCCCTTCCTCCCCCCCCTCTACCTCTCTCTCCACTCTCCTCCTCCCCCCCTCTCTCTCCCCCCTCTTTCTCGCCCGCCTCTCCCTTCCCCCTATTTCTCTCTCTCTCTCTCTCCCCCCCCCCCGCCCCGTCTCTTTCTCCTCTGTCTTCCTCACTCCCTCTCTTTCTTTCCCGTATCTCTCGCCCCTATCTCCCTCTTCCCCCTATCTCCCCCCCCCCACCTCTCCCCTCTCTCCCTCTTCCCCCTATCTCCCCCCCCTCTCCCCTCTCTCCCTCTTCCCCCTATCTCTCCCCCCCACCTCTCCCATCTCTCCCTCTTCCCCCTATCTCCCCCCCCACCTCTCCCCTCTCTCCCTCTTCCCTATCTCTCCCCCCCCACCTCTCCCCTCTCTCCCTCTTCCCCCTATCTCCCCCCCCACCTCTCCCCTCTCTCCCTCTTCCCCCTATCTCCCCCCACACCTCTCCCCTCTCTCCCTCTTCCCCCTATCTCCCCCCCCACCTCTCCCCTCTCTCCCTCTTCCCCCTATCTCCCCCCCCCACCTCTCCCCTCTCTCCCTCTTCCCCCTATCTCCCCCCCCCCCACACCTCTCCCCTCTCTCCCTCTTCCCCCTATCTCCCCCCCCCACCTCTCCCCTCTCTCCCTCTTCCCCCTATCTCCCCCCCCACCTCTCCCCTCTCTCCCTCTTCCCCCTATCTCCCCCCCCCCACACCTCTCCCCTCTCTCCCTCTTCCCCCTATCTCCCCCCCCCACCTCTCCCCTCTCTCCCTCTTCCCCCTATCTCCCCCCCACCTCTCCCCTCTCTCCCTCTTCCCCCTATCTCCCCCCCCACCTCTCCCCTCTCTCCCTCTTCCCCCTATCTCCCCCCCCCCACCTCTCCCCTCTCTCCCTCTTCCCCCTATCTCCCCCCCCACCTCTCCCCTCTCTCCCTCTTCCCCCTATCTCCCCCCCCACCTCTCCCCTCTCTCCCTCTTCCCCCTATCTCCCCCCCCACCTCTCCCCTCTCTCCCTCTTCCCTATCATTGGCGGGAGCTGCCACAAGTATCATTTTTGTCGCAAGAAAAAGTTTTGTTGTGACAGACACGTGTTTGACGCGACAAAACACGTCTTTTGTTCTGACAAAAGTATGTTTGTCGCGACAAGCTTATTTTTCTCGTGACAAAAGTATGCTTGTCATGACAAAACATTTGTTCAGCATAATAATTTTTTTGTCGTGACAACAGTTTTGTTGCAGCAAGCATATTTTTGTCGCCACAAAAGATGCGTTTTCTTTTTATTCATGAAATAAAGGACAAAATAAAATGCGATACAACTCGGAATCATGCAGCCTCTAAAAGAAACGCGAAGGTTCCAATACAGCGCCATGACTTCCGGAACAGAACACTTCTATGCTCATACAGAATGTTGTATCTTTATGTGGGCGAACATATCAAAACGAAACAGCCATGCAGGGAGATATGTTTTATTCAGCAACGATCACCCCTGTTCCTCCAGTAACATTAGTATTACATGGGTTACTTCCCTTGCATCCTCTATATAACATATGTGTTGCTTCACAATATATGACATCCCCTTTCTTTTGAGCAAATTCCTTTGATCCACACTTACCAAATAAACCATACACTTATCAAAACAATAAACTTGCAACTGTTTCTTTTACCATGAAAAAAATTAAAAAAAAATTAAGGCTTTTCACTATGATCCATTCACACTACAATAATTATTCTTTGTTCTTTCACACAAAAATTATTTCGTTTCTTACCTCTGTTAAAAGTCTGTGGGCTTAAAATTATTGCTGAACATTTTAATAAACTGAATAATTCGAAACTTGTTGATTTCAATATTCATAACTTTAAATGTTCATATACTATGTGAAAACACTTCTAAACAATTAAAATATAAAATCACATCATATAACTATCCTTATAAGAGACCTTGTTTCAGTGTTTGTGAAAATAAAAATTATATCACTTTCAAACACAAACTAATTTAAATCAGAACTAAACTTCTTATGTATCTGCAATGTCTTTGCACCATAAACAGTTTTCAGTGTTCACTTTTCTTTAGTGACACACATTACTATTCATAAACATTCTATCATGTAATGTTTCGCAAATGTATGAAAATTCAGTTCTTTGAAACTTATCTGTCTCTGTAGTTTAAAACACAATCACTTTGATCAAATACGTGATTATTAATTTACAGGAAAATAATACTGATCAAACAGCACTTCACTGTCCTAATTCAGTTCTTCATCACAATCACTAGACAACTGGTCACATGCGCATGGTTATAGTAGACCTTATGCATCATCATCACGAAACCTAGCTGGAATTTTGACAACTCTGTCTGATCTGGTTTTCACCACATTTTTTTCTGACCATTTGGCTGTTGTCATCTGATTGTGATGGAGTCTGACTACTTGTTTGATTAGCCACACATTCTGCTTCACTCTGTGATGGAACAGTTACTGGCAAATCACTGTCTCTTGAGGCAACCACTGTGGGCCTCAGCATCTTCCTGTTTCTTCTGTACTGTTTACGCTCATCTCTGACTACATAGGATCTGGGAGTCGAGTGAGGAGTCACTACTTCAGCTCTCTTCCAGGTGTCCCCGAACTTCATCATGACTGGATCACCGGCTCAAAATGTTGACAGGTTTCCGCTTGCCTTCTTGTCAAAGTAGAATTTCTGCTTCTGCTGACAAGAGACCATTTCAGTGTGACGCTCCTTGAAATTGCCATGTCCTGGTTGTAGGAGTTTGGATGTTGTCGGTAACGTTGTCTTCAGCCGTCTGCCCAGGAAAAGTTGAGCAGGAGAGAACCCAGTGTCTAGAGGACTCTTTCTGTAGTCAAGTAGTGTTTTGTAAGGATCTTTCTCCTTCACCAGTAAGCGTTTGACAGTTTGTACAGTTCTTTCTGCTTGCCCGTTTGCTTGCAGGTGGTAAGGACTGGATGTTGTGTGTTTGATGATCACTTATATAGCGCTATTCTCCGCTCTCTTGAGCAGACTCGCTGCGCTCGCCTGTGGTTCTACATGAGTGACAAGCTTTTTTTATAACGCGTTTTCTGAATATCCACCGAAGTGGTGTACTTAAGCGCTGGCATGGCTGGTGCCACATGAAACTGCAGCCATCTCGGCGCAAGTTATGTGTACACCATACAACTATGCATCATGTCACTTCATGCAAAGCCACATACGTAAGGTGTATGCGAGTTTAGCTCTAACCTGTCACCTGCACTTTTGGCAGAATGACCGGGATCTTTTACGTGCTACTGCGGTAACACGGGGGTGGAACGGATACCGAAATTAGAGTCAGCACAGAAAGTCGACCCTAGAGAAGAAAATTCTCCCGCCGCTCCTACAGGGATTTGAACCCGGGACCTTTCAGTCACGAGTCAGGCGCTCTAACCACTGAGCTACCCAAGTCGCTGACTGATGTCGTAGTCCTTCATGAACTGAGCAAATTCCTCACAAGCAAACTGAGGTCCGTTGTCAGATATCAGCTCATCGGGAATTCCATACCTGGAGATCTGACTCTTCATGTATGAAATAACGTTCTTGGCTGACAGATTGTCCAGTTTGGAGATTTCTGGCCACTTTGAGAAGTAGTCCACTATGAGCAGATAGTGTTGGTTGTTGAACTCAAAAAGATCTGCTCCGACCTTCGCCCAAGGTCGTTCTGGAATCTCCATCGGAATCAATGGCTCCTTTGCGTTTGCTCTGGAGTGTTCTGCACACAATGCGCAGGCTGCAACAGTCTCTTCTATGCGTGCAGACATTCCTGGCCAGAACAAGACTTGCCTTGCTCTATTCTTGCACATGACAATGCCCAGGTGTGTCTCGTGGATCTTCTCCAACATCTCCGACTGAAGTGTTTTGGGTACTATGATCTTATCTACCTTGAACAGCAAACCGTCCAGACAGGTGAGTTCATCTCTGTAAGACCAGTACTATCTGACAGCTGGAGATACATCTTCTCTGTTGTCGGGCCATCCTTTGAGAATCACACTGCTCAGGGCTTTCAGTTCCAAGTCTTTTGCCGTTTCTCGTCGGAACTGAGTACTTTTCTGGTGAGATGGGTAAATACGACTTGGGGTTGATCACATTTATCTCTGTCTCTGAGACAAGTTGCTCTTTTGTCTCTTGGAGGTACGATCGACTCAGACTGTCAGTGACATACAAGTACTTTCCTGGCTTGTAGGTCACTTGCAGGTCATACTTCTGTAGTTGCTGCAGAAAGCGTTGGAGTCTCGCTGGCGCTTGATGTAGTGGTTTGTTGAAGATTGACTGCAGGGGTCTGTGGTCTGTTTCTACCTCTACAGTTCGACCATACACAAACTGATGGAACTTTTCGCACCCAAACACGACTGCCAGTGTCTCTTTTTCAATTTGTGCGTAGTTCTGTTGCGTTTTGGTCAGTGCACGTGAAGCATATGCTATTGGTTGGCCTTCCTGCATGATGACACAACCAAGACCTGTAGATGACGAGTCTACTGAGAGTGTGAGAGGTAATGTAGGGTCGTAGAACCTGAGTACTGGAGCTTCTGTTGCCAGTTTCTTCAGCTTGTTGAAACTGTTCTCTTCGGTCTCAGTCCACTTTCACTCAACATCCTTCTCTGTCAGTTTTCTGAGCGGAGCACTGATGTCTGCCATGTTGGGCATGAATTTCTTCAGATATTGGATGAATCCGAGAAATGTCATCAGTTCTCTCCGGCTCTGCGGTCGCTTCATGTCTTGAACTGCTCAGATCTTCTCTGGATCTGCTTTCAGACCTTCCCTAGACAATACATGTCCGACATAGGAAATCTGGTTCTGTCGAAACTTGCACTTGCCTTTGTTGAACTTCAGACCACATGCCTTTGCCTTGTCCATGACCTGCTTCAGGCGCATGTCGTGTTCTGCTTGGTCTTTTCCCCACACCACTATGTCATCCATGATGGCTTCACTTCCATCAGTGTCTTCGACCATCTGAGACATCACTCGCTGAAATATTTCGCTTGCCGAGACAATGCCAAATGGAACACGAAGGAAGCGATATCGTCCGAATGGAGTGTTGAACGTGAACAGCTTGGAGCTTTCTTCGTCAAGTTTCAACTGCCAGTAACCTGAAGCTGCATCAAGTTTTGAAAACACCTTTGCTTCCGGCATGTTCTGTACGACTTCTTCAATCATCTTCATGGAGAAATGTTCTCGCTTGATCGCTTTGTTCACGTCTCTTGGGTCTAAGCAGATTCTCAGTTTCTTGGGTGTTTCTACAATGACCATGCTGTTCACCCAGTCTGTTGGCTCTTCTTGCTTCTTGATCACGCCATCATTCTCCATCCTCTGGAGTCCTTCCTTGACGCAATCATGGAGTGCTACTGGTACCTTTCTTGGAGCATGTACCACAGGTGGAACACTTGGGTCGAGCTTGATTTTGTATTCTCCAGGAAGACAACCTAATCCCTTGAATGAGTCTGCGTACTCTTCTGTGATATCAATACCAACTGAACAAAGTCTCTCAACGAGTCCTAGTCTCTGGCACGCCCCAACACCTAGGATTGCTGTGCTGTCCATTTCTGTCACGAAAAATTGGACATTGTGTTCTGCATTCTTGCAAACACATGTGAGGTTTGTTGTCCCTAGTGTCTTGATGTAATGTCCAGAATATGATGTTAGTCTTGCTCTTGACTTTGTCATCTTCTTGTCACTGACTCGACTGAGTGTTTTGAATACTCTGTGCAAATTGATATTGCATCTAGCACCTGTGTCTAGCTGAAAGTTCACTTTGACCCCTTCAACCTCTATGGTTTTGTACCAGCCCGTGTTCACAGCACTAATGTCTTTCTGATTTATTGTCCCAGCAAAGTATTCTGTGTCTGAGCTATCAGAGTCATCAACTGTGTTCACTCTTTGTTTGTGTGAGCGATTGGACACTTTCTTCTTTGTCCTACACATCTTCTCGAAGTGATTCTTTGCGTTACACTTCCGGCAGACTTTACCCATTGCTGGACAGGGAGCATCACCATGTTGCCTACCACATCTACCACATGTATGTGTAGCTGCATTGGACTTTGAGTCTTTGTGTCTCCAGTTCTTCTTCTTCACTGCCTGTACACCTTGTTCAGTTTCATCTGTCATTTCTTTGAGTTGCTTAACTGAAACTTCGTCCACTCTAGCTACCTCTATGGCTCTTTCTAGAGTTAAATCTGAACCAATGTCAATGAGCTTCTCACGCACTTTGGCGGATTTTGTGCCAAACGCGATTCTGTCTCGCACAATGTCATCTTCTGCTTGTCCATACTCACAGTCTTTCACCAGCAGTTTTAATGCAGTTACGAACTGTTGGACAGTCTCACCTGGTTCTTGAATCTTGCTGTGCAGTTTGTATCTTGCAAAAATTGGGTTTGACTTGGGTTGTACGTAGGCCTGGAACCTATCATAGTATTCTTGCAGAACTTTCTGTTGTGCATCAGTCATGTCCCATGGCCATGTGGAGAATATTCTTCTTCCTTTCTCGCTTACCCACAGCATCAAATAACAGCATCGCTCTTCTTCATTCTTTGCCCTCAATGGACCTTTGAACATGAACTCTACATGCTGTCTAAAGGCTTTCCATTCTCCCACCAGATCAGCACTATCCCAATTAAATTGAAACTGGCTTATAGGATGCTGTACAGCTTCCCGCCTGAATTGCAGCCTCTTGCGATTCTCAAAAAAACAGCATTTGGGGCTGCTTAGACCCCCCCCCCCCCCCCCCCCCCCCCCCCCCACAAACACACACAGCAACAACGACAACAATAACAAAAACCTGAAAACAAAAAAAAGAAGAAAGAAAGGAATAGGCAAGACGGTGGGGGGGGGGGGGGGGGGGGGGAGGCGGGGAGCACAATATAATATGTTGACAAGTGGGGGGGGGGGAGGCGGGGAGCACAATATAATCTGTTGACAATATTGGGTTTTTCGAGTGTCCGAGGACTTACCCGACTGCGCCTCTGAAGTGTGATTGGTCCAAGCCATCGTGACGTTTAGGAAACTCGAGGCGCTATTGGCTGCTGTGTCGTTGAGAGCGCGCCACAGAAGGTCTGTGCACCTGGGTGTGTTCCACCACTGACCGCAGAGCGACCAGGGAACCACGTCGCGGAATGAAGCCACCACATAGTACATGGCCCAGGCCATGATGATGTTGAAGTACCAGAATACGATGGTGGACGCAATGCAAGATGCTATTCCCGCTCCTGAAAAGGGATGTTAAAATGAGAAATTGCAAGCTTTTTCCGCGGGGGAATTTAGAGTTGACTAGACATTGGAGCAATCTGTTGTTTACCCGTCTTTCTGGAAACGTGCTTATAAGTCATATAACGTGCTTTTAACTAGGTGATTACGAGCTAAAAAAAATACAAATAAAAGTTCATCGATTCACATTCAGATTTTCTTGTTATCATACTGGTGCTGCTTATAATTATTGACTAGGAATCCGCCATGAAACAGAGGAATCAATTCCAATAATGTTTGTTAGTCATAATTATTCAGAAAAATGTCAACAGGCAAAAGACAGTCCCAGTAAACATGCTGGAACTGGCCCAGATACAGTTTGGATCCGGCCTGGAAGCGGTTGGCCGGAACCGAGCCTGATGATTCTTGCACACCAGCTTGCTTCCGGATCGGATCCATTTGGCCACAACCGGACATGGCCATCCAGAACCAAATCGGATCTGGGCCGGTTGCGTTTTGCCAGAACCGAGCCAATTCCGTTTTGCCAGAAACAGGCATGATGATTCTTGCATACCGGCTAGCTTCCAGCCGGATCCGTTTGGCCATAACCGGACATGGCCATCCAGAGTCAAATCGGATTCGGGCCGGTTGTGTTTTGCCAGAACCGGGCCACTTCTGTTCTGCCAGAACCAGGCCCGATGATTCTTGCACATCAGCTTGCTTCCGGACCGGATCCGTTTGGCCACAACCTGACATGGCCATTCAAAACCAAAATGGATCCGGGCCGGTTTCGCACAATATGATCTAGGCCATCCGTGGAAGAACGGAACCGAATCGAATGCGGGAAACAGGAAGCAGGCCGGTTACGTTTTGCCAGAACCAGGCCCAATGAATTTTGCACACCGGTTTGCTTCCGGATCGGATCCATTTGGCCACAACCTGACATGGCCATCAAGAACCAAATCGCACAGTATGATCCGGGCCGTTTGTGGAAAAACGACACCGAATCAGATGCTGGGAAACTGGAAGTGGGCCAGTTGTGTTTAACGGAACCGGGAAAGATGATTGCGTTTTGCCAGAACCAGGCCCAATGATTCTTGCCCACCAGCTTGCTTCCGGACCAGATCCGTTTGGCCACAACCCGACATGGCCATCCAGAACCAAACTGGATCCAGGCCTGTTTCGCACAATATGATCTAGGCCATCTGTGGAAGAACAGAACCAAATGGAATGCGGGAAACAGGAAGCAGGCCGGTTGCGTTTTGCCAGAACTGGGCCCAATGAATTTTGCACATCGGTTTGCTTCCGTATTGGATCCATTTGGCCACAACCTGACATGGCCATCAAGAACCAAATCGCACAGTATGATCCAGGCTGTTTGTGGAAAAACAGAACCGCATCGGATGCAGGGAAACTGGAAGTGGGCTGGTTGCGTTTTGACGGAACCAGGACCGATGATTCTTGCACACCGGCTTGCTTCCAGAACAGATCCGTTTGGACACAACCTGACATGGCCATCCGGAACCAAATCAGATCCAGGCCGGTGTCGCACAATATGATCCGGGCCACACTGGATGCAGGAAACTGGAAGCGGGCCAATTCCATTTTGCCAGAACCGGGCCCAATGATTTCTGCACACCGGTTTGCTTCCAGAACGGATCCTCTTGGCCACAACCTGACAAGGCCATCCAGAATCAAATCGAAACCGTCCCAGATCCGGTTTGGTTCCGAATGGCTGTCAGGTTGTGGCAAAACGGATCCGGTCAGGAAAAAAAACCCGGTGTGCAGAAATCTTCGGGCCTGGGTCTGGCAAAATGGAACCGCCCCGCTTCCAGTGTCCCACATCCGATTCGGTTCCGTTCTTCCAAAGACAGTCCGGATCATACTGTGCGAAACCAACCCAGATCTGATTTGGTTCCGGACGGCTGTCAGGTTGTGGCCAAACTGATCCAGTCCAGAAGAAAGCCGGTGTGCAAGAATCATCCGGCCCTGTTTTGGCAAAATGAAACCGGCCAGCTACCAGTTTCTAACATCCGATTCGGTGCCCCTCTTTCAAAGACGGCATGGATTATATTGTGCAAAACTGGCCAGGATCACACACACGCACGCACGCACAGACACTGAGGGAGATTACCATTTATTTGTAAAGTTTTATATCTGTTCAAATAAACTTCAACGTTTCGTGGCTGCGGCGGTTCAGCATGTGCCTTGCGCCTTCCTCAGACATCATGGTAGGTTCTGTCAATAATCTTCTTTCACATCATTCAAATCGTACTGACAAAATTGCACCGAAAAGAGCTTAAGCAAAAACTTAATCTTTCTTGAAGTGGCTGAAATATTAGGCAAATAATGAAATTGAATCTCGGTGAAAATTGACGATGCAGAGCATAACCTAAACTGATCAACATTGTGAGGCAGGTTAAGCCCGTTCTTAACTGGGCGAATGTTTGTTCTCCCGAACATACTTCGGACACTTCGACGAACTATGATTCATTTCTTAATTGAACTTTTAGTTCGCCGAATATGGTTCGGACAGTCCAAGCTTTACTTCATTCTCAACTGGCTTGTAATGAGATGCAAGCTTCGGCCCGAACTTGCGGCAGATGCGCAGCAGACAGCATGAACGAAAATGTAGGCTAAAGTCAAGTCAATATACTTTCATCATTCCTCACAGGGTAATTCAACTAACTACTATCTCATTCTGGGTCTCTGAGACAAGGCTGTGCCTCCCACAAGTCAACAAATAAACAAATTCCCTTCGAAGCGAGTGAAGAACCTAGCGACACCATCATCCATTTTTTTCTTCTTCATCCACAGGAGAGCTCTGCTCTCAGCCAATCAGAGGCAATGACCGTCCAATAGGGCGAATGTTCCCAGAACATGTTGAGCAAAACTTTTTGGACCCCGAAGGTATCTTCGATGAATACTTCCAACTAGGTTCGCGAAGAAAAGTTGGCCCAATTAAGAACCAACTAGCTTCACCGAATACTTCTAACTAGGTTCATGAAGAAACATTCGCCCAATTAAGAACGGGCTTTAGGTCACACCTTGGGCTGGTTTGAGCAACTTTAATTCTGGTTCGTTTCACAAGACTTGTGCAGATGCTTCATCTGCAAACCACTGCATTTGTCCGTTGTTTAATGTGCAACGGTAAAATCGGGTAGCTGGGGGTGGGGGGTAACTGCTACCAGCATCACAGTCTTCACGATTTATTATCACAGCCAATAAAGTGTCAATTCAATCTGATACTCATGCGTTATGCTGAATTTCGAATTCTCTTGGCAATGAAAACAAAAATCTGTGGATTCAGCAGTACTAACTGAACCAACTTCGAGTTCCGCTTGACTTGGTAGACGCGTTAGCAGTCACGTCAAAGGAAATAGCAGGGACACACATAGCAGGGACAGCTGCAGACATGGTAGGGTCACATCACAGACGGTTGACGTTGCTGGAGTCAGATTAGTGATGGCTGACGTGGCTCAAGTTATACTGGGGATGGTTGACGTCGCACAAGAGACAATGACAAGGCTGGAGACATGTCAGGATTGGCTGACGTAGCTGGTCATAACGTGATCAGACTGGATTCACAGATTGACATGGCTGGAATTGGATCAGGGAAAGCTGTTAGCTGGTTAGTAATTGGATTTTAACCACACAGACATTTGAGGACACTCAAGATCCGCAGTAAGCAAATGCACATTTCAGAACTCATTTACTATATATATATATAAACTCTTTCTCAAGTCAAATCCACAAAAGCAATCCCTAAACAGACATAAACGAAACATACATGTATATTTACAAACATCAACACAAATTTTTAAAGATTTAGCCTCTTCAATATTGTCTTGTTGAAAGACCATAAAAAAAAATATAAAAAAATAAAGAAAAGAGACTAGTATCGTCAGCCATTCCATTTGACTGATGGAGACCAGATTAAAGACAATTATTTAACAAATCACAGAGAGAGACGGTTGTTGAAGTGTTGCTTTACGTCCACAGAAACCGTAGGATTATTAGGGACAGGAACCCAGGACGGCCACCTCGACTTTCACACAGCTCCTGAGCTCGAGAGAGAGAGAGAGAGAGAGAGAGAGAGAGAGAGAGAGAGAGAGAGAGAGAGAGAGAGAGAGAGAGAGAGAGAGAGAGAGAGAGAGATTCTGAGGAATGGATAAGAACAATAAAACAAAGTTAAAATGTTACACAAAATTAATGCATAATGGCAACTCCCAGTGCCATTTTGCATCAAACTGCACATACCACCTATATACTAGGTTGGTCCAGCCTCTCTTTAGCACTGCACATGGTTTCACAAACTGATGTTTCTCACTCAGCACTTTGTGTGATTGTGAACCAGAACAGCATAAAAAAAATCCTACTTCCCCTTCTCCTCACGAGGTTTGGGTTGGAGTAGCCGGCAGCTCAGGTTCCTGTTTTTTTTTTTACCAAGCTTGACCACGAGTAGTGTTGGTGCATATTTGAACAACACCTTGTTTGTAGCTTCATAGCATCTATGTTGCATTGTCCATTTTCTTAAACTTTGTTTGATACCAGACGGTTTCTACATAACTTCATAATCATGTCATGTTGTCCATGCTTGCTGTTAACATGCTCAACGGTGCTTACTCAAACAACACCTTCCGGTTTATAACTTCACAGCTTTGTCAGAAATCCATAGCGAGGTCACGTTGGCTTTTTTCTTCACTTCGTTCTATATCAGTGGGCTACTACATAACTTCATACTCAGGTCATGTTGTCCATTCTTGGCGTTTACAGCCCCAAAATGAAAGTTGCCAACTGATTAAAGTTCATATGTCACTAGGGGAGATCACTGGTGAACAGTTTCAGTCTCTGCAATAATTGGTACAAAAGTGTGGTACTTTTGTTAATTTGGTTACACAGCTTAGGGTGCCAAATTCATAATAAACAAATGTCACAACTAGTGTTCTTTACAAAACCCTAAACAGGCATTTGTATGGCATAGCAAAACAAAATTGCAAAAGGTTCAAGACAGCTGCACTTTAATGGACCTGCCTAATGATTTTTTTAAAAAATTTTTTAGTAGCATTCACCTTTCTACAGATAACAGAAGATCTATATCAAAACCAAACACACACACACACACACACACACACACACACACACACACACACACACACACACACACACACACACACACACACACACACACACAAAAAACAACAACAACTGAAAACAGCTACATTCTTCTTTGTAGATAGACAGACAGTCTATACATAACTGGCTTTTTTTATGGTTCTATCTGTCTGAAGATCAGTTTCTTAACTGGCTTTTTGATGGTTCTATCAGGGTGAAGCAGGTCTTATGAAAACAATCCTCATTCATAGTTCTTTAAACTTTCAAGCAGAACATAATTATGCGCACAACTACCAATGGCACATATTCCAAACAAGGTGTGTCACTTGCGCAGCTAATACCCTGTTGTGTGCCTAAATACTGCAAGTCATTGTCATTGTAAGCATACAGTATAAATGCCAAGTTTGTATTCACTACATCTGTTTATAATATTAGTTGCAGTACATCAACACATATAATTTGGTTGCAAATATTTCTCTGGTACAGAAAATATAGGATCATCAAACAAGTGAAATTCTAAACCACCACTGTGACCTTGACCATTGCTTGAACACAGCAATCCAATATTTTCATTGGATATTCTCACTTCTGATTATCTACTACCAAACTGAGCTTGGATGCAAATGAATCATAATTTACAAGTCATATTTTGATAATATAAATTTAACCTTCACTGTGACCTTGCTCTTGAAGACAGCAACGGTGGTCCCCAACACTCTGACTCATGATAATCCACCACCATACTAAGTTTAGTTGCACATGATTAAAAGGTTCAGAGAATGTCTTCCGAACAAAGCCTGGACATACAGAAGGACATAGTGATTCCAGTATACCACCCAGCTTAATTGTTATTAAGGGTATAGAAAGGCAGTATCAGCAACATAATTTCACTTACGTATAATACAAACATAGAGCTTGGAGATACTTGTTCAGGGTATTGTCAACAACAACAACAAATCTATAAACATTTACAAATATGAATCATGAAATAAAATAAAAAACTAAATTTCATAGTAGCCGATACACCAGTGCAGTTCACGCAGAAATGTTCCAATAATCTCAGCGATCTCAATATCCTGGGCATAGACTGCACCATAGTAATATTTCTGTGACCCAGTACTCTAAAAAGCTGAACCAAACCGTCCTCAACACAATCACTGCCAAAGGTAGAGTTCAAATCAATGCAAAGTTTGAGTCGTCACTTTTCTGGTGTCCACGAAAATCACAACACACCAACCCTTAACTGGCCAGCCAGCCTGAAACTGATATCAGATACATTTTTGCAGCTAGGAGCAGCAGAAGTTTCCCATCTTGCGTATCTCTCCAGCCTCTGCTTTTTCCAACCATCCCTCTCTGCCGCAAACTTGACCATTATTTTATATCACCATCAATTCCACCATCTGTAGCTCCAGATGCACAGGCATTGTTGCAAATGGTTCCTGGAACATCACAAGGAATGGGCACTGGGACCTGTCATATTTCTGATCATGTTAGCCATACAAGTTTGATTACAAGAGGAAAAGCACTGATAAACAATAGCATTAGCGAGGTGAATATTTGGTCTGCCAACAACCGCTGACCATTACTATTGGTCTGCAAACAATATAAACAAGTAACTTTCAAGGTAATGGGAAATGGTATGAATAGGCATAGCTCAATAAAAACTATAGTTATACTGCAAAGTTGGGCATTCATTTTTTAAATATTATGTTTGACGTTAGTTCATTTTTTTTTTTTTTTGCAATTACCATCCCATAAATTACTGGCAGAGCAATGGCGTGCAATGACAAAAAAAGTAACAAATCCAGTCCTTGGTCTTGCCTCGCATGCCACAGACTGTAAGCATTTGGTGTGGGTGTGTTTGTGTGTCTTACACATGGTGAGGGGCTGGGTGCAACAGGATAGTGGCATTGTTCATCTGGCTACACAAGCTGTAGGCCTACTTCTGTGCTGAATTTGATTAAGAATGACATGGTGAAGGGGAAGGGAGTGATGTAAAATAATGCACACGGAGATGGCACTGCACAGTAAGACCAAAAAAGTTTGTTCTGCTGTTTTATGACATTTACAGCCCTGAAACTAAATGTACCAAATGTCATGTCATCAGGGGAAATCATCAGTAAATATTTTCAGTCTCTGGAATAATTGGTACAAGAGAGCGATACTTAATTTAATTCGGTTGCACAGCTTACTGTCTAAATTCGTAATAAACCACAGTCAGAACTGGTGGTGGCCTATAGCAGCAATATCTATGTTTGAGTAGTTTTATGTGATGAACATGGGGTTGACAGCGTAACACTCAGACAGTGGTGCAAGCCACTTGGGTTAGCCCTTGTTGCAGACAATTATTACGCCATTATTACTAGTACTTGAAGTTGATGACATTAATTTATATGATGCAGACTTACACAGAGGCTGCTGTTAAATGTTTTAATATAAATATGATGTTTCCAGTCGCTTTTTCTTCTTCTTTTTCCTTTTAACCTGTTTTCTTTGTTGTAGTGATTTTTCATATATAGGGATTTCTGTGAATCATTCAATCAGTAAATGTGTGAGTGGGCTAATACTTGGCACTGTGAAACAGTTTTACTTTTGTAGAAAATAAACAATATTGTCTTGCATGAAAAGCTCACTGTTACATTTTAGGACACACACACACACACACACACACACACACACACACACACACACACACACACACACACACACACACACACACACACACACAGCGATTCAGAGGTCCAATATAGCCTAAAATTAAAAAAACATTCATACCAACAATGTTTTCTTTTTGCTGAAAATGAGAATGCTATAACTTCCTTCAAACACAGCTTTAAACTAATCATGACATAATTTGTATATATATACGTTATACTTTTGACTTTTGTTTTGTGACTCAGAAGCTGAACAAACCAAAAGATCTACATATTTAAATGCCTTTTATTTAATTGTTAAATACCCAATAATTCTTATGTGATAGTGTGAAGCTGACAGTTTATAAACTGTCTTTCCTTCTGCTAGTCAACATACTGATTTAATGAAGATCAGTGCATGGCCTGGTAATGCCCCCCCCCCACCCCCCACCCCCACAAAACTTAGTTAGGAGTCATAACTGTCAGCAATTTGATTTTGGCATGGAATGTTTTTTCCACCCCTTTGCCCTCTGGTCTGTTAGTATGTAGCCCATCATCTACCTTGTTCCCTGACAGAGCTGCCTCTAACTGTATTCAGACTGGTTGCCTGTAATAGAAATACAGCATGAAGTCTATAACTGCCAGTGTCAACATCTATTTCAGATGCCACATGTTCTCAGGTTCTCATGATCTTTTTCTACTTGTTCAGGAGGATACTAGATCAAAGCACACACACACACACACACACACACACACACACACACACACACACACACACACACACACACACACACACACACACACACACACACACACACACATAGGGGGAGGGCGGTTGTAAATATTCTTATGTTATGTTCTTTGTATTGTTAGTTAAACGTATAACATAATCAATAAAACATTAAAAGAACTGCGGACATCACGTTTTTACTACTGTATTCTACTAAATAATGCTATGGTAACATGTACAGAGAAGGAAGGAAGCGGTCTCTTGGGGTTGGAATGCCAAGTGCCCTCACGGCGGTGAAACGCATACCTTTGTCTTGAAGCATTTACCAAATAAGGACATTACGGTCTAGACACTAAAGAAACCACTAAGCATAGGCACTTTACATAGAACTTTTACTAGCTGTAAGACTCTTTTACATTACATTCAGTTTATCTGTTTTGTTAAACTTTTAATAACTGAAACTTGACAGTTCAAGGTTTTGTAGATAGATATAATACCATTAAGTTCATTTTGTTGACTTTACTGACTGCATGTCTAAATAATGGAGGAAAACAAATGAAAAACAACTTAGTCATGATGAAAACAAGAGTGTAACATCTAGTCAACAGAAACTAAAAAATAAATAAATAAAATCAACTGTTGCACTTACATGCAAAGCCTAGTACCCAGACAGCATACTGCTCCCATATGTCCTTTTGTCAGATGTTTCACCCGCTCTGGGACCTTTTGCATCCTCTGTGCTTGGCCAGAATCAGAGTGTAACTTGTGTGCAGAAACAGAATATGAAATCAGTTATGGTTTATGCATATGAGCAGTTCAACTTGGTTATGCATATGAGCAGTTCAACTTGGATATCTATTGATAAAATTGATCGCTGACTTCCTACCACTACCAGTAATCTATAGTTCGACTTCTCCTGTATCACTATCACGCATGCTTTCACTTATCATGCTTTAAGTGTACTTACTTTCACCATGTTACTGGTCATTTCTGTGACAAAGCAAAAGAGTACACTGCAAGTTAAATATTAAGTACCATAGTACTGAAGTGCACAAAGCAAATTATACTATGCCTCACTTTCTTAAGTTTAAATCATAAGGAAGAGTATGGCCGGAACAATTTGGGTTCATTTTGTAGTACTAATTTTGAACTAAAAGTAGGTTTATTTTGACAGAAATAATAAGAAAATGGGAACTTACATTGTTTTCATCTGCTTTTTACTCCAGCCATGTTGAGTGCTCCACCTCCAGAAGATTTTCTTCTACAATACAAATCTGACAACCACAGATTGTCTTGAAACAGGCATATCTTCTGTTCAAATTTAGCAAACTGATTTAATTGTAAAATAGCATGAACAACAATTACTGAAACAATGACAAAGAAGAGAATGTGCTTACAAACACTTAGAAAGAACTTTCAAAAATAGACTTCAGCTGTTCAAGCTTACCAATAGTGAGACTCAGAGAGTCAGACTGAGATCATATCTGCATCCATTCTGCCAGTTTGTAGTTTAATAAGACCCAAACTATGAGGAAGGGCAACATTTTGAACCTTACTAAATTTATTTAAAAACAAAACAATCAAAAAACTCTGAATCAGCCTGTGGGCTTGAGAGAGTGCAAAACTTTGATGAAATATTCCAAGAAAAAACAAATCCCAAACAACAGGCAGCTATACCATTCTTTGGACACACAGAAATACTGCACATACTGGTATCAGTGGGTAGCACTGCTCTTGCGGCGGCTGTTGTCTTACCCAGGTATGGTGGCCTGAATTACGCGTGTGGGATTAATGAAGATTAAAAAAGAAGAAAAAAAACACGTTGCATAATTTTGTACAATGCTCGAGTAAAAATATTGAACAAAAGTGCTTCATTTACCACCAAATATATCATGGCGACTGAAAGAGTCACAGAGAATGTTTGATTAACACCTGCATTAATGGATGACGTCACGGAATAGAATATACTCAAGTTCAAAAGTTAAGCAACCTTTTACAAAAATGCACATATGTTCAAACCTCAGTAAACTACTTCCACAAAACCGCTACAGGTGCTGTCTTATTCACTGGTCTACCTCCATTTAACCTGAACTCAGTTTCACAGTACTCTATACCCCATGGAAGATAGGCGAGAAACATGCCCGATATATGTACAGGGGCGGGGATAGCTCAGTGGTTAGAGCGCCGGATTCATGATCGAAAGGTCGCGGGTTCAACTCTCTGCAGGAGCGGCGGGAGACTTTTCTTCTCCAGGGTCAACTTTCTGTGCTGACTCTTATTTCGGTGTCCGTTCCACCCCCGTGTTACTGCAGTAGCACGTAAAAGACCCCGGTCATTCCGCCAAAAGTGCAGGTGGCAGGTTACAGCTAAACACGCATACACCTTACGTATGTGGCTTTGCATGAAGTGACATGGTGCATGGTTGTATGATGTACACAGAACGCGCCGAGATGGCAGCAGTTTCATGTGGCACCAGCCATGCCAGCGCTGTAAGTACACCACTTCGGTGGATATTCAAAAACGTGCTATAAAAAGCTATTCACTCATGTAGAATTACATGCGAGCGCAGTGAGTCTGCTCGAAAGCGGAGAATAGCGCTATATAAAAGCGATCAATAATAATCATGTAAAACTTACCAGCTTTGCCTTTGTTATGTCTCAGTAAAACAGTTTAGGTTCAGGAGCCTGATGCCACCGGATCACATCTCTGGTTGGCTTAATTCAGCATGCTGGACAGTTTCATGTATCAGCTTGCAGTCAGCAGGCTCTTTGCTATTATGCCAAGAATACAGACGAACAACTAGGAAATGTCAAAGATATTCACCAAAGTGATTGTCCACACTGTCAATGATTTGACAGATCATTATTGACTTTCTGAAATTGTTATCTGATAAAGAAAAAAGAGAGAAAAAAAATAAACGCGTTACTCTCTTTATTTCTTACTGCTTATCATTATAGCTTGGGTGTATTTTTCCCAGCCAAAGATACCAAAGCCGGTGCCATAGAAGGTTGCCAAACCTGAATGTCCCTTACTTTGAGTGTCACTGAATGTATGTCCAGCTTAGACATATATGTCAGCCTCAGACCTAAAGCCATCAAGATTCTCAAGCTCTGTGTATTCTTGATAGTTATCTTCCTTTTCGGGTTGCTCCACCTGGATTTTAACCAGGTCTTGCGGCATGAAAAAACAGTCTGTCCAGTATACCTCCCACTTTTTCATTCACAGTATGCAAGCCATGACTATCTGCTCGAGGAATGGTTTTAGTTGCCTTAACTGCGGAATATCAAGAGTGCTTGAAAGCTGGCCCTTTCGATGTGCATTATCAATGCATCTCTGCATGGTTGCATTGTGACTGTTCAACAAGGATGAGGTGTGTTGACACATTTTGTTGACATCTATCACTTATTTACCTCTACAGAGAAGATGCATGGAATGTTCCAGTTTCATAATTTTTCCTTAACGTGGTAATCTCTTTATCTCTAAACGATTCTGCCCATAACATACTGAATGATGTACTGAAAATAATGTTTATATGGTCTTGTTGGAAGCTTGCTCTTCGGTGGCTTTAGTGTCTTTGATGGTTTCCTGGTGTCTGTCATCCTCTCGAGTGTAATCTCTCCGACAGGTGGCATGGTAATGAGCTTCTCCTCAGCTGCTTTTTGACACACATTTCACTAATGTTTTCAACATGTTGCTTTCTTGTATTCAAGTCTTTTCACAAACAAGACATCTGTCACTGGGCAACAGCTAGCATTGTGGTTGCTGACAGATTTGCTGTTCTCGCTTTTTGGAGGATCTTACATCACTCCCTTCCGATGGGTTGTTTTGTTTTAAAATAATTCTGCAGTCATTCATAAAGTAGCACAATGTGTGATTCCCATGCAGATTCGGTATATACTCATATATTTCATCCACCATATCAGGACTGGACCATTGCACATGTTTAAGTTATTTAGCTCTTGGATTTGTGTACCTCATCAACCGCACAAGGTCACTTCAGGACAAATCACAGTCACAGTTTCTTACGAGCAAAAAGCTGGCTCATTGTTCTACACAGAACACAATCAATAGCAAACATCCCAGGCAAAACAGTCAATAATTAGCACATATCACTATTTACAACTGCAAAAGATACTTCCAGACAGATTCCCTGTAACGCATTCAGTACAAAATTAAAGAACAATTGATCAGATCACAAATATGTCTAAATCACCTTTTTGAGGCACAGTAACACACGTTTTGGTGCCTGTTTATATTCTGCAGGCACTCAACATGAGAACCTGCTTAAATCAATTGACTATGAGCAGTGTGACATATTTTATTTCGCAGGCTAACGCGGGAATTCGCTTCAGCCAAGACTAACGCAATTGAAAAGTATAGAGAGGATTTGGAAAAATGAAGGTGAATGGACCGGGGAAGCGGAAATTAGGACAAGGAAGAAATTATGGCACTGGCTAAGCATACTTGGCTATATTCTGACCTACTCCGTGCTTTTAAGGGAAAACATTCGTCAGCTCTGGGGTTTTAACAGAGGGGACCTTAATATTTCTGCGTCCGCAGTGCCCAATAACAAGGACACATTTAAGACAAAGAGAAATGGAAAGCTACAACATATTAAACTGTTCAAACAGTAAAACAATATATGGAAATGGCCTTCTTTTGTCATAATAAATGAGTTGCTAAGAGACAAGGTCATCGCAATTTGGAATTCCATATAGTGCATTTATTAGAACCAGCACCACAGACACAAACAGCAACAGCTCACTTGCAGACAACCTGAACTGTGTACTTTGATGGTCAAGGTACCCAGAAATTACCATGTGGTAAAATCCCCCCGGGGTGGGGTTGGGTGGGAGGGGGGGGGGGGGTATAGGCTGGCTCATGGTCTAGTGAGTTTCATCATACATTTTTGTCTTTGATTGTTTCGAGTCGGCATCATGTTGCCCTTTGACGTTTGCCCTAGTTTCCCAGTAACAATGTGAACGCTTCCTTAGTGCCGAGGTTGGCAAAGCAATCGTACTTGCGACTGCAATTTTTCTCGTAAATTTTCCGTGTTTTTTTAATTGCCGTAGCTTGTTAAAGTAAAAGTCCAAGGTTTTTAAGTATGCAAAATGACCATCGAAATGACTGAGAAATGAGTCACTAGTTTCAGATTTAATGATTTTTTTTTTAATTTTTTTTTTAATGTTGGGTTTTTAATCGATTTTTTTTTCTTCTGTAGGCTGGCCGAGACTACAGTTTCGGGTTCTCCATCAGTCACGTGACTACCCGGAAGTGACGTCAGTCTGGGAGTCAGTGCGGTTGCCATCTTAGATTCTTGAGTAAACTGTGTTTGCGTGTGGTCGACAAAAAAGTTAACTATGCCGGCCTACTGTGTTGCCGCGAACAGTGAGGCGAAAGTGGATTCAATTTATACAATTCAAACGAGCTGACTTTCTTGCTGCGCCGCATCACTCCCATTTGTGTAGCGAGCACTTTATTGAGTGCGATTTCGCAAACCCCATGGAATACCGGTACTCTTTCAAAATCCTGCCTGGCAGGCTCAAACTGATACGGCTGTATTCTTGTGGGTCTCGGGAAAAGTATCAGTTTCGTCTTCGGAACTCGAGTTAGCCATTTTGCATCGACTCCCCAGAGTGACGTAGTAGGTCACGTGATTTGGGCGTCGTGGCGACGCTTTCGGTACAACAATCTAAGACAACAATATACGATAAAACTCATCTTTTGTTGCGGATTTTGGCTGTAATCGGTAGATATGGACCTAACTGAATGATTGTGATGGTATTTGTGACCCAAAATAACTTTTAAAACGGTCCAGGAATTTCCGACCGTCTCCTTGGATTTCACCCCAAAAAAGAAGAGACTGAACAGATATGGAAAAAATAATTTGTTATTAGCATAGATTTCATTACAACACATACACAGACCTTCTTAAGCCTGAGCTGGAAATCTGCACTGAAATCTAGCTTAGTTTGTAAGCGCGCGCGATTCAGTTCGGCAAAACAGAAAACCGGCTGATTCTAGGTGAAAGATAACGAAACGAACTTCATTAACTGCAACCAAGAACACTACTCCCTCAGTCATAAGAAGAAGAAATTCCCCAACTATCAACTGCCGTCCTAACCACTTTCTTCCGCCATGAAGGTCAAAGCACAATTGACGGTTTGCGCACACATGCGGCTAGCCATCGCACCAGGACCAACCGCTCATTGGTTGTTTAGGTCATATGATTTATTTTCTAAATTTAGTTCAATGGCTAAGCCGAAGCCGCATGAGGTGAATTCGTTGTCTGCTGATCACAGTTTGAACAACATCACACGATTATCTTCTCTTGAATATCGGCGTGCTACAAACTTCTGTACATGTAGTTTACCTTTTCGCCATAAAGCAGAATCGGGCAGAGCTTGATGTGTAGTTCACATTGTATATACTTGATCTTTTTAAATACCAACCAAGGAAGTAAAAGGTTAAAACACACACTTTTTGTTGGCTTATTTGTCAGGAACAACTTTTTGGCTAGCAGACGTTATCGGATTAGGCGAAATGAAAAGTAAAAGAGATCGAGCTTAATTTCACATTTTGGGATCTATTTTTGCTTATGAGGAACTGATTTCCTCCTTTCTTGTTAACAACTACTGCCACCCACACTGGTTTTGGATGTAAAGAGTCGGTATTCAGTATTGGTGCAATTTGCGTTAGATCAGGACACTGACCCCCCCCTCCCGTCCGACCCCCTTCCCCCCCCCCTTTCTTTTCTTCTTTTACTTTCTTTGTACTCAGTTTGCATAGATATAATATATATATGAGGGTAATAAGCAACTACAATATTCATTCACACATTCACACCATATATTCTATGGGAAAGACGGGGGAACCAAAATGGGGGAGGGAGTAGGAGCAAAAAACCTTGGAGATCTAGATCTAGATCCTTAAAACACGAAACAAAGAATCATGCGGACAGGAGGAGAGACAATGAAGACACAGAAATTTCAAGCAATAGATTCTGATTATCAGTGACGAGAATTCCCACATTCACGCCATACGATTCTATGAGAAAGGGGGAGGGGGTAAGAGCAAAAAAACCGAAGAGATCTAGATGACTTTAACAGAAAACAAAAACAAAACTATATGCATCATGCGAACAGGAGTGGACAAAATGAAGATATTTCAAGCAATACGTTCTGATTCTCAGTGACGAGAAAGGTGGAAGACTGGCAAAATGATATAATGCCAAAACAAACAACTCATTTAACATTGTTCATATTTCGAAGGATAACGCATCGATATAGGAACCAGGCCAGATGTAAAAAAACGGATCCTTTTCGGATTGGTCAGTGACCATCCGGCCCGGAATACAAATGCGGGATGTGGTCCCGATCTGTTTCGCTGGAGGCGGGTCAGATCTAGCTTCGTTCAATCCAAGCGGATCCGGCATAACGCATCGATATCGGAACCGGGGCAGATGTACAAAAACGGGTCCGATTCGGATCGATCGATGACCATCCGGCCCGGAATAGAAATTCCGGACGTGGTCTCGATCTGTTTCTTCAGAGGCGGGTCGGATCTGGCTTCGTCCAGTCCAGGCGGATCCGGGATAACGCATCGATATCGGAACCGGGCCAGATGTACAAAAACGGATCCGATTCGGATCGATCGAAGACCATCCGGCCCGGAATAGAAATGCCGGACGTGGTCTCGATCTGTACAAAAAACGGATCCGATAATGATGATCCGGGCTACTTCCCGTACCAGAAAAAATCACTCGATCCGTATCCGAATCGTATGTGGATCCATCATGTATACTGGGTAACTTTTGAGTGTTCAGCTGCAGGACAATCCATTTCAGTCAGTTGAAAACGCGGCGAAATCAACCAGAATGTAGTAACTGTGTTTTGTCATGTTGTCAAAGATTGCCATTAACAGCTTTTTCTTTTTCTTTCCTGGTGCTTTACGTTCACAGAAACCGTAAGGCTTATTAGGGACGGGGGAATGGAAGTGGGGAAAGAGGGAGATTACGTACCTATCGCTACACTGTTACCACCAGAATAACTCCTGCAATAAGATGGGCAGCGATGAGAGCCATTTTAATGTTTCATTAATTGTAAGGGACAAAGTCACAGTACAATGTCCACAAGCCACAACATTTTTAAAGAGAAAGGAGAGCCGAAGAGGAATCGAACCGGGGTCCTTCTGCTTACCAGCCTAACGCCTTACCGCTAGGCCAAACCGGCTCTCTTGATCCTTGAAGCTCACCTTTAAACAGTGGACAGAAGCTCCACGCAGCAATGGGACTCCTGCCGGTGAACTGACCCAGTGCTGCCTCCAGGAAGAACAACGGAAGACCGACCAACAGTAGACACAGGAAGAACGGAATCAAGAAAGCTCCTGCAACAGGATCATTGCCGACACGCAGTGAAAATCGGGAAGGAGGAAGGAGGGGTGGGGGGAGACCTTCTATATATAATAATAATGTACTCTTTTATGTGCCATTTCTCCTAATTGGAGCACATAGCCCATTACAAAGAAAAGAACGAAATACGGTCAAAACAAACTTCCGCAAACACACACACACGCGCGCGCGCGCGCACAGAGAGAAAGACAGAAAGTAGAACAGCTTGAAGAGGTGAGATTTCAAAGATGATTCAAAAGGTGTGAGTGTGTTTGATGATCTAATTTGGCATGGGAGACTGTTTCAGACAGACGGTGCAGCATAAAAATGATTTCTGACCAAGTGAGTGTGTGCACACAGAGGGAAGACAAAGAATGGAAGTATCAGGAAAAGAGCGTAGCTGGCGGGTTGGTGTGTAAACTGTCAAGAGTTAAGTAGACAGGAGCGTTCAAGTTCAGGCAGTTGTAGCACAAAGAAGTGAGTTTGTACTGTATTCATGAATCATTGGAGAGCCAGTGGAGAGAAACAAGATGGTCATTTTTAGGAACTCTCAGGACAAGGCGATCAGCGTATGGCGAACAGCATTGTTTTGAACGTTTGTTTAAGAGGCACCGAGGACAGCCAGGCAGGGGAGAACTGCTGTATAGTCAAGGCGTGAAAGTACAAAAGCAGAAACAAGAATATTTGTGGCAACTGTAGACAGAAGATGACGGATGGAACTAATGCGGCGGAGTTCAAAACTGACTAAGTGTATCAGATCTGAGATGTGAGTTTTCTTGGTCAAGTGAACATAGCGCGTTGCTGTTTCGTTCTTTCAGCCAGAGTGTCAGGTCTTGCAGCATGGAAGTAATGTAGCCAGGGTGTTTTGATGTGTGTGTGTGTGTGTGTGTGTGTGTGTGTGTGTGTGTGTGTGTGTGTGTGTGTGTGTGTGTGTGTGTGTGTGACTCTCTCTCTCTCTCTCTGTGACTGTTTGTATGTCTTGATCTGTGTGTGTGTGTGTGTGTGTGTGTGTGTGTGTGTGTGTTTGTGTGTGTGTGTGCGTTTGCGTGTGTGCATGTGAAACTGTGTGTGTGTGTGTGTGTGTGTGTGTGTGTGTGTGTGTGTGTGTGTGTGTGTGTGTGTGTATGACTGTGTGTGTGGCAGAGTGATATTTTGAGTGCGTGTGGTGCTTGTTTTGTGGGGCTTAATGTCCTCAGAAGTATGCCGACATTAGGTATGAAATTTAAGTAAGTAAATAAGCATGGTGCTTAACGTCCACAGAATCCATAAGGCTTATTAGGGACGGGGACGGGCGGAGGAGGAGATTATATGCCTATTGCTACACTGTCACCACCAGAATTACTCTTGCATTAAGGTGGGCAGAGATGAGAGCCCTTTTAATGTTTCATAAATTATGAGGGAAAAGTCACAAGACAGTGTCCACAGACCATAACTTTTGAAGAGAAAGGAGAGCCGAAGTAATAATAATAATAATGTACATTTATCATGCGCTCATCAACGCCCTGGGCGCTCACATGATACATATGTACATATTAACCTAAATATGATATTCTATACACTTGTAGAGCATAGTCCTAGTGGAATCGATCCGAGGTCCCTCTGCTTACCAGCCTAACGCCATACCGCCAGGCCAAACCGGCTCACTGCGTGTGCGTGTATGTGTGCTTTTAGATCAGTGGCTGATCAGACATATGCAATATGGCACGTACCCGCTCTGCTTCAGCGTAACGTCACAGCCGCTCTCCCGTCCTGTTACAGTGCTCAAACCTTACCGCTTCAGTGTGCACACGCTCCGCTCCAGTGCAAATGACTACGTGCATTTAAATGACTACGTGCATTTCATGGTGCTTAAAGTTCACACACAAGAGAGAGAGAGAGAGAGAGAGAGAGAGAGAGAGAGAGAGAGAGAGAGAGAGAGAGAGAGAGAGAGAGAGAGAGAGAGAGAGAAGAAAATTTACGATTTAATAGGTAGGGACAGGGGAATGCTGGGTCTGAATAATTTAGTCTTATTGAGGATATACCCTACCTCTCTAAGCCTGGTCTGGACCTGGCGAGCCTCGTTTCTCACACGATTGTCCAGAGAAAAGGGCAGACTCGCTCTAACGAACCTTAAAGAACACTTTTCAATTGTCTCATGATAAATGTATGCGCAATGTAATTAATGTTTTTTTCAAGTTGTAAAGCGCTTCGAGTCTCCATAAACCTTTTGTAAGTTCCTCATTATTATAATAATTGAATTGTTATGTCAGTGGCAGCACAGTCCTGGGGCGACCACGCACACACTGCCATTCACTGTCAAAACTGAACAAGCCTGTGGGCATGGGAGAGCTGCCGTTGAACAGTGTGTGTATGTGTGTGTGTGTGTGTGTGTGTGTGTGTGTGTGTGTGTGTGTGTGTGTGTGTGTGTGTGTGTGTGCGTGCGTGTGTGTGTGTGTGTGTTTGTGTGTGTGCGTGCATGCGCCTGTATGTGTGTGTGTGTGTGCGCGCGCGCCTGTATGTGTGCGTCTAAGTGTGTGCGTGTGTGTGCGTACGTGAGTGTGTGTATGTGCGTGCGTGCGTGCGTGCGTGTGTGTGTGTATGTGTGTGTGTGTGTGTGTGTGTGTGTGTGTGTGTGTGTGTGTGTGTGTGTGTGTGTGTGTGTTCGTACGCGTGTACGTGAATGTGTGTGTGTGCGTGTATGCGTGCGTGCGCGCGTGCGCACGTGTGTGTGTATGCGTGCGTACGTGAATGTGTGTAAGCGTGAATGTATGTGCGTGTGTGTGTGTGTGTGTGTATGTGTGTGTGTGTGTGTGTGTGTGTGTGTGTGTGTGTGTGTGTGTGTGTGTGTGTGTGTACGCGTGCGTGCGTTTAATGTGTCTGAACGTGCACACGTTCCTCTCGGCGAGTGAAAACACTTGTTGAATAATGTAATCTTATTGAGGATAGATACCTCTCTAATTAAGCCTGATGTGGTGTATAAAACTACAGCTACACAGTGGAACTTGCTGCTCACACGATTCTCCAGAGAAAAAGGTGGACTCACTCAATCGAACGTTATAATAATAATAATGAAAAATTGTAAAGCGCCTACCCTGCGGCTCAAAGAGCTGAACAAGCATAGTATAACAGCATAGTATAACATAGTCAGCATAATATAACATAGTATAACAAGCATAGTAGATTCAAAGATTCAAGATTTAAATGGTTTAATTGACTTGAGCGAGTGCTCATATCAACACACACAACACGGTACACAAAAACAATGTACACATAAGCCTGGAAATACATTAATTCCCAGTCCCACAAAACACTCGTCTGTATTTTGAGGTTACACTTAAATGAGTACATAATATTTGAAATTTGCAATTTCAAGTTTTTGATTGCCAAAATGGGACTAGTTTTTTCTCAGAGAGAAATGAGTGGCCCAAATTCCTGAAAGCAATCAGATTTATCCAAATTTACAATCGAATCAAGATGTTTAGCAGTGTTAAACGGAGTATTGAATTTCAGAATTAGACAGAACGACGTAGTCAGCAAATAACAAAATTAGGACTTCAGTCAAATCTGGCGATAACTGGATGCCAAGAATGTCACTTTCAGAAATATTCTCGGTCAGTTCCTTGAGAAACAACCAAAGGTGGGTGGGAATGGGTGGGTGGAGGAGAGGGGGGTGGGGAGAGACTTACCACCTCCGTTTCTCATGCACAGGTAAGGAAAGCGCCAGATGTTGCCGATACCCACGATATAACCAAGTGTTGTCAGTATGTACTCCCTCTTGCTGGCCCAAGTGTGTCGTTTTTTGTCAGAAACATCGTCGCCGTCGTTTTCCTCCCGCTCCTCTGTTGTGAATCTTACAACACTCTCGTTCGTCTCTCTCTCTGCCTTCCGTACATCCAAAAAGACTTCGGCGTCAGAACCATTTTGTTCTGTGGAATAGCTTGCGGCCATACTGAAATGAGCGTTTGGGACGAGAAACAGCTAATCTCAAACTGACAGCTCTGACACTGGAGTCTATAATTAAGCTACATGAGGCTCTGCAGTACCTGGTTGTGACAATCTGCGGTCAGCCATGCGTTGGAATCGCGGCAGGTTGTACACCACGTGACGTTTACGCCAGGCCGGCATTCAAAAGGACATCGCTAACCTCCATTAAGGTGATGTTTTGCCCCATTTTTGTGCAAAATCATTAATTTAGTTTTTGTGTTTTTTGTTTTTTGTCTTGTCTGATGTATCTTTTATCAGTTTTGCACAGCTGTTAGGCTCACAGTTTGCTGTTTGTTGAAATAAATGACATGAGAAAAAATATTCTCAGACATTTGAGCTCAACAAAGGTTTCTGCACCGAAAAAAATCGTCATTTTCAGGCCGTGGATGCGCATAGCAACAGCCAAGAAACCATAGAGTGTTAGCTACTGGCGTACGCAGAATTCTCTCCCCTGTTCGTTAATCACACTGCCGAAGCACCTTCGGAAAACTCCGGAGCTTTATCAAGCAAACTCTGACCCCACCGGATTGCCGAAAATGCCCATAAACGGATGTCACATGACCGCAAAGTACGGGTGTTACTATATATAGTAACATTACAACTTCCGACTCTCGGTTCTTGGGTTTTGATTGGCCGAAAATTTGAACTGAAACTTCCGGCGAACGGCGTTCTTTGTTTGTCGAATCGTGATGCCATCGTTTCTCTGAGATTTTTCAATAAATAAAGATGCCTCCAACAAAACAAGCCACCATTCGCTGTTATACTGCACGGTCTTCACGAAAGCAACAGTTACAGAGAGCTAGAGAGAGTAGAAAGCGAAACCGGGAGCCGGAAATCGAGCCACCTGAAAGCGACGAATCTCGCTGCGAACTTGGACTTACAGTTTCTTCTATACCATCTTCAATCTCCAGTCCAGTCGCTTCTAGTTCTATTTCTGCCGCAGCTTGTGCTGAACACGTCATAGGAGCTAGCGGTAAAAAGTTCAAAGCGTTCCACAAGAAAGGTGAATCGGGCAGTTTTGAACTGATCGATCATCCGACCAACTCCGATGTTCAAGAGCCAGTGGACAACACACCACTCCCAACAACCATTTGCGATCTCAACGAAATTGCAAACCTTTTTGCAGCTTGTGCCTGCCCTGTTTGTGGACAAACAGCTGTGCGTCTACAGTCAGAGGAGTCTCGGAAAAGGGGAATGGCTGTGCATTTGAAGGTAACATGTTCAAATTGCGACACTTTGATAGGTACTAACTATACCTCTGCAACAATGCCAGCAGAAAACAACTCGTTCGAAGTTACCAGGAGAACTGTTACAGCAAGTGTTCTTTGTGGTTTTGCAGCTAGAAAACTAAACAAATTCTGTGAGTACCTAAATCTCCCTGGACTTAGTTCAGAAACATTCAAAGCCCATTGTGATGCTCTGTATCAACTAACACCAAAACTAAAAGAACACGTTGTGGAGCTTGCTGTCCAAGCAGTTAGGGAAGCTCACAAAGACATGCTACCAAATTGTGTTGGAGATGGGGGCATCATTGACATTGCGGTGAGCTACGATGGCACATGGCACACCAGAGGACACAGTTCAAAGCTTGGTGTTGCTTGCGTCATTGATCTGCTGACAGGAATCTGCATAGACTACCATGTCATGTCAAAATACTGCCAAAAGTGCGAGACCACTGGCAAGAAGATGAAAGAACTTGGTCCAAATGCCCATGAGGTGTAGTTTAGAGAACATCAACCAGACTGCAAAAAGAATTTTGAAGGGTCATCAGGAATGATGGAAGTGGAAGGTGCTCGGCGGCTGTGGACACGGTCTGTGGCACAGCACAAGCTTCGCTACATGACCATGCTCTCTGATGGTGACTGCAAGACCTTCAATGAGCTCCAGAATGAAAGGCCATATGGAGACGTCTTAATAAAGAAAGAAGAGTGTGTCAATCATGTCCAAAAGAATGGGTACAGCTCTAAGAAACTTGATCACCGACAACAAGAAGCGAGGTGTTACGCTGGGTGGTCGAGGTGAAGGCAGTGGGCTGGACGTCTGTTCCAAGCGCAGGCGCTCGGTAAGTGGAGTCATATTCCTAAAAATATTTTTGCTCCCTTTGGAGACAAATACTTGTCTTTCTTTTCGAATCTGAAAAGTCGTGCTTTTAAAGGATTACAGATGATTACCTCTCACTTTTGGAACTCTGTGTTAAAAACGTGGCTAGACTTGAACAATCACGACCCTTCTATGCCTGTGCCAACTTTGTTATGGAACTACAGCCATATTAAGTATCAAGGAAATGTACTCATGTTTACGGATTGGATTACTGGCAAAATATTGTATGTAAACGACATTAAGGGACCTAGTGGAATAATACCATTTCAGGACATATGTAACAAAATAGTGAACTCTCCCACCCGAATTCTTGAATGTCGTGAGTGTTGTAGTATGCAGTCTCACAAGTATACAAGAGGCAAGAGGAAAACGTTCCAATCATTTACTGGCCAGCCTCAGCGCCATAGCACAAGACAAAACGAAGGCAATAAAAACACAGTTTCGTAACTGCACATAAAGAAACTACAGCATCAGTTTCGTATCATAACATCCCCCTTTCCTTAAGAAAATAATCACACTCAGTTTTTTTCTTTTTCTTACTCTCATCTCACAGAACTGTAAACAAAACACAATCGTATTACCTATCTTGGCAAATGGACACAAATCAAACTCATCTTTTGGATTCAAGATAACAATGGCCTTTGATGTAAATCATTCTTAATTAAACGGGTTTCTCAATAACTAGGATCAGATATAACCTAAATGTAAAAATAATAAGTGATTATTTTAATCGTTTACATGTAGGTTAGTTGCTTTTCTGTGTTCTATCTGATAGTCCTGTTCAACTGGTATATTCGTTATAACGTGCAGGGGCTCTGCTCACCCGACCGGAACGTGTTCTAACGGTCTCTTGACCAGACTGCGAAGGTGGTTCAGCCTCTCGATCAATAGTAGGATCATGCTCTGTATGGATGGCAGAGGGAGTTTCCAGTGGGGTTGGCCAAGGATGAGTCTGGCTTGTCACACCAGGCCGGTTTCCAGTGTCTGCACAGTCCTGTTGGGGAGCTTCCCTCAAGTCTCCTCTGTTGCGTCGGATGTTGGACCCCTGGTTTGTTCTCACGTTGTAGGACCTTGGTTCTCCGCTGCGCCCTCTGACTTCACCCGGTATCCAGGTCTTGCTTGCTTTGTCCAGGACCCTGACGTTCTGTCCTTTGTGGAGAGGAGGGAGACTAGTTGGACTTCATCGTCGACTGTCTGCGATCCAAATGTTGACGTTGTGCAACAGTGACGGGAGATGGAGAGGTGCTGGAAGGAAGCAATGTGGTGATAGGCCTGCCCATCAACATCTCTGCCGGTGATGGCAGCTTGGAGTCCACTGGGGTCGCTCGAAGGTCGAGCATGGCAAGGTGTAGGCTCTGTTTCTCCTTCTTACATTTCTTGATGATCTTCTTGATAGTCTGCACCTGCCTTTCTATGAACCCATTGGACTGTGGGAACCTGGGTGATGAGGTGGTGTGTTGTATGCCCCACTTGTGGACAAAGTCCTGGAATGGTTTCCCGATGTACTGTGGTCCGTTATCACTGACGATCTCGTCGGGTTGGCCAAACAGTGACACAGCTTTTCTGATTTCATCTGTGACGTTCTCACTTGTGGTAGCGTGTAGGGGTGTGACTATGGGATATTTTGAGAAATAGTCACATATCAGCACGAAATGCTCCCCGTCCACCTCGAACAAGTCCGTGCCCAGTTTCTTCCAAGGGGCCATCGGTGTGTCATGTGGTATGAGGGGCTCCTTCCTCTTGAAGTTTGCCAACTCCTGACATAGGGTGCAGGTCCTGGTCATATGTTCAATGTCTTTGTTGATGTTTGGCCAGTACACCCCTTCTCTGGCCAATAGTTGGGTCTTCTCAATGCCTTGGTGAGACTGATGGAGTTGGGCAAGAATGTCTGCTCGCAGACTCTCTGGGATGAGGTCTTGTTTTCCTTTGAAAATGATGCCGTCCTCAACAGCCAACTCATCACGAATGACCAGAAAACTCGTACATCAGTTGGCAGATCCTTGATGCTGTCAGGCCATCCTTGGATGATGGTTTCCAAGAGCGCATTCATGGTCGGATCTCTGGCTGTCTGGTCTCGAAGTTGATGCCGTTTCCTCTGTGAAATGTTGACCAGGTCTATGTCACAGCGATCAACTTCCGCCGTCGTCATCTCAATACCATCAACCCTGAGATCCAACTCGACTGCGCCCTTGTCCTTTGGATTCGGCAGCCTCGACAGAGTGTCTGCCAGGGTCATCGTCTTTCCTTGTCGATACTCGATGGTGAAGTCATATCCCTTATCTTTTGGAGCATCCTCTGGAGCCTGGGTGGTGCTCTGAGGAGGGGCTTCTTGGAAATCATTTCGAGTGGCTTGTGATCAGTTATCACTCGAAAGGGGCGTCCGTACATGTACGTGTGGAAGCGATTGATGCCTAACACAACGGCGAGCATCTCCCGGTCAATGTCTGGGTAGTTGCTTTGTGCCGAGTTGAGCGCTTTGGATGCGAATGCAACAGGTTGACCGTCCTGTAGAATTGCTGCGCCAAGACCTTTCGTTGAACTGTCTACCTCCAGCGTGGTGGGTTTTGCTGGGTCAATGTATTTGACACACGATTTTGCTGAGATTGCTGTTTTGAGTTTCTGGAAGCAGTGGAGGTGGTCTTCCGACATCTCAAATGGGATGTTCTTCTTCAGGAGGTCCCTGAGTGGTTGTGATTCTTCACTGAAGTTGGGAATGAATGTTGCGAGGTATGTCATCATACCGAGGAATCTCTGCAGATCCTCTTTGTCCTGTGGAACAGGCATGTTCTGGATGTCATGAACCTTGGCCGGGTCAGGTCTGATGCCATCTTTGGAGTAGATGTTGCCGAAGAAGCTGATCTCAGGTTGTCTGATTGTGCACTTGTCTGAATTGAACACCAGCCCGGTTTCTTTTGCTCTGTCCATGAGCGCTTTCAGGTTCCGGTCGTGCTCCTCTTCATCTTTGCCATGCACGCAGACGTCATCTGTGATCCCGACCACGCCTGGAAGGTCTTCCAAGATCTCGTCCATTCTGGCTTGGAATATGTCTTGTGACACCCTGAGTCCAAATGGTAATCTGGTCCAGCAGTATCGACCAAACGGGGTCCGAAATGTAGTGATCAACTGGCTGCCTGGGTCAAGATGGACTGACCAGTCTTTGGCATCCAGCTTGCTGAAGACTATTGACCCTGCAAACTGAGGATTCAGGTCTTTAAGTGTGGGAACTTTGTGTGGACATCGCTTCAGGGCTTGATTGAGTTTCTGGGGATCGATGCATATGCGGAGTGATCAATCCTTTTTCATAGAGTATGCGAGACTAGAGCACCAGTCTGTGTGTTCGCTGACTTTCCGGATGACACCCTGCTTCTCCATCTTCTTCAGCTCGCACTTTAGCTTTTCCTTGAGATGGATGGAGTTGGCCTGGATATCCTTGCTTCAGTCCTTCCACGGTTGTGACATCTGGTTTGGGCCTGAGGTCATCACAGTGAATAGTGACTAGTCCAATTTTCCCGCATGTTGGCAGACCAGCAATAGGTGCTGATGGAACATTAACGACATAGAACTTGGCCTTCGTGAAGTTTTTTTTTCTTCTTTTTTTTCTTCCAAATCGAAGCTGGAGGTTGATGGATCCTAGACAGGGGATCTCCTGACCATTGTAGGCAACCAGCTTGATGTTCCTTGTGGGCTCAAGGATGTCTTTTGGGGGAGTGTCTTGTACATCTGCTTGTATGTCCTAAGGGGGAGTGTGTTCCCCGCAGCTCCAGTATCGACCCTGAGTTTGATCTTGCGCATGCCCTTTTTTCTAGGGCAGATAACATCCAGTGTTGTAAAAATCTCGTTGCGTACACTGTATGCAGTCATAGGGTTCAGTGGAGTCTTCCTCTGAAGTGTAACTGGCTGCTGACTCCAGATCATGGAATCTTCGGTCTCTCCTACGGCTGCCTTTGCCAGCATCCCTATGTTGTTTGCCATCCGATTTGGTGTCACCACGTTGTTGAACATCTTCTTTCGGACGGTTTGTTCCTTTGCGTTTTCGGCAAAATTTCTTCCAGTGCCCGATTTTTCCATAAAATGTGCACGAGTCTTTGTATGCCAGACATGCTCTTGGGGGATGGGCTCTGCCATAGTTGCCACATGCTTGGCCTACTTGGTCCACATTGTTCAGTGGTGTGCTTGTGCGTTTCTAAATTTCCTGTCGACCTGCAAGAATGGCTTCAAAATGTCTCCCCTCTGCAAGTGCATCTGTCAGCTTGTAGCCTTTTGGCTTTTCCCAGCAGTTAACGCTGGAATGCTTCTATTGGTGTGGATGCAATCGTGAGTTCAATGATCCTTTCCTCCAATTCACTCTCTTCAAATTCACACTTGAGGGCTTGAGTGCGTGCTCTGGTTACAAAGTCATCGACAGATTCCTCACTTCTTTGCCTGTAGTCCATCAAGTGGAGACGATGCACTCTGAAGTTGAGATTTGTCTTTAGCTGAGACTCAAACAACTCCCG
This sequence comes from Alviniconcha strummeri, assembly GCA_963584105.1. Classification (NCBI taxonomy): domain Eukaryota; kingdom Metazoa; phylum Mollusca; class Gastropoda; family Provannidae; genus Alviniconcha; species Alviniconcha strummeri. The sequence continues at coordinate 27,768,825 of OY757542.1, forward strand.
TATTTTGTCAGGCCTCTTCTGGTCTGCATCTGACATCCCTGACGCATTGAGGCGCTTCAGGCCCTCGTTTCCTATCCCCCTGAGGATGTTAAGAGCAATTTTGCCTGGATCTGTGATGTCCTCATCTTCACAGTAGTATATCATAGTTTGTTTGAATAGCTGCAAGGCCTCCTCATGATTTTCTGATGCCCAGTTCATTTCGGGGATGCGTGAGCGTGCCATGTTCTTGTGTGCGAATGTGCGAACAATGCAACTGTAATGGCAGTATCGCTAACAGGGTTAGTGCAGGGAGGACTGTATGGCAGTGGTGATGTATCTGTTCACTTGTGGGTTTGTATGTGACAATAGTAATGTGTATAGAACATCCACACAGATTCAAAATGCATAACCTACAGTAATGCATACACATCAAAACATGATATTGGGATAAATGTTCACGAGAGCCACTATTCTGCTTCAGCGTCCGCATTCATCAACCACTCACTGAATCCTGCAAAGCGTCTGTTATGTGGCGGTACACAGCAAAGCGTCTGTACACTGGCACACAGTACGTGGTCGTAGTCACTGGTCACAGTAACAAAATGCTGTCCGAAGCGCATATGAGGATATATAAATGTGCACGGGATTACAATTTGCGCTTGATGCAGTTGTTCATCTTGGGCTTGCACTCGCATGGTATGAGGGCTACACACCTGTTTGTACGAAACGTTTGCAAGGTTGCTGCAAAAAAAACTGTGCAGGGCGATTCCTTCTGGATAACCGGAGATGCTGTACCACACTGGCCAAGGTTAGACGTTTGCAGACCCAGAATTGCGAGGAACATGAACAGTCGAAGGTTGCTTTGCTCGAGATTCACTGGCGGGAAGATTCGCCGGCCCAGCCTCTGGTCGAAAGGGATGGTCTCCGGGTCTGTGCTGTTCAGTGGGCGGAGAGGCTGCATTGACCAGGAAGATGATGTTCTCTTTTTACCGCTGCCACCATGTTGTAGTATGCAGTCTCACAAGTATACAAGAGGCAAGAGGAAAACGCTCCAATCATTTACTGGCCAGCCTCAGCGCCATAGCACAAAACAAAACGAAGGCAATCAAAACACAGTTTCGCAACTGCACATAACGAAACTACAGCATCTGTTTCGTATCATAACAGTGAGAGCGGCTGTTTACACGTTTGTACAGTCATAATGTTTGTGATACAGTAGATACTGAGTTGTCAGACCAGCCACTTTTTTGTTACAGAAAAATAAACACAGCGAAAGACTTTAGAAAGGAGCTAATTTTTATGCACGACTATTCCATGTGCAAAAGGTTTCTGGAGCAGGAAGTTTGGATTAGAAATAGACGAACACATATGGTCAATACCATCATTAGTAACGAAAGAAACAAGACTACGGGTTCTATAGTGGACAATTTTGCATAATATTTATCCATCAAACATATTACTGTGCAAGATGAAAGTGAGAGATGATCAGAGGTGCTCATGTTGTAATGATGTAGTAGATTACATTGAACACTTCCTTTTCGACTGTCCGACGATCAAGAAATTTTGGAATTACAAAGAACAATATATTCTAATCACTTTTGACATTCAGACCCATTTAACTGTTGTTGATGTTTTGTTCGGAATAAAGCAGCACAACAGAAAATGTATATAAGTCTGTACAACAACAACAAAACTAACGCCTTCCTTCCATTGTCCATGATATTCGAAAATCAGCTCAGGCTCCGAAATGTTTAATTGTGAAAAGCTTAAAAACGGAAATTGTGCACACTGTATGTAACCAAGGCATAGTGCAGGATGTACATGTGAGAGAGAAAAAAAATCATGCAAAGACCAAAAACAACAACAACCCATTCAGCAGAGTAAATGTGCACTGCTTTTGCTTACTAAGCCAATACGACAGATACAGCTTTCTCCGAAATGCATCGGTACGTAGTGTATTATTTCTCATGCGATGCATCTGTATATTTGCCTCTTTAATAATTATTTGCTTTAGGACTTTACAAACAAAAAAACAAAAAGAATTGCTTGAGTGGTCTTATTTTATGTATTGTGCATTTATACACAGGAAAATTGTCTTGCAAAAAAATGAAGCTATTGATTTATTTGTTGTTGTTGATTTTTTTTAGTTTTTTTTTATATATATCTAAAAATGTAATCGTTTTTATATAGCACACTATACTCTGCTCTCCAGCAGACTCACTGCGCTCTTCTGACTCACTGAAGTCAAAACATATATATACATATATCGCTCTTAATTATTTCGCTATGACAAACAGAAAGATATGTTTTTGTTTGCTTTGTTTGTTTGTTTTGTTTGTTTTTCATCTGCAGAAGCAAAGTTGTTGGTGCAGTTTGCACTCTTGCAACTACACACCCTGATCTGCAGCTGCACACGAGGACTTTGTAGTGACAACAATCTGAGGCTGCAACAACGAATAACATTAGGACGATGTAATAATAGATTACTGATGGAGCCCCATCTCGTATGAGCACAGGGTGCTTACAAAGGCCAACAGATGCGCGCTTTCATTACATTCGCGCGTGCGCGCGCACGCACGCACACACACAGACACACACACACACACACAGACACACACACACGCACGCACGCACGCACGCACGCACACACACACACACAAACACACACACACACACACACACACACACACACACACACACACACACACACGCACGCACGCACGCACGCACTGAAGCAAACACATGAGCACACGCGCATGTACCCCTCAACGATTATCACTTGTTTCGTAGGTTCAACTGATTTATGTGCAATAAACCGCAGGAGATTAATCATTTCGAAACTGAGTAAGATTGGCCACTGTGATAATAATAATAATGAATTAAAAAATAACTTTATTAAATGTATTGTAGGTCCAACAACTCGCCTCATTAGAAACCAGTTCTGCTAGCCGGTTTAAGGTGCTCCAACCGCCACCACCCTTCCAACTCTCACACCCAGAATATAAAAAAATTAAGCATAGGAAAAGAAGCAAGCAAATTAATTGGTCGTGTGTCCATCATTTGGTTGCACTCGTCACACCACATCAAGCGCGGATGACGTCTAGCCAGCTACGGCGTGGCTGTCGGTGCATGGCGTCCTTCCGGTAAAGACGGCGTCGGCTGGCTTCCGCGGGACCCCACGTCTCGTCCGGTCTGGCCGTCTGACGCAGTCTCTGGGTGGACAGAGGTCACTTGGCGGTCAAGCACTACATGAACACACATGCACCGTCAAGACGGCGCTGCATAATTAGGCATTACAATTATAATGACTAAAATAATTGATTCTTTTTGATGTTTTGATGTAAACATTACTGTTGACCTTGTAAAGCGCGGTGTGCCAGTTCTATCACAATAGAAAGAGAGAATATTCTGGCCAGTGGGCCGTGCTGCCATACAGCGTGTGTGTGTGTGTGTGTGTGTGTGTGTGTGTGTGTGTGTGTGTGTGTGTGTGTGTGTGTGTGTGTGTGTGTGTGTGTGTGTGTGTGTGTGTGTGTGTGTGCGTGCGTACCTGTGACTGTGGTTATTAACTGTGTTGGACTGCCTGTGACTGTGGTCTATTATCTGTGTGGGACTGCAGTAACTGTGGTCTATTAGCTGTGTGGGACTGCCAGTGACTGTGGTCATTAACTGTACAGGACTGCCGGAGATTGTGGTCATTAACTGTGTAGGACAGCCTGTGACTGTGCTCATTGACTGTGATCATTAACTGTGTGGGACTGCCTGTGATTGTGCTCATTAACTGTGTGGGACTGCCTGTGACTGAGGTCAATAACTGTGTGTGACTGTGATCATCAACTGTGTGGGACTGCCTGTGACTGTGCTCATTAACTGTATGGGACTGCCTGTGACTGAGGTCAATAACTGTGTGTGACTGCATGTGACTGTGATCATTAACTGTGTGACTGTGATCATTAACTGTGGGACTGTTTGCCTGTGTGGAACTGCCTGTGGTCATTAACTGTGGCCATTAAGTGGAATTGACTGCATGTTACTGTGGCCATTAACTGTGTAAGACTGCCTGTGAACATTAATTGTATGGAACTGCCTGTGACTGTGGTCATTAACTGTGTGAGACTGCCTGTGACTGCTGTCATTCCTGTGTGGGACTGCCCGTGACTGTGATAATTAGCTGCGTGAGACAGCCTGTGATTGTAGTCATTAACTGCGTGAGACTGCTCGTGACTGTGGTCATTAACGAAGGACACACCTATGTCAAAATGCCTGTGACTGTGATCATTAATTGTGTGGGACTGCCTTTGACCATTAACGGTGTGAGACTGCCTGTTACTGTGGTCATTAACAGTGTGTGACTGTCTGTAATTGTGGTCATTAACTGTGTGAGACTACCTGTGACTGTGGTCATTAACTGTGTGGGACTGTCTGTAATTGTGGTCATTAACTGTATGTGACTGTGGTCACTGACTGTGTGAGACTGCCTGTTACAGTGGCCATTAATTATGTGGGCCTGCCTGTGACTGTGGTCATTAACTGTGGAAGACTGCCTGTGACTGTGGTCATTAACTGTTATCATTAATTGTGTGACTGTCTGTGACTGTGGTCATCAACTTGGGAGACTGCCTGTGACTGTGGTCATTAACTGTATGAGACAGCCTGTTACTGTGGTCATGAACTGTATGAGACTGCCCGTGACTGTGGTCATTAACTGTGTGTGACTGCCTGTGATGTGGTCATTAACTGTGTGGGACTGCCTGTGACTGGACATACCTGCAAGAGACTGCCTTTGGCCGCGGCCAGTTGGTAGAGGGCCGCAATAGGCACTGGAACGAACGACAATGTAGCTATGGCCCAGCCAATGACGATGGCCCACGTGTCGTAGTGGTAGTCGCCGTAGGTAGGGAGTTGGTACCTTACCAACGTGACCACCAGCAGAAGCTACAGGAAGTAAGTAAGTACAAGTTGGTGTTTTAGGCCCAGTCAACCGGTGCGGTTATATCAGGGCGATACACATCTCATATTATATATTTAATTTTTAATAATGTGTATGTCTTAAAATGGGTCTATATACAGTTTTAAAACCATACTTAAAAGGTGAAAACACAAACATAACTAAAAATTATCTCAAATTAAAACAAATCCAAAAACATTGATTACTTTCAGAAAGTTTAAAAAAAGTTTTCAGGTCAAATATCCTTAAACAACATGCGCAGTGATTTAGCTGTGAAGTGGCTCTCTCTTATTTCAATAAAATCCGAACAAGTAAGTAAAATATGCTCTATAGTTAAACGTTTATCACATCCGATGCACACTGGCGGTTCCTCACCCTTCAATAAAAAGGAATGAGTAAGAAAAGAATAGTCACTGTGCAATCGGCCAATCACAGTTTCTTCTTTTCCGTTTGTCCGAGGACAAGATATACATTCTTTTAATTCTGGGAATATCTTATATAATTTATTTTCCGCGAACTCATCCCATCAGACTGCCACAGTTTTAATATATATTTATTTGTGCGTGGTTTTAGATCTGAGAATGGGATGAGCTCAACCGAGATGTCGCCATCAAGGGCATCCTTAAGCCCGTTCTTAACTGGGCGAATGTTTGTTCTCCCGAACATACTTCGGACACATCGACGAACTATGATTCGTTTCTTAATTGAACTTTCAGTTCGCCGAATATGGTTCGGACAGTCCAAACTTTACTTCATTCTCAACTGGCTTGTAATGAGATGCAAGCTTCGGCCCGAATTTGCGGCAGACGCGCAGCAGACAGCATGATCAAAAATGTAGGCTAAAGTCAAGTCAATATACTTTAATCATCTCTCACAGGATAATTCAACTAACTATACTATCTCATTCTGGGTCTCCGAGACAAGGCTGCGCCTTCCACAAGTCAACAAATAAACAAATTCCCTCCGAAGCGAGTGAAAAACCTAGCGACACTGTCATCCATTTTTATTTTTGTTTTTTCTTCATTCACAGGAGAGCTCTGCTCTCAGCCAATCAGAGGCAATGATCGTCCAATAGGGCGAATGTTCTCAGAACATGTTGAGCGAAGGTTTTTGGACCCCGAATACTTCCAACTAGGTTCGCGAAGAAAAGCTGGCCCAATTAAGAACCAAATAGCTTCGCCGAATACTTCCAACTAGGTTCACGAAGAAACATTCGCCCAATTAAGAACGGGCTTTAGCTGCAGAATCTGCAGCCGAATTTCCCCTAATGCCAACATGGCCTGGAACTCAGCTGAAAACAATCTCTCTCCCCTCTCTTGTCATATCTGTATTTAATTCTAAAATCTGAACTAAGACTGGATGATCATATTTTAGGTTTAATATAGACTGTAACGATGAAAGGGAATCAGATAATATCAAAAATGATTTTTTTCTTTGGAATAATAAACATGTTTGAGAGCTAAAAGAATAGCCCTCAACTCTGCTGTATATACTGATATATTGAACTGTCGTCTGGAAGCCGACATGTGAAAGTTTTTTTAAAATTCGTTTTGTGGATACAGCTGCCGCAGCAACTCCTTCCTCTGTTTTAGAACCGTCGGTGAAAATGTTTTCTGATAAAGGATATTCAGAGATAAGTTGTAAATAGAGCTGTTTATATATTTCTGGGTTTGTTGTATCTTTTTCAAAACTGGCTAGGTCAAAACGGACTGCAGGAACTGAAAGTTTCCAAGGGACGATGTCCAACGAGGGAGCATCGTCTACCAAATTTAGGTTAAGTTTGGATTTCTCCAAGTGGGGAAGAATGCGGATGCCAAGAGGTGGAACCTTTGACTCCGATTCTTCAAATAATTTGGTGTTTTCGGGTTCAAAAACACAACTATAGGCTGGGTTTTCTGGCAGGGATTTGAGTTTAAGAACATAGTTTAAAGACAATTTAAATCGGCGAGTGGTTAATGACGGTTCATGTATAGACTTTGAGCAGGAGATGTGCGGAAAGCACCGAACGCGATTCGCAAGCCCTGATGGTGGATAGGATCCAATTGTTTCAGAATCGACCGACGTGCCGATCCGTACACAATGCATCCATAATCCAATTTGGAGCGGACTAACGAACGGTAAAGGCGTAGCAGGACGATATGATCAGCTCCCCAATCAGTATGTCCCACTACTCGAAGAATGTCCAGAGCCAGATTCTTGATGCGCTACCCGCGTCAGTAAGACGCTTGACATTGTTCACAGATATGCTCTGCTAGTCAGTAACAGTGACATGCTGTAACGCTTTGAGTAACGAGGCTGATGATGAGTTGATGCTTAATGTCCTCAGATGTCATTTGACATATTAGGGACAAGTTGTGACCAATGCCGAAGCACGGTTCAATAATTCTTTACGTCCACGGAAACCAGAAGGCTCGTTAGGACGGACAGCCCAGGACGTCCACCTCGACTCTCACACAGCTCCTGAACTATGCGTAACGAGGCTGGAGCCGGTCAGTTTATGACTGACTTCCTCCCGCTTACGGCATGGTCCCAAGTGCCACCCGTATCACTATCCATCTCGTTGTGTGCTTAAGTGTAACGATTATCTCACTCTTCCTGTTTAGTTAAGAATGAGCTTGGTAATCCGCATTCTTCACTGTTGATGAGTTGATGCTTAATGTCCTCAGATGTCATTTGACATATTAGGGACAAGTTGTGACCAATGCCGAAGCACGGTTCAATAAAAGCCACATACGTAAGGTGTATGCGTGTTTAGCTGTAACCTGCCACCTGCACTTTTGGCAGTATGACCGGGATTTTTTACGTGCTACTGTGGTAACACGGGGGTGGAACGGATACCGAAGTAAGAGTCAGCACAGAAAGTCGACCCTGGAGAAGAAAATTCTCCCGCCGTTCCAGCAGGGATTCGAACCCGCGACCTTTCAATCACGAGTCCGGCGCTCTAACCACTGAGCTATCCCCGCCCCCTCTTCACTGTTACTTTATTGTATACTTTTATACTGGGAGTTCATCAGTTAATTGACTGGCCGTCTCTTGTATACTCACCGCGACTCTGTGAGATACGGGTTTTAAGTGTAAGTCAAGCACACGATTTATGTGCTTGATTATTAATCATTTTGTCATGTATTATAACAACCCACAGGTAAACTACATGGTTAATGTATTTCTAGTATTAGATTAGTAATTGCTGTTGTTTAGACTTTACATTTGCTTTCATATTCTAAATGTTTTGTTTGCTTGTGTCTTTTCCAATACAGACACTGTTTCCTGGTTTGTTGGTGTACAAATAAAAGTTATGTTATAGCAACCTCTGACTTGTGGCTCTTCATCCATGCTTCCAACCTGCTTCCCTCTACTCCCCACCCCACTCCCCTACACCTGATAGAACGTTCCGAAAGGAAGCTCTGAATAAACCTGGGGAGGTGGCCCCATGAAACAGAGATCCCAGAGGTCCGCCAGAATGCCGTGCTTCCACGTTGTGTCGTAAGCTTTCTCAAGGTCAAAGAAAATGGTTAAGACGAGTTCTTTTTTAACGAAGGCATTTCTAATAAACGTTTCTAAACGAACGAGATGAGTGTGATCTTGAGACGTTGTTCACTTTCCACCAAATCTTACTTACCACCAACATAGCCGGAGCCAGGAAACACCAGAGAAGTCGGATTATCATTGGTGGTTTTCGACCAATCATCAGCCGGATATCATCTCCAAATCTGTCTGCAC
>OY757542.1:27777668-27795168 GCA_963584105.1 Alviniconcha strummeri
AGGGCTGTGATTACGTTGTAATGCGTTTATTTTAGCGAAAAGGTCGGAAAATACGGTGAACTGAACGTTTCAAAACCAGCGCCATTTTGAACGCGAGATTCCGCGTCAGCTATTTTAAGCTAAAGGTCAACGGTCAGGCAGTGACGTCACAAACAGACAAGCAACCAAACGTGGAAGTCGGGTCTGTGTGAGTGTGCACAGGGCAACCGACATGGACAAATTTCCAGTTCGAACCTCCAGGGATGAAGCTCCTTTTCAGTAGTTGGGCCTTTGTTTATTTTTCATCTTTCTCGAGCCTTGTTAGGTGCGTGGCGTTTCGGTCTTTTTCGTTGTGTTTACTCTAGCTTTCAAAGACCTCATCAGGGAGCCTGCCTTTTATTGGGTGTTTTATTTTGTTTTCCCAGTTTAGCCTTGTTTGTTTCATCATATGTAACGATGAAAAAGGCTTGTTCGATCTAGTTCAATAGACTAGCGATTTCGTGGCCTCCCTGGGTTAGGGTTTGGCCGGGTTGGGCTAGTTGCCGGTTCTTGCCATTCACTGTTGTTGTTTTTCTCTCGGCTTGCCCTTTTGTTTCTCGAGTTATGTCGTTCATTTACGATGTACGAATGAAGGGGGAGGGGGGTAGTCTCGATGTTTAACGAACCGCTCATTCTTTCTTTGTGTGGGGTAGTTCGTGAGCGTATGTTGCCCTGCCATGTTGTTGTCGGCTGAATGGATTGTATCATGTACACGGATTATGTGTATCCAGCCCTTGTCTCGTGGCTCGTTGACATTTCTTGCCTCCTTTTTCGTTTGTTGAGAAAGTGTTTTTGGTTTGTTTTTCTCTCTTTTCCCCTTCTTTTCCACCATGCGTTTTCTTTTTCTGACTTATCGGCCATTTCGTGCCCGCTTGGTAGCGGCTTGCCTGATTAGGGCAGCCATTTTGCATTTCTCTTTTTGTCTGCATTTGTTTACATCCCGATGCTTTGTCATCGGTAGTCCTGATTAGCGATTTGCTTTATCAGTCTGCAGCCTTTATTTTTCTAGATGGAAGCCGGGTTAGTGAGGGTTAGTTAGAGTTAGTTAAGATTAATGTTAGTTATGGTTAGTTTGGCTTTCCATCTGTTTGTCGGCACTGCCACGGTTATATCTGTGCGCTTATGGCTGCAACAAATGTCACTATATGTAGTCGTCCGCACACTTGTTGCAGACAGTAGTCTATTAGACTGTTGTGATTTGGTGGTGTTTTTTCCACCTTATGTTTGCAGGTAGGCCACCGTTTGCTCTTTCGTTTGCCATCAGCTTTTGTGGTTTGGTCTTTCTTTCATTTGGTGTCAGCCCTTTTTCGTTTTCCACCAGCTTTTGTGGTTTGGTGTTTCTTTCATTTGGTGTTAGCTGTTTGCTTGCCTGATTAGGGCTGCCATTTTTCGTTTGCCACCAACATTTGTGGTCTGTTCTTCTTCTTTTTTGTCACAGGCATTTGTGTACAGTTTCTGTCTTACACGGCCTTTTCTGCTGTATAGGCATTCGTGCTAGACTTTCTGTCTCTTCTTTCTTTCTTTCTCAATGTCCTCAGATGCTAAAGAGCATATTAGGGACAAACTGCGATGTCGACCGACTGGTGCCGTGGCTTCGGCGCGGCCCCGTGAGAGTGCCGCTATTTTTCCTTATGCCAGGTGTTCGTTGGTCTAAAATGTGCACAGGCCAGCCGAGTTTCTGTTTACCTTTCGGCTTTTACTTTTCTCTCGGTCGTTTTGATTGATTTTTGACAAGGTAGGGGTATTTGTTGGTAGTTCAGTAGTTGTACATCCTGTTTTTCCTTCCTTTTCTCCGTGTTTACCTTGTCCATTCGTTTTTCGTTTGTTTTCTTTTTCCTCCCTTCTTTTTCTCCTTTTTCTTCTTCTGCATTTATTACGAGTTCATTCTTGCTGAGGATTTGTGTGTACATTTTCCTCTTTTGTTGATTGCCCTTTCATTTCAGTTCTGGAGGGTTTCTTGTGACGGAGGTTTTTCCCCTTTTTTAATTTTAATTTTTGCACTGGGTGCCAAGGTGTCAAAATGTATTTCTGAGTCCTTTGGCCGGTCTGGATATATTTCTTGTAGAATTGGCAAGGACGGAGGTTTCATCCGAAGAGACCGTTCCTTCCATCTACCAAGGGTCAACCTAGCGAAAGCCGGGTGATGCGTGACTGATACCCTTAGTAAAAAGTTCATGTCTGTGTGGGTGTCCACAGGGTAACCGACTTGGAACAATTTCCAGTTCGAATCTCCAAGGATGAAGCTTCCTTCGACTGCTATCTTTCGGGAAGGTGTGAAAGGAAAACAACGACCCTTTGGTCTGCAGCTCTGCGCATCCCACGGCCGCACATTCACGTGGCATTTTCGTTGTGGACTGATTGATGGTGAAAACGCGCCTCATTCGCCTCAGTGTCTGTGACGTCAGAGACCTACGTCACGGATCTCGCGCGTATTTCGAGATTAAAACAAGCAGATGAAATTTGGCATGATCGGCATGCCTTTCTTCCTTCGTAAACATACCTACTTTCATGGCAGTGACATTTTATTAGATTTAAAGGTCATATGCACTAGACTTTCATAACTGGGTCGATTTTCAACGTTCCTTTGCAAACAAAAACTGCCTTTCTGGGCCCTTTAATGCCGAGTTGTGTTCAAAGAGGTACTGGTGGGGACCGAGATCTCAGGAGGTGAAGGGAGCGGGGCGACCCCATGAGGTTCGAATTCGGTCCTCCTCAACATTACCACCAAAACCGTTCGTGTGTCGGTGCTTTTACCAACAGGCCGAACAGGCTCACGATAAGTTTTCTTATGCAGTGATCTTCTCAGTCGTCTTCCTTGTAGTCTCTGTCTCGAGGGTAGGTGTATAGTGTGACATCTGACTGATTCAGTGTCAGCTACTTACTTCCGAAGAGACTCCGGGAGCGGGGGAGGGGGGGGGGGGGGGGGGTGCGGGCGTGTGTGTGTGTGTGTGTGCGTGTGTGGGGGTATATAGGGGGAAGCAGTCCGCCAGCAGAGGGAATGATTTCTGTATTAAGACGGGCATGCATGAAGCGACCTGAAGCGATACGCGTAAGCTCCTTCGTTTACGTTGGAGGCATGGTCACAGCGCATTGTCCACAGAAATGTAATTATGAAATATTTGTAAAGAACAAACCTATAACATAAAAATATGGCTCCGTGCAATGTACCAAAGCAAATTTAAAATTACACCCACGCTGTGACAGCATAAGCGGAAAACGACAATAACATTAGGATTACAAACAACTTAAACCACTAGAAGCCAAACAGCAATACCTACATCAAACATACACACATGTACGCGCGCGCACACACTCACACAGGACATTGCCATATAACACTCGCAATACACCACAACCACACAATACTCATAATACACCCAAAGCCACGCCCAAACTACACTCACCATACACCCAAGCCACATCCTTACAATACACCCAAGGCCACGCCCACACTATACTTACAATACCACCATAGCCACGCCCACGCTACACTCAGCATACACCCAAAACCACGCCCACACTACGTTCACAAATACACCCAAACCCACGCTTTACTCACCACACACCAATGCCACGCCCACACTACACTCACAATATACCCAAAGCCACGCCCACACTACACTCACAATACACCCAAAGCCACGCCCACACTACACTCAGTATACACCCAAAACCACGCCCACACTACAGTCACAAATACACCCAAAGCCACACCCACACTATATTCACCACACAGCATACACCCAAAACCACACCCACACTACATACACCGAAAGCCACACCAACACTACTCTCACCACACACCAAAACCACACTACACTCACAATAACCCAAAGCCCCACCCACTCTACACTCACAATACGCCCAAAGCCACGCCCACACAACCCTCATCACACACCCAAAGACACGCCCACACTACACTCACAATACACCCAAAGTTATGCCCAGACAACACTCATCACACACCCAAGCCACACACACTCATCACACCCCCACGCCGCGTACACATAACACTCATCACATACCCAAACCACGCACACACATCACTCACCATAAACCCAAGCCATGCCCACTCAACCCACTATACACCCGAGCCACGCACACACAAATTGCCATGTACCCAAGCCACGCACACACAATTCACCATACACCCAAGCCACGCACATATAACTTACCATAAACCCAAGCCACGCACACGCACTCCGCCAGCACGACCACGATGATCGAATAAGCAGCGATGAACCAGTCGACCAGTAGAAAGATGTAGATACCTCCCTGGACAGTATATTCATCAAGCACTGGCACCATCAACATGATCATCATTATCATATTCATCAGGATTATCATGACTGTTTCCTCCTTCTTCTCGTCAATATCGCTGTCTTCCTCTTCCTATCATTTTTATTATTATTATTATGAGCATCAGCATCTTCGTTACCATCATTCAGCTGCTACTGCTGCTGCAGAACTAGCTGCTACTACTACTTCTACTACCACCACCACCACTGCTGCTGTTGCTGCTATTTGCATCTGTTCATCTTGTTTTGTTGTTTTTGTTTTCTCTGTCATGCAATCTTTGATGCTCGTACTAATTAACTGCCGTTCCTGTCAGATCGTGTGTCCAAATTGGGCTCTTCCAATGCCTGTGAGCACCGTGTGGACATCCCTACCCTCTGCAGGCGTGGGTCGCGTAGTGTGGATGGGGAGGGTGGAGGGTGGGGGGTGGGGGGGGGGGGGGCGAGTTCTAAACAGAGATGACTGGCCTAAAGATGCACAGCCTAAAAAAAAGAAAAGAACTGATTGATTGATGATCGCTTATATAGCGCTATTCTCCGCTCTCTTGAGCAGACTCACTGCTCTCGCATGTGGTTCTACATGAGTGACTAGCTTTATAGCGCGTTTTTTGAATATCCACCGAAGTGGTGTACTTACAGCGCTGGCATGGCTGGTGCTACGTGAAACTGCAGCCGTCTCGGCGCAAGTCATGTGTACACCATACAACCATGCTCCATATCACTTCATGCAAAGCCACATACATAAGGTGTATGCGTGTTTAGCTGTAACCTGCCACCTGCACTTTTGGCAGAATGACCGGGATCTTTTACGTGCTACTGCGGTAACACGGGGGTGGAACGGATACCGAAATAAGAGTCAGCACAGAAAGTCGACCCTGGAGAAGAAAATTCTCCCGCCGCTCCAGGAGGGATTCGAACCCGCGACCTTTCAATCACGAGTCAGGCGCTCTAACCACTGAGCTATCCCCGCGAAAACAAGGGAGGGGGTGGAGGAAAGACGGAGTTGAGTAACTGCAATGGGTTTTTCACAGTAGCAGGAAGGCTCAAAGTCCAGTAGACCTACAGATGAATTTAATACATTTCCACTGACACAACAGGCCATTCAGTCCTCCGTTCCGCCGCCTCATCGTTCCTGCATCACCATCTCCAGCCTTTAGCCTGTTGTGTTTATCTGCCTGCTTTGTTGACTGTGTGTCTGAATGCCCTTTGGGATGACTGACTGTAGGTAATGGGTTATTTTACTACAAAGAATCCCAACCCTGTGTTCTTGCCCTGTGTCTATTATCAGCAAGAAGACCGAGGCTAGGGTTGTGTCACAAGAACACCAGGTCTTGGAACTGACACCAGCAAGAACACCACGGCTTCGGTAGTGTCACAACACGCTGACACCAGCAAGAGCACCGAGTCTATGATTATTCAAGTGAAGTTGTCATGCGCTGCACAGTTATGTGTGGACTATCTTAATTAGCCATAATTAAACCCCTTGCATAACAGCATTCACCCTCCAGACATGGAGATACAATCTCCAAAGATGGGGTCTGCTGTCCATGTGTCAGTTTTTGTTTCTTTTTGTTGTTTTTTTGGAGGGCCAAACACGCAATTCTCTCACCTTGTGCAAAGCAGTTGTCAACCTACAATTGTGCTTTAGGGTATGAGACGGAAGGACAACTTTAATTTCCCGGTGGGCATGGGATTAATAACGCATTGTTAAACCAACTTTGGAACACCAAAAGAAACGAAAAAAAGAAGAAGAAAAAACCAAATGATTCTGTACATGTGTCATCATCATGAAATATTTATAAAGCGCGAACCTCTAGAGCTCTGCACGCTGTACAAAATTCAAATGTAAACTGCATCCAAGTTTAGACACTTCAACTGTAAGTTCAAGTAGGTACAGGCAGCCTCTGTGACGCCATGTTTCAGCAATTAGACTTTGAAAATTTGTGCATTTTCAACTGGCTATAACTTCGTTGAGTTGTCATAAAATGAAATGCATAAGGATTTTGAGCACATGCTGATATAAAAACTTGTATTCACAGTATTATGTTGTGAAGATCTATGGCCCGGGTCGTTTGAACATGAGCGCCACGGCGAACCTCGAGTGCATTTTCAACAGAGCTGATAAGATTTTGATTTCGTATCGGCTGATCAGTCGATATGAATTTTTAAAGCTTCTGCAAACGATTTCCGTCACAGAGTTAAAGTTTAGTGCTCTTATTTGATTGAAAATGTAAATTGAAATCAATGTGTTTAAACTCGACGAAGTACTTCCAGTAGTAGCTGTAGGAGTTATTGTTCTTGATTAGATTTACTTTCGTTTCCAGTTGCTAGTTTTTGACTTGTCCTGCACTAAGTCAACATGAAATCTCAATGAAATATTAACAGATATACTGATCCATACATCAAGTTAACCTTTCAGAGCAAGAGCAGTATTTACATAAAAAATAATGAGAAAACGTGTCTCCCAGCCCCATTCAAGTTTAGCAAACACTACTTTAATATCTTTCTCTGCCAGTTTGTTTCACAGTTGATGACAGCTATAGTATTCTAAAGGAAATCCTCACCCGCACAGGGAAAGGAAGACCCAAGAAATGTCCTGTCGCCACTGTTACCAACATGGCAACAAGCTTCTTCTGCAGTTGTGTCATTTGAAGGAATCTGCCAAAGACCAGACTGGCATACCAAGACTATGTTGCAAAATACTGCTGATATGTCTATGAACAATGCAATAACAGTAACTATTAGGCAAAATACACAACTTCCTCTAACCCAAGACAGAATTTCATGAGGATAGGTTGAATAGCAGCTTGCAGACAACCAACAGCACATGGAGCATGGACTATGCCAAAGACCAAACTTGCATACCCAAACTGCGTTGAAAAATACAACTGCTCTGTCTATGAACAGTGCAAAGAAATTAATTGTAAGGCACAGTACACAGCTCCTTCTAATTAATACCAAAAAATCTCAAGAAGATAGGTTGAACGGTTAAGAGGTTATGTACATTCTGCTAAATATGGGGATAAAATGGCACGAATCTTGCCTTTTGAAAGAAATCTCCTTTCTCTGACTGTCAGTGCGAGCATGTTTACTGTTCGCTATCAGTAGGAATACATCTAAAACAAGGTTTATAATCTGCTTTAATTCTTGCCAACATTTCATGAAGATAGGTTGAATGGTTCTGATAATATGTCTCAGTGAATATGGGTATAAAATGCCATGAGTACTTTGTAACAAAAGTGCTAATTGCACATTTTGTCATTTTTGAAGAGATGCCAAGGCCGTATGACAGCCCTAAAAAATAAAAGTTTTTAAATTGGTTCAATCCATATGTACAGTAGGCCATGTTGAGTAATTTAGGAGACATAATGTGTCCAAATAGTTGTGTGACATACTGCCAAACATTGTCCATCATAACGATTGCAAACCCCTAACAATTTCTACAAAGAAAAATAGCCTTATCCTTACTTTTATAGATAGAACGTTGATTTTTTTATTTTTTTTATTTTTTTTGTTTTGTTTATTCTTCATATTTTGTTATATTCCATTAGCTGCAGCAAACTGCATTCTTATCACATTTCATCACAGTTTTGGCTGCCGGTACCTACTTCAAGCGGAAAAGCACAATAACATTGACAACAAGCAATTCAAATCACAAAAAGCTAAGGAGGCAAGACCTACATTGCACACACATATACACCACGCACATTTGCATACATGAACACACACATGCACACACATAGGTATACACAAACACACATGTATACACACTATCTCATCAGTAGTGTTAGAAATCTATGTTGTGTTGGTTGTGATAGTGCTGTTAGTATTATGTCTGGAGAGGGTGGGGGGTTGAGGCAAAGGGGAGAGGGAGAGACAGGGGTTATTTTAGTACTAAAACTGTCAGTATGTTAGGTCCCTGGTTTGCCTGATACCTTCGATTTTAGTTTTCTATCTTTTTAATATGAGGGTTTGCTATGCTGTTTATATGATAGTACTGGTCTGAATAGAGATGTTCGTGTGTAGGTATTTTGACTGTTTGGGTTTAATTTGATGAGTTGTACTTTTCTTATTTGTTGAAAAAGCTTGACCTGTGAGTGCATGTGTTGACATGAGTAACTGGTGGGGTTGGCTGTTCGGATGTGTGTGTGCCCTCCAGACTCTAAGATAAAGTACTCTGTGTTTTATGTGTACTCATGTTCATGTATTATTATACTGTTTTTTTGTTTGTTTTTGTTTTTACTTGTATCTTTTATGCAGTCATAAGGCAGATTTCTATGTTATTCAAACAATAAAGATTCTGTATTATGTACACGCATGTACACACACACACACACACACACACACACACACACACACACACACACACACACACACACACACACAGAGCACATCGGTCAACTAAAATAATTTCAGAACACCTGTGTGTGTTGTGGAAGGGGGGGGGGGGGGAGAATTTGCAAGCAGTAGTTGGTTTTAAATCTGTGACCGACTCTCTACTTGACCCCTTTCAGTTCGCTTACAGAGCCAACAGGTCAGTGTTCCCTCATTTTTGCAGTGACTCAGTTATAATTCTTTACTTACAGCTGTAAAACATTCACTGTCTCCACGGTAATCAGGGTATCCAAACACTAGCTTTTAATTCTGTCTTCGAATGCCGTCTGCTTCCT
Source organism: Alviniconcha strummeri (assembly GCA_963584105.1). Classification (NCBI taxonomy): domain Eukaryota; kingdom Metazoa; phylum Mollusca; class Gastropoda; family Provannidae; genus Alviniconcha; species Alviniconcha strummeri. Next base: position 27,786,652 of record OY757542.1, read on the forward strand.
CGCCAGCTTTGTCCAGAGTAGCTTCCCCTAACCACACATGCTGTGTTGTTGCGCGAGGTGGGGCTGGGAGGAAGGGGGCGGGGGGTTGGGGGGTGGCTAGGTGTAAAAGGCTGGTGACGTCTACCGGCGAGCTACACTGGGCCCACTCCCATGTCAGCTGAGTTCAAGCGGGGATGCTTCTGCTGGGGCGTAGGATCTTGGAGGGGCCAGGGTCACGATGGGAGGAAAACAGGGTGATAAAATGGGCAGCCGGAGTAAGCTAGCCGGCATGGTTAATTAATTTGTTGTGTATCATTTTTTTAAATTCCTTTTATTAGAACAGTAATTTTTAAGAGGGGGACCTCGGGAAGAGACAATTTTTATGTGAAGTTATATCAGTGGGATTTCTCATGTATTTATGAATGACTTTTTGCCCGCTGGATGTTTGTTTGCTAAATTGTTGTAATCTAATGATGCTTTATGATTTAGTGGTGTGGATGTGTGATGAGTGTACTTTGCACCACAAAACATCTCTAGTGCAACTGTATTGACATTTGGCTATAAAGTTATATTGTTTGGTACTGTAAACAGATCCGGGCGTTGGGAGCGGTTGTGAATACAGTGTACCTGTGCAACGAGGACGAGTGACGTCAGCAGAAACACAGCGAACACGGCTGCAGTGACTAGCGTACGGCGACGACCGATGGTACTGGGAAAGTGGTCGCTCAAAGCGGTTAGGAAGGTCTCTGCCACCTGAAACTTGACGTACAACAAGCAAACACACATGGAAATATAAATTACTGAATAGCGTACCCCCAACCTGCCACCACGCCCCATCACCACCCTAAAGCGGCCTCCCCAACGTGTTCACTTGGAGACTGCAACTGACCCCTAACCAAAGGATTTAGTTCAAGACTGCCCCGTTTCCCTGACCAACGGGGTTACTTCGGACTGCCACCGACCTCTTACCAACGGGGTTACTTCAAGACTGCCCCATTTCCCTTACCAATAGGTTACTTCCAGACTGCCCCCTCTCCCTGACCAACGGGGTTACTTCAAGACTGCCCCCTCTCCATTACCAACGAGGTTACTTCAAGATTGCCCCTCTCCCTCCCCAACGGTGTTACCTCAAGATTGCCCCTCTCCTGATCAACGGGGTTACTTCAAGATTGCCCCCTCTCCTGATCAACGGGGTTACTTCATGACTGCCCACCTCTCCCTTACCAACAGGTTACTTCAAGACTGCCCCCTCTCCCTGACCAACGGGGTTACTTCAAGACTGCCACCAACCCCTTACCAACGGGGTTACTTCAAGACTGGCACCGATCCCTTACCAACGGGGTTACGTCCAGACTGCCACCGACCCGTTACCAACGGGGTTACTTCAACACTCTCCCTGACCAACGGAGTTACTTCAAGACTACCCGCGGCATCTCCCTTACCAACGGTGTTACTTCAAGACTGCCCCCTCTCCCTTACCAACGCGGTTAACTTCAAGACTGCCCCCTCTCCCTTACCAGCGGCGTTAACTTCAAGACTGCCACCGCTCCTTACCAACGGTGTTACTTCAAGACTGCCCCGTCTCCCTGACCAACGGGGTTACTTCAAGACTGCCCCTTCTCCCTGACCAACGGGGTTACTTCAAGATTGCCCCGTCTCCATCACCAACGGGGTTACTTCAAGATTATATCCTCTTGCTAACGGGTTAACTTCAAGACTGTTCCTCCTCCCTCCTTTTCTTCTTCTTTTTCTTTTCTTCTGTTTTGTTCTTCTTGTTGTTGATGATGGTTTTTGTTTTTGTTTTCTTAGTGTCAGATTTGTATATATATATGTCATATTATATATGTTATATTCCTTTACCGCAGTGTCCACTTTGCTCGCTAAACGGCCGGATTGGCAGGCCTGCGCGTCCGGCAGATTTACCTGGGAGTCCACGACGACCGTGATGATCATCAGGAAGAAGAGGACGGCCCAGAGCTGAGGCAGAGGCATCAGAGAGATGGCTTGTGGATACACGATGAACACCAGGCCTGGTCCTACACACACACACACACACACACACACACACACACACACACACACACACACACACACACACACACACACACACACACACAGAGAATTAAAACATCTATTTTTTTCTGATATTTTAATATATACGTTTATGCTGATCTTGTAAAGCACGGTGTGCTCACCCTTGTTGGTGAGATATGGTGGTATGGAAATGACCCTTATTATCATATTAATATGGATGCCACATTCTTCTTACCTGAGGAGACCACCTGATCGACGGCGACTCCCATTTCGTGGGCCATGTATCCCATGACGGAGAAGATGACGAACCCGCCGTAGAAACTCGTCCCTTCCCCCATTAAACTCAAAACCACAGCGTCCCTGTTTAAACAAAACCGTTATTCACCAACATGTTGCATGCAGAGGTGCTACTGACCCCCTACACCCACACCCTTAAGCCCTACCCCACCCCTAACCACTTTGCGCTCGTTGTGAACAAATAGGTCATTTACACATTTGACTGACCTGCACAGGTGTTATCTAGTTCTCTTTCTGTATGTCTATTTGTATGTCTCCATCTGTCTGTCTGTCTGTCTGTCTGTCTGTCTGTCTGTCTGTCTCTCTCCAGACAGCTTTAGACGTTTAGGTCCCAGGAGGTGGTGTGTGTGTTAAATGAAGCTGATGTTGCCATAATTACTCTGTGTGTGTGTGTGTGTGTGTGATTCTTTTTCCTGTTATCATTATTTTAGCGGTGATTCCTAATACTGAATCAAAACATATGCCTGTAGAGCTAGAACTTGAACTTGTAGGTAAGAATTATGTTTCTGTCGAATGACAGAGAAAAGTAAAAATATAAAAGTACATATGGGACGCGAATAAAGCACAAGGTTATTCCTTTTTTCTTTCTTTCTTTCTTTCGTTTTTTCTTTTCTTTTTAACGAAAGAAGTATATGCGCTTTTTACACAGGCCACTGAACGTATTAATGATGATGTTGAAGCTGTGGTCAAAGTGTTTAACAGTGCTGTCAAACTCGCAGGAGACTGTATAAAAAGTACCGTCACAAGCAGTAATATTAGTGGAAAACCTTGGTTAGACATTGAATGCATCGAAAAAGGTCGTGTCGTTCGTAAAGCGTTAACAAAATTCAGTGCAGTGAAACGTGATTCCAACAGCAATGAATTCAGAATTAATTACAATGAAGAAAGAAGAGAACACAAACCATTGAAACAAAAAAGGGCTGCAAAGAAAACATCATTAAAACGCTTGAAGAAAACGCGAAGGATACTAGAAAGTTCTGGAGTATGATCAAATCCACAATGAAGAAAGAACAACAGCACATCAGTTCTGTTACATTTCAAGTATGGTTTGATCACTTTAATAAAGTTTTAGACTGTGTAATTCTCTCTGTAAGTGATAACGAAGTTGAGAATAATGCTTTAGCAAGTACTTTTGGACCTATGGAATCTGTTGACACATTGGACGACGTCATTACTGTCTCAGAGGTACACACTGCAATTAAAGCACACTGCAACTCTGTGTTAAAGGACAATAAGGCTCCACATGGAGTAGGTATCGAATTTTTCAGATATTCAGCCCCTTGTGTTTTACATTTCTTGACCGAATGCTTTATTGAAATTAATCAGTACAGGTACGTTCCCTTCTGAATGGTCTGAATCGGTTATCCTTCCAATATACAACAAATGTGACGTCAGTTCTCCCAATAATTATAGAGGAATATCATTGCTAAACGTGGGTGGTAAATTATATAGCTATATTTTAAATAAGCGTTTCAATCAATGGATTGAAGATAACAAAATGCTAAATAAAGCACAAGCTGGCTTCAGACAAGGCTATAGTACAAGCGACCATGTGTCCACGCTCTTAGCTTTGGTACAGAAACAGCTCCTTAACCATGGGAAATTATACGTTCGTTTTATTGATTTTAAGAAAGCGTTTGACTTAATTGATAGGAATACTCTATGGTTAATTCTTTAAAAAAATGGTATTAGAGGCAAAATGCATGAGGTAGTCAAAAGTATGTATGAAGTTGTTAAGGCCAGAGTTCGAGTAGGTGGTGATCTCACTGAAGCATTCGTGTGTAGTCGAGGCCTCAAACAGGGGGACAGCTGTAGCCCAGTTTTGTTCTCCCTTCATATATTAACGAACTTGCCAATGAAATTGTTTTAAAAGACAAACACGGTATCACACTATCACCAGATATCTTACAAATTTTTATTATGCTTTACGCAGATGATGTTGTTCTCCTGTCTAATACCATTGCTGGCCCCCAACAACAGCCCAAAGTGATAAGGGACCCGGCAAAAATATTACACATTGTTAACTTTTAAAAAATCCCAAGTAGTTATTTTTAGAAACGGCGGATATATAGCTGCTAGAGAGAAATGGTTTTATGACGGTATGAAACTGAAAATTGTTGACCACTACAGATACTTAGGTATAATATTTTTCACTGGCGTAACATTTTCGTATGCGCTTAAAAATGTGTCTGACAGAGCCAGAAAGGGTGCACTGGGTATTCTTAGACTTCTGTGGAGGCTGGGAGAGCAATGTCCCAAACTATTCTTTAAGCTATTTGATTGCCAGATCCAACCAATGCTGACCTACGGGTCTGAGGTTTGGGGAATTATGGCTGACAGTAGTATAATTGAAAGAGTACATCTGTTTGCTATCAAACAATTTTTGAATGTTAACACAAGAACACCAAGCGCACTAGTTTATGGGGAAACCGGTAGATATCCTCTTTATGTTAACACATACACAAGATGTATTAAATATTGGCTGAACCTTGTAAGAATGCCAGACAACCGCCTCCCTTCCAAATCATACAAAGTGCTTTATGACTTACATTGTAAGAATAACATGGGTTTCTTATGTTTGTTTTACATTGCATCGATACGGTTTCGGATTCGTTTGGGAAAACCAAGGAGTCTGTAACACAAAAAGATTTTTGTGCGAGTTTAATAGCGATTAATTGACTGCTGTTTTCAAGTCTGGTACAGTGCCATGGCTTCAAAAGACCATCTTTCCTTCTATTCCTCATTTAAAAAAAGTAATTCTCTCGCAGATTATTTGTTTACTATTAAGAAAGCAGTTTTACGGTAGCATTTGGTCAGATTCACAATAGGCGTATCCCTTTAAAAACACATCGTCTGCGATATTCGAAAAGAACACCAGACATTTTTACCTGTCAGTTTTGCGACACGAATCAGATATTCATTTTCTATTAGTATGGCCAAAATATAAAACGCAAAGTGAAATGTATTTGCCTGCTAAATTTTATAACAGCCCATCTGCTTTTAAGGTGGCAATCCTGTTAGCAGATACAAGACTATCCTTTCCACTTGCAATCTATATTTCCAAGGCCTTCGAGCCAGTAGTATTAGCAACGCGATCCTAGCTTGATCGGGTATTGTGAGCCATATGCTTTTGTATCGCTGTTTACTTTTATCTCTTATTTTTGTGTTTGCAAGGGCACTCGCGTGTGTAGGTTTTCTTTGTCTGCGCGCGCGCGAATATGGGTGCGTGCTTGTGTCAGTGTGTTCGAGTTTGCGTGATTGCTTGCGTAGGTACGTGTGTGTGTGTGTGTGTGTGTGTGTGTGTGTGTGTGTGTGTGTGTGTGTGTGTGTGTGTGTGTGTGTGTGTGTGTGTGTGTAGGGAGAGAATCTCTGTTGGAATGTTTTGATGTTAAGATTGTTTATGCACATGACATATCCCCCCACCCCCCTGTTTGACATGGGCAGACGGCCTAGTTGAATAAACCATTCGTTCGTTCGTTCTCTCTCTCTTTCCCTCTCCTTCTATCTGTATGTCTCTCCCTGTCTGTCTGTCCGTCTCTCTCACGCACACACACGCAACGATACACGCACACACACTCACGCACGCACACACACACACACACACACACACACACACACACACACACACACACACACACACACACACACACACACACACACACACACACACAATGATACACGGACACACAGATGCCAAAAATTCGACCCTGGGCTTAGACGGAGAAAATTCAGTCCATGGTAACTGGGAAATAAGCGTGGCCAACCTGAGGCAGTTGTTGTTGAACTTGTTGTAGGAGGCCATGGTGATGATGCCTCCCCAGCCCGGGCCCAGAGAGTAGAACACCTGCAATGCCGCTTCTATCCACACCTGAAATCAACCGTATGTACGTCATACACGTGTGCGTGCGTGCGTGCGTGTGTGTGTGTGTGCTGTACAGAAAGATGTGAAAGGATCAAACACTATATCTTTCTTCACACAAATTCAGTTTATCAACACGCAGAAAATTGCTCTCGGTTTACAAAACAAACAAAAAATTAAGACGAGGTTGAAATGCAATGAACAAGGATACATCAACGCAGATAATGAGAGTTTTTTTGTTTATTTGTGTTTGTCGAACGTGAACCTGTCTCCTTGACGACGGCGGATCTGGAGAAATAATCAGCATTTTTTTATGTTTGTTTAGGGGAATCCACAAAGAACCAGCACATCTTCAGAAGCTATAATTGTAGGGAGATTCTGATAAGTCTGCACCCACATGCAGGGTGAAATCTACCTCCGAAGAAGTCATCTCGGGGTTTCCTTTGATGATGATGGTGGTGGTGGTGGTGGTGGTGGTGGTAATGATTATAATAATAATAATGGGTACTTTGAACGTCTAACCTGGATGCTTACATTAAGCGCTTACATTTTTAAACATCCATCTATTGACAACAAAGATTCAAATGCAGCTCCACACACACACACACACACACACACACACACACACACACACACACACACACACACACGCGCGCGCGCGCGCGCGCGTATTTCAGGGCAATGGGACTGAAGAAAAGGGTTTTTTTAAAGAAAAGAAAGAGAAACGTGTTCAAGAAATATTTAAAAGAATTGACAAAGAGGTACGTAGCATAATTATTACGATGGACAGAAACCGGGCGTTGGTTGCATGGCGGTAGTACGCATGTACGTCTCATATTCTGAGCTAACATTGTAACAACAACACGGCGTGGAGTCTCTAAGCTACCAGGCCGCTGATGACCTGGGGATCCAGCAGACGACTGAAGTCCGGAGTGATGTAGAACAGGATTCCACCTACGGACCCAGGAAGTGTCACCCCTCGTATCAGCAACGCCGTCAGAATCAGGTAAGGCAATGTGGCCGTTATGTACACAACCTGTGGGTCACATCACCGTCACCATCATAAATACCTTCATCACAGTCATCGTCACCATCATCAAAGTAAGCAGGACATTTGTCATTCATCGCAGACACCGTCATTGCAGTCGTTGTCACATTCAATATCATTATTGTCACCATCACCACAGTCATCACTATCATCACAGTCATGATATATTTTTATTATTATTATTCATCGTCGTCGTCATCATCATTATAATCATCACAATCAACGTCATGATCTTCATCGTCATCTCTGCTATCACCACGGTCAGCATCATCATAACAGTCGTCATCACATTCAGCATTATCATCGTCATCGTCACCACGGTCAGCATCATCATAACAGTCGTCATCACATTCAGCATTATCATCATCATCGTCACCACAGTCAGCATCATCATAACAGTCGTCATCACATTCATCCCCATCACCACAGTCATCAACAGCAGCACATTAATCATAAGATTTTATCATTAACATAATCATCATCAAGGTTGTTATCATTATCGTCACCGCATTCAATCATCGTCGTCATCATCAGTACAGTAATCACATTTGGATTCATCATTACCGCCACAGTCACCATCATTAGGGTGTATCATGTCATTACCCTGGAAGCAATTTGCAGAAATTCCACCAGTGTCAGTAGCAGCACGCAATGATGCTGTAATTCACTTTGTTTCGCATTTCCACATTATTTCGAATAAAATCGTGTTTAAACCAAGATGCAGGCTGGTCGAAGCTACGATGCTGCAGCTGGCTTTCCTCGAAAAAATATTCGCCCTGATATAGCCGTCATGGTCGACTGAGCATTAAAAATTAGTTATACAATTATAATGATATGAACTGTTTGAAAGGCAGCTTTGGCAAAACGTCTGAGAGACGGGATGGAACGCATAATTAAGGGCTTTTCTGCAGACATTCTTGAAGTGAACCAAACTGAACTATATAATTATAGACTGTCTCCCCTCAAAGAAAGCAACCGGCATTTCTCTTGGGGTAAAAGTAACAGCCACCATCTGCACTGGGTGTAGCTGGGGGGCTGCGACCGCTATGTGTATGTCGCCTCCACTATTGTGAATGACTACATGGTTAGCCTCTATAACAGTGTTGAGCTCACTTTCCCACTGGATCTGATTCCCTTGATGAGAGCGAAGAAGATGAAGACCATTGTCACACACTGTGCCAGCACGAGATGCCACACCAGGTGTCCTGTGTCGTACAGTCCGCTTGACTGTTCGAGGACGTTGTGTCTGAAACCAACACGGACACGGACACATACATACAGAGAGACAGATACACAGGCA
>OY757542.1:27797668-27812668 GCA_963584105.1 Alviniconcha strummeri
CCGTTCCCTGCCTTCGGGACGTCATATGGTATGATTGGCACAGTTCTCTCCATTGAAACTGGCTTATAGGATGCTATACATCTTCCCGCCTGAATTGCAGCCTCTTGCGATTCTCAAAAAAACAGCAATTTGGGGCTGCTTAGACCCCTCCCCCCCCCCCACCTCCACCCACCCCCACACACAGAGCAACAACGACAACAATAACAAAAACATGAAAACAAAAAAGAAGAAAGAAAGAAAAGAATAGGCAATAGGCAATATAATCTGTTAACAATTTTGGGGGTTTTGAGTGTCCGAGGACTTACCCGACCACGCCTCTGAAGTGTGATTGGTCCAAGCCATCGTGACGTTTTGGAAACTCGAGGAGCTATTGGCTGCTGTGCTGTTGAGAGCGCGTGACAGAAGGTCTGTGCATCTGGGTGTGTTCCACCACTGACCGCAGAGCGACCAGGGAACCACGTCGCGGAAGGAAGCCACCACATAATACATGGCCCAGGCCATGATGGTGTTGAAGTACCAGAATACAATGGTGGACGCAATGCAAGATGCTATTCCCGCTCCTGAAAAGGGATATTAAAATGTGATATGCAAGCTTTTTTCGTGGGGGAATTTAGAGTTGACTAGACATTGGAGCAATCTGTTGTTTACCCGTCTTTCTGGAAACGTGCTTATAGGTCATATATAACGGGCTTTTAACTAGGTGATTACGAGCTAAAAAAATATTAATAAAATTTCATCGATTTACATTCAGATTTTCTTGTTATCATATTGGTGCTGCTTATAATTACTGACTAGAAATCCGCCATGAAACAGAGGAATCAATTCCAATAATGTTTGTTAGTCATAATTATTCAGAAAAATGTTAACAGGCAAAAGACAATCCCAGCAAACATGCTGGAACCGGCCCAGATACGGTTCAGATCCGGCCTGGAAGCGGTTGGCCGGAACCGAGCCTGATGATTCTTGCACACCAGCCTGCTTCCGGATTGGATCCATTTGGCCACAACCGGACATGGCCATCCAGAACCAAATCGGATCTGGGCCGGTTGCGTTTTGCCAGAACCGAGCCAGTTCCGTTTTGCGAGAAACGGGCCCGATGATTCTTGCACACCGGCTTGCTTCCAGACCGGATCCGTTTGGCCATGACCGGACATGGCCATCCAGAGTCAAATCGGATTCGGGCCGGTTGCGTTTTGCCAGAACAGGGCCGGTTCCGTTTTGCCAGAACAGGGCCGGTTCCGTTTTGCCAGAACAGGGCCGGTTGCGTTTTGCCAGAACAAGGCCGGTTCCGTTTTGCCAGAACCAGGCCCGATGATTCTTGCACACCAGCTTGCTTCCGGACCGGATCCGTTTGGCCACAACCTGACATGGCCATCCAAAACCAAATCGGAGCCGGGCCGGTTTCGCACAATATGATCTAGGCCGTCCGTGGAAGAACGGAACCAAATCGAATGCGGGAAACAGGAAGCAGGCCGGTTACGTTTTGCCAGAACCGGGCCCAATGAATTTTGCACACCGGTTTGCTTCCGGATCGGATCCATTTGGCCACAACCTGACATGGCCATCAAGACCCAAATCGCACTGTATGATCCGGGCCGTTTGTGGAAAAACGACACCGAATCAGATGCTGGGAAACTGGAAGTGGGGCGGTTGTGTTTAACGGAACCGGGAACCATGATTCTTGCACACCGGCTTGCTTCAAGATCAGATCCGTTTGGCCACAACCTGACATGGCCATCCGGAACCGAATCAGATCCGGGCCGGTGTCGCACAATATGATCCGGGCCGTCTGTGAAAGAACGGAACCGAATTGGATGCAGGAAACTGGAAGCGGGCCAGTTCCATTTTGCTAGAACCGGGCCCAATGATTTCTGCACACCGGTTTGCTTCCGGAACGGATCCTCTTGGCCACAACCTGACAAGGCCATCCAGAATCAAATCAAAACCGGCCGGTTTGGTTCCGAATGGCTGTCAGGTTGTGGCAAAACGGATCCGGTCAGGAAGAAATCCGGTGTGCAGAAATCTTCGGGCCTGGTTCTGGCAAAACGGAACCGGCCCGCTTCCAGTGTCCCACATCCGATTCGGTTCCGTTCTTCCAAAGTCAGCCTCAGTCATACTGTGCGAAACCAACCCAGATCTGATTTGGATCCGGATGGCTGTCAGGTGGTGGCCAAACTGATCCAGTCCAGAAGAAAGCCGGTGTGCAAGAATCATCCGGCCCTGTTTTGGCAAAACGAACCAGCCCGCTACCAGTTTCTAACCTCCGATTCGGTTCTGTTCTTCCAAAGATGGTACGGATTATATTGTGCAAAACCGGCCCGGATCACAGACATGCACGCACGCACAGACACTGACGGAGATTACCATTTATTTTGTAAAGTTTTACATCTGTTCAAATCAACTTCAACATTTCGTGGCTGCGGTGGTTCAGCATGTGTCTTGCGCCTTCCTCAGACATCGTGGTAGGTTCTGTCAATAATCTTCTTTCAAATCGTATTGACCAAAATGCCATGAAAAGAGCTTAAGCAAAAACTTAAATCTTTCTTGAAGTGGCTGATATATTAGGCAAATAATGAAATTGAATCTCAGTGAAAATTGACGATGCAGAGCATAAACTGAACTGATCAACATTGTGAGGCAGGTTAGGTCACACCTTGGGCTGGTTTGAGCAACTCTAATTCTGGTTCGTTTCACAAGTCTTGTGATGCTTTATCTGCAAACCACTGCATTTGTCCGTTGTTTAATGTGCAACGGTAAAATCGGGTGGCTGGGGGTGGGGGGTAACTGCTACCAGCAGCACAGTCTTCACGATTTATTATCACAGCCAGTAAAGTGTCAATTCAATCTGATAGTCATGCGTTACACTGATGTTCGAATTCTCTTGGCAATGAAAGCAAAAAATCTGTAGATTCAGCAGTACTAACTCAACCAAACTGAGTTCCGCTTGGCTTGGTAGACGCGTTAGCAGTCACGTCAAAGTGGGGTGACCTGACACACATAGCAGGGACAGCTGCAAACATGGTAGGGCCACCTCACAGATGGTTGACGTTGCTGGAGTCAGATTAGTGATGGCTGACGTGGCTCAAGTTATACTGGGGATGGTTGACGTCGCACAAGAGACAATGACAAAGCTGGAGACATGTCAGGACTGGCTGACGTAGCTGGTCATAACTTGATCAGACTGGATTCACAAACTGACGTGGCTGAAATTGGATCAGGGAAAGCTGTTAGTTGGCTAGTAATTGGATTTTAACCACACACAGACATTTCAGGACAATCAAGCTCCGCAGTAAGCAAATGCACATTTTAAGAACTCTTTAATATATATATATAAACTCTTTCTCAAGTCAAATCCACAAAAGCAATCCCTAAACAGACATAATCAAAACACACATGTATATTTACAAACATCAACACATATTTTTAAAGATTTAGTCTCTTCAATATTGTCTAGTTGAAAGACCTTAAAAAATAATAAAAAATAAAAGAAGAAAAGAAAAAGAGACTAGTATCGTCGCCCATTCCATCTGATTGATAGAGACCAGATTAAAGACAATTATTTAACAAATCAAAGAGAGAGAGGGTTGTTGAAGTGTTGCTTTACGTCCACAGAAACCGTAGGATTATTAGGGACAGGAGCCCAGGACGGCCAATTCGACTTTCACACAGCTCCTGAGAGAGAGAGAGAGAGAGAGAGAGAGAGAGAGAGAGAGAGAGAGAGAGAGAGAGAGAGAGAGAGAGAGAGAGAGAGAGAGAGAGAGAGAGAGAGAGAGCATCTGTCCATGTCCGATTGGGAGGTGGATGATGCATGTGGTACAGAGATGCTATCTGTTACACAGAATCAATCTATTCATATACATACTAACAATATTTAACCAAACACCGTACACAGACATATGCACACACAGACACATACAGATAAAAACACACACATACATATACACACACACACACGCACACACACACACACACACACACACACACACACACACACACACACACACACACACACACACACACACACACACATGCATGGAGTATGAAAAGCATACTTTAAAAAATCAAGCATTTTACACTGACCACGCTGTTACTGCTAAAACTTCTCAACTCGAATGCCTTAGAAATAAAGATTGCAAGTGGTAAAGTTTATTTTGTATCTGCTAGTAAACTGCCATTTTAAACGCTGATGGACGGAGCTGGAAATTTTCAAGCGTGTATGTTTCCCTGAGAGTTTTATATTTGGGACAATCAAAGAGGAAATTGTTTCGTCAATGTCTTTACGAAATGGGCATGCATAATGTTCTTGTGAACTGTCAATGCACCACAGACGGTGGGCCTCGAGAGGAGATATTCCTAGTCTGAATCTAATCAAGTTTCTTCTTTCTTTATGACAGACAAATATTAGGTAGGGGAACGACTTTGTTTAGATGAGGAGTAAAAAGCAAGGCGATCCCTCGAAACCATAAAGCTATGCTATTTTTGGAAAAATCGGTCAACCTCTATGTAAATTCACATATAAAATTATTCACATTACACACACTCCAAACTCGTATCGGTACAGTGTAAGGCGCTCGCGTTGTTCTTATTTTCGGTTGTTGAATTATTCTTATTTTTAGAATGCAAAGTATCAAGCATTTTGTACGCCTTAGAAGGAAGGCGATTCTCTGGCATTGTAACAATGTCCATCCAATATCTAATGCATTTTACATTAGTTATTATGTAAAGAGGGTACCCACTACCTTTTTTCTCTCTCCATTATCCACTCGTCGTTCTTGTGCTAATATTTAGCAATCGTCGGAAATGCAAATGAATGCGCTTTCGGAATTGCACAGTAATCAGGCATGATACCCCAAATTTCAGCACCATGCGTTAGCATAGGCTGAAAGGAAGGAGACAGACAGGCAGACAGACAGAGACAGACAGAGGGAGAGCGAGAAAGAGAGGCAGACAGACAGAGAGGGTGGTGGGGTGGTGGTGGAGAGATTGAGACAGAAAGAGGGAGAGAGACACAGGAGGGGGAGACAGAGAGTGAAAGAGACAGAGACAGGGAGGTTGTTCACCTCACCGACAGTTGTCAGTGTCTCACTAGAACAAAGGGAAGTGGTTGGCAATAGAACAAGGGAGGTTGTTTAAAACCCAGAGGGCTAGGAACGTTATTCTAAAAACTCCGCGCAGTGAGTTGCCGCGGCTTTGAGACGAGGAATAAGATTACAGCAGGAAAAAAATCGAACTGTCCGCCGACTATACGATCTCAGTTTCGAGCAAGGAGATAAAAAAAGTGCGTGTTGATTCCGATGCCGAGGGTCTTTTGACCGATCGGTCACACGGTTGAACCGCCACCTGGATTTGTCCAAGTGTTGACTGAGATAATCAGTCAGGAGAGAGATGTTTCGTGGTAGAATGAGCGGCTAGCCGGCCGTACCTTTAATTGATCGAGCGGCCACTGGTGAGAGCGATGCCAGGTGGAAATTGGAACGTACACTGGCACTCCATTCCTGGCCATTATGCACACCCAGCAATAATCTTCACCTGTACGCGACACACCCACATTCCCGCCCACGCCATCCGTTATCTCCCTTGAGGGGTGTGGATCACGAAATAAAGTAGGAACCGTCGCCTCTGCACGACACTGTTACTGAGTAAATTCACTTATCTCCACTCCGGTTAGGTTTCAAAACCGAGGAGAGCCGATTTTCGGTTAATTCTGCCCTTGATTTTGTCTCTTTTTCCGAGGCAAAAGAATTGTGATAGGTGTGTGAGCAAGGGGCGGCCAGCTCTGCGTGTAGACAGAGATAAAAGTCGGCGATCGTGGCTAGGGATCATTCGTAACGCTGATTTTATGGAACACGAAAAATGCAGACAGAACCTGACAGAGAGAGAGAGAGAGAGAGAGAGAGAGAGAGAGAGAGAGAGAGAGAGAGAGAGAGAGAGAGAGAGAGAGAGAGAGAGATTGATGGGAGATTGATTGATGGTTTAATACTCTTGTAGGCTAACAGCCCATTGAGCATAGACGAAATAATAAAACAGTTGTTCCCGAAACGCGCGCGGTATGTACAGAGAGAGAGAGAGAGAGAGAGAGAGAGAGAGAGAGAGAGAGAGAGAGAGAGAGAGAGAGAGAGAGAGAGAGAGAGAGAGAGAGAACATTCTGAGGAATGGATAAGAACAATAAAACAAAGTTTAAAATGTTATACAAAATTAATGCATAATGGCAACTCACAGTGCCATTTGCAGCAAACTGCACATGCCACCTATATACTAGGTTGGTCCAGCCTCTCTTTAGCACTGCACATGGTTTCACAAACTGATGTTTCTCACTCAGCACTTTGTGTGATTGTGAACCAGAACAGCATTAAAAAATAAAATAAAAAATGTAACCGAGTGTATTGTATACATGTTCCGGGCCATGACCCTATAACCTTTTCTTTCCGGTCCTTTTCCTTTTTGATTGGGTGGGGGGTTTATGGCCCAATTATCTAAGGTGTTAAAAGTTGTGTGCTGGGCCGGCAGCGTCCCTTTTCCCCCAGTGTCCCTGCAGAGGCAGGTTTTTGTTAACTGTTGCGGCCGGTGTTCACGTGTTTTCATCAGGGGAGAGCCTACACTGTTTCCTGGTTGGTTGGTGTACAAATAAAAGTTATGTTATAGCAACCTCTGACTTGTGACTCTTCATCCATGCTTCCAACCTGCTTCCCTCAACTCCCCATCCCCACTCCCCTACAATTTTTTTTTTTTAACGATGTTAATGCCAATATATATGTATATTTCACTTACCAAAGAAAAAGGAGGAAAAAAGAAAAAGAAAAAATGTGAGCACTCAAGACAAAATATTGTTTTTTGCAAAACACTAAACAGGCAATTGTATGGCATAACAAAACAAAATTGCAAAAGGTTCAAGACAGCTGCACTTTAATGGACCTGCCTACCTGAATTTTTTTTTTTTAGTAGCATTCACCTTTCTAGAGATAACAGAAGATCTATATCAAAACCAAACACACACACACACACACACACACACACACACACACACACACACACACACACACACACACACACACACACACACAAAACTGAAAACAGCTACATTCCTCTTTGTGGATAGACAGACAATCTATACATAACTGGCTTTTTTATGATTCTATCTGTGTGAAGATCAATTTCTTAACTGGCTTTTTGATGGTTCTGTCAGGGTGAAGCAGGTCTTATGAAAACAATCCTCATTCATAGTTCTTTAAACTTTCAAGCAGATCATAATTATGTGCACAACCACCAATGGCACATATTCCAAACAAGGTGTGTCACTTGCGCAGCTAAATACCCTGTTGTGTGCCCATATACTTCAAGTCATTGTCATTATAAGCATACAGTATAAATGCCAAGTTTGTATTCACTACATCTGTTTATAATATTAGTTGCAGTACATCAACACATATAATTTGATTGCAAATATTTCACTGGTACAGAAAATATAGGATCATCAAACAAGTGAAATTCTAAACCACCACTGTGACCTTGACCATTGCTTGAACACAGCAATCCAATATTTTCATTGGATGTTTTCACTTATGATTATCTACTATCAAACTGAGCTTGGATGCAAATGAATCATAATTTACAAGTCATATTTTGATAATATAAATTTAACCTTCACTGTGACCTTGCTCTTGATAATACACCACCATACTAAGTTTGGTTGCACACGATTAAAAGGTTCAGAGAATGTCTTCCGAACAAAGCCTGGACATACAGAAGAGCATAGTGATTCCAGTATACCACCCAACTTAATTGTTATTAAGGGTACAGAAAGGCAGTCTCAGCAACATAATTTCACTTACGTATAATACAACACAGAGCTTGGAGATACTTGTTCAGGGTATTGTCAACAACAACAACAAATCTATAAACATTTACAAATATGAATCATGAAATTAAAAAAATCCTAAATTTCATAGTAGCCGATACACCAGTGCAGTTCACGCAGAAATGTTCCAATAATCTGAGCGAGACTGCACCACAGTAATATTTATGTGACCCAGTACTCTAAAAAGCTGAACCAAACCATCCTCAACACAATCACTGACAAAGGTAGAGTTCAAATCAATCCAAAGTTTGAGTCGTCACATTTCTGGTGTCCACGAAAATCGCAACACACCAACACTCAACTGGCCAGCCAACCCAAAACTGGTATCACATACCTTTTTGCAGCTAGGAGCAGCGTATCTCTCCAGCCTCTGCTTCTTCCAACCATCCCTCTCTGCTGCAAACTTGACCATTATTTTATATCACCATCAGCTTCACCATCTGTAGCTCCAGCTGCGCAGGCATTCTTGCAAATGGCTCCTGGAACATCACAAGGAATGGGCACTGGGACCTCTCATATTTCTGATCATGTTAGCCATACAAGTTTGATTACGAGAGTAAAAACACTGATGAACAATAGCATGGGGAATATTTGGTCTGCCAACAACCTCTGACCACTACTATTGGTCTGCAAACAATATAAACAAGTAACTTTCAAGGTAATGGGAAATGGTATTGTAACCGAGTGTATTGTATACATGTTCCGGGCCATGACCCTTTAATCGTTTCTTTCCGGTCCTTTTCCTTTTTGATTGGGTGGGGGGTTTATGGCCCCAATTATCTACGGTGTTAAAAGTTGTGTGCTGGGCCGGCAGCGTCAGGGTTCCAGGCGAGATCAAAAGATCTAGAGATCTTAGAGGAGGGAGGTGGAGCTGGACACTCACATTTGCCCAGAAGAGATCATGAGTAGGGAGGTGGCGCTGGGCTGAGCAAGTTGGACGTCTTTTGCTTCGAGTTGTCCAAGTTGTTCGTCAACAGCGGTGCAACAGACATTGTCTTAGTGACTCTGTCCAGCACAACAGTTGAAAGAGCAATTGCGCAGTGCACAAGTCGCTGGGCAATGGCGAGGGGACACCGCCTTAACACTTCCATTGTTCTGGCGGCGGTCCGCGGTCTCTCCGGTCTTTTTCGGGCGGTTTCCGCGGTGGAGCCTTTCACTCTCTCGTCCCCTTCCCACTCTGTCCCCGTCCCTAATAGGCCATCTCGCCTCCGTGGACGTTAAGCAACATGAAAACAAGCGGCAGCGTCCCTTTTCCCCCAGTGTCCCTGCAGAGGCAGGTTGTTTGTTTACTGTTGCGGCCGGTGTTCATGTTTTCATCACAGGGGAGAGCCTACACTGTTTCCTGGTTGGTTGCATGGTGTACAAATAAATGTTATGTTGTAGCAACCTCTGACTTGTGGCTCTTCCTTCATGCTTCCAACCTGCTTTCTCAACTCCCCACCCCACTCCCCTACAGTATAAAAAGGCAAAGCTCAGTAAAAACTATAATTATACTGCAAAGTTGGGCATTCATTTTTTTAATATTATGTTTGACATTAGTTCATTTTTTTTAGCAATTACATCCCATAAATTACTGGCAGAGCAATAGAGTGCAATGACCAAAAAAGTAACAAATCCAGTCCTGGGTCTTGCCTCGCATGCCACACTGTAAGCATTTGGTGTGGGTGTGTTTGTGTGTCTTACACATGGTGAGAGGCTGGGTGCAACAGGATAGTGGCATTGTTCATCTGGCTACACAAGCTGTAGGTCTACTTCTGCGTTGGATTTTATTAAGAATGACATGGTGAAGGGGAAGGGAGTGATGTGAAATAATGCACACGGAGATGGCACTGCACAGTAAGACGAAATCTTTTTGTTCTGCTGTTTTATGGCGTTTACAGCCCTGAAACTAAATGTACCAACTGTCATGTCATCAGGGGAAATCACCAGTGAATATTTTCAGTCTGGAATAATTCACTGCAAGAGAGTGATACTTAATTTAATTCGGTTGCACAACTTATTGTCCTAAATTCGTAATAAACAACTGTCAGATCTGGTGGCCTACAGCGGCAGTATCTATGTTTGAGTAGTTTTATGTGATGAATGTGGGGTTGACAGGGCAACACTCCGCCAGTGGTGCAAGCCACTTGGGTGAGCTCTTGTTGCAGACAATTATTATGCCATTATTACTAGTACTTGAAGTTTATGACATTAATTTATACGATGTAGACTTATACAGAGGCTGCTCTTAAATGTTTTAATATAAATATGATGTTTCCAGTCACTTTTTCTTCTTCTTTTTCCTTTTAAAGTAAAAGTCCAAGGTTTTTAAGTATGCCAAATGACCATAGAAATGATTGAGAAATGAGTCACTAGTTTCAGGTTTAATAAAATATAAAATAAAAATAAATGTTTAATTGGGTTTTTAATCAATTTTGTTTTCTGTAGGCTTCCCCGGAAATGACGTCAGTCTGGGGAGTCGGTGCGGTTGCCATCTTAGATTCTTCAGTAAACTGTGTATGCGTGTGGTCGACAAAAAAGTTAACTATGCCGGCCTACTGTATTGCCGCGAACTGTAACAATTCGCAGACGACCCCAGCTATAACAATGCACGAGCTCCCGCGCAATCGACCCGCAGTGAGGCGAAAGTGGATCAAGTTTATACAATTCAAACGAGCTGACTTTCTTGCTGCGCCGCATCTCGCCCATTTGTGTAGCAAGCACTTCAGTGAGTGCGATTTCGCAAACCCCATGGAATACCGCACGTCGAAGCTGACACGATGTTCCGGTACTCTTTCAAAATCCTGCCTGACAGGCTCAAACTGATACGGCTGTATCCTTGTGGGTCTCTCGGGCAAAGTATCAGTTTCGTCTTAGGAGCTCGAGTTGGCCATTTCGCAGGGACTCCCCAGAGTGACGTGGTAGGGATATGGTCACGTGATTTGGGCGTCATGGCGAAGCTTTCGGTACAACAGAAAATGCCTTTTTTTCGTCCATTTATAACCCTCAGATCACAGTTTCACCTGCATCATCGTTCTCAGCAAGCTTTAACGGAAATCGTGTCAAAAATCACCCCTAACCTTGGACTTGTCCTGTAACCCTGTTTTCTTTGCTGTGGTGATTTTTCATATAGGGATTGCTGTGAATCATTCAATCAGTAAATATGTGAGTGGGCTAATACTTGGCACTGTGAAACATTTTTACTTTTGTAGAAATAAAAAATATTCTGTCTTGCATGAAAATCTCACTGTTACATTTTAGGACACACACACACACACACACACACACACACACACACACACACACACACACACACACACACACACAAACACACACTCACACATGCACATACAGCGATTCAGAGGTCCAATATGGCCTAAAATAAAAAGCATTCATACCAACAATGTTTTCTTTTTGCTGAAAATGAGAATGCTATAATTTCCTTTAAACACAGCTTTAAATTAATCATGACATAATTTGTATATATACGTTATACTTTTTGTTTTGTGACTCAGAAGCTGAACAAACCAAAAGATCTACATATTTAAATGCCTTTTATTTAATTGTTAAATACCCATTAATGTGGTATGTGTATAAATTGTCTTTCCTTTTGCTAGTCAAAATACTGATTTAATGAAAATCAGTGCATGGCCTGGTAATGCCCCCCCCCCCCCCCCCCCCCAAAAAAAAAAAAAAAAAAAAAACACACACACGCACAACTTAATTAGGAGTCATAACTGTCAGCAATTTGATTTTGGCATGTTTTTTTCACCCCTTTTCCCTCTGGTCTGTTAGTATGTGGCCCATCATCTACCTTGTTCCCTGACAGAGCTGCCTCTAACTGTATTCAGACTGGTTGCCTGTAACAGAAATATAGCATGAAGTCTATAACTGCCAGTGTCAACATCTGTTTCAGATGCCACATGTTCTCAGGTTCTCATGATCTTTTCCTACTTGTTCAGGAGGATACTAGATCAAAGCACACACACACACACACACACACACACACACACACACACACACACACACACACACAGGGGGAGGGGGGTTGTAAATATTCATGCAGTGTCTAAAGTATTGATTGTGGTGGTACAGTTTACATTCCAAACATTACAGTTTATTTACACTACTTAATAGGATTTCCACCTTGGGTATTTACAAAAATGGAGTCACATATTTTATAAATATCAACATATAATAATAAAGGGTAGTTCTTAGTCTTACATATTGCAAATCTTTCCACAGAAAACAACAACAAAAACTGAATCAGTGATAGCTCTAACACACCATTTACCATCTGAGTCAATTTTGAGAAGAGGGCTGTTCTTTGGGCTGGGCTGGCATATTACAGCTTTCTTCTGGGGGCCTTCTCCTTGTCACTGTGGCTGCTGTACAAACTACAATGCCCTTGGCCTATATACAAAAAAGCAATGGCTGAATGAGTCAGTGTAATCCTTTTTCGTGTATAGCAGTATGAACAGAGCTTGGCCAGGTCTGCATTAAAATGTTCACTTCAGACTCTCCTTCTCAATTTGTATTGAGCCAATCATGACCACTGGGAGTTAAACCCATTAATGAACAATTAATACATCATGTAAGCACACTCTCCTAAACCCATTAATGAACAATTAATATATCATGTAAGCACACCCTCCTAAGGAGTATATAACATTAGCTTCTAATTCCATATTTCAACTGCAGTTAACGTTTCATTCATGGACATGTCCTAACAGTTAAGTCCATGTGCAATTTTCATCTGTTTAGAAGCCAAAGCGGCATTGTGCTGTCTGCCTTTTTGAAGCCCACATTGGTGCTTTAGCTGAAGGTCTTTTAGAGATTCTGCCAACAGTTCTGACTGATTCAGTGTTGGGTACAGAACCTTTTCTGTGACCTGGTCTTCATTATGTGGAAAAATCTCCAGAATCCTGAAAAGGGATAATAGGTAGAAGAAGAAAAATTCGACTGTGCGTATAGGTTTATTCTTAATATTCCTCAGTGGAACTTGCACAATATCCTCACTGATATCTGTCTCTAGATTTGAAGTGTAGTACATCTCCTTGAAGTGTTTTAAAAATGGAAGTCATCTTGAAAAGAAAAAACATGATTGTAATTAAGCCTTTATTGTAATCATGCATCAAAAACAGTATACAGATCTTTCACTTTAACTGTTTTGTTAAATTTTTAATAACTGACACTTGACAGTTCAAGGTTTTGTAGATATGATACCATTAAGTTCATTCTGTTGACTTTACCGACTGCATGTCTAAATAATGGAGGAAAACAAATGAAATACAACTTAGTCATGATGAAAACAAGAGTGTAACAACTAGTCAACAGAAACTAAAAAATAAATAAATAAAATCAACTGTTGCACTTACATGCTGAGCCTAGTGCCCAGACAACATACTGCTCCCATATGTCCTTTTGCAGATGTTTCACCAGCTCTGGGACCTTTTGCATCCTCTGTGCTTGGCCAGAATCAGAGTGCAACTTGTGTGCTAAAACAGAATATGAAATCAGTTACGTATATGAGCAGTTCAACTTGGATATATATTGATAAAATTGACTGCTGACTTACTACCAGTAATCTATAGTTCGACTTGTCCTGTATCATGCATGCTTTCACTTATCATGCTTTAACTGTTTAAGTGTACTTACTTTCACCATGTTACTGGTCATTTCTGTGACAAAACAAAAGAGTACACTGCAAGTTAAATATTAAGTACCATAGTACTGAAGTACACAAAGCAAATTATACCATGCCTCTCTTTCTTAAGTTTAAATCATAAGGAAGATTATGGCCGGAACAGTCTGGGTTCATTTTTTAGTACTAGTTTTTAACTAAAAGTAGGTTTATTTTGACAGAAATAATAAGAAAATGGGAACTTACATTGTCTTCATCTGCTTTTTTCTCCAGCCATGTTGAGTGCACCACCTCCACAAGATTTTCTTCTACAAATCTGACAACCACATACTGTCCTAAAATTTGAAACAGGCATATCTTCTGTTCAAATTTAGCAAACTGATTTAATTGTAAAGTGGAAGTTGCACTGTTAAGTGAACTTGAGTTTAAACACCAAGTGACCATGGCTAGGGGGGAGGGAGGGGGGAGGGGGGGGAGGGGGGCATGAGAGCACTGAGGTGCCGGGGTGTCCAGAGGACAGGAAGCGGGATAGAGGGAGGGGAGGGAGAGGTGTAGTGGCGAGTAGGGGATGGGAGGGCCTATAAGGGCCGGTTGTTTAGGTGAGGAGGCGGAGAAAACGGGTAAATGGACAGGCAAGGAGAGAATCTGGTCCTCTGTGCAGCGCCAGCGAAATTGCAACATCTCACCGCTAACATGGCCAGCCTGTTTAATTCTGGAGCGTTTTTGTCCGAATGGCGACTCCCTAAAGCTGTCGCCAAGGCTCTTGGCGAGGAAGGGTTTTGTTCCAAAGCAGCCTTACTGGGCCTCACAGAAGAGGACATCCGCAGCTTTGACCTGAAGGAGGAGGAGATGGCGGCCCTACGCACGGCTGTGGGCCAGTTGCAGGCCGAGGGGGGCGGCGGGCCACTCGCCCCCCAAAACTGCCACACCTGCACTGTCCTGACGTCCGTCCGTGCTCCTGCACGACCTGCTGACAACCAACGCTGACGGGGTGGACATCGGTGCCAGGGCAACCGCCAGGGTAGATCTGGACCTCCAGTTCTACCTCCAAAAGGCGTCAGGTGAGGCAAAGCCGCACTTGATTACAGATTTTGTGTCGGATACTCTTCTACAAATCTGACAACCACAGACTGTCCTAAAATTTGAAACAGGCATATCTTCTGTTCAAATTTAGCAAACTGATTTAATTGTAAAATAGCACGAGCAACAATTGCTAAAACAATGACGAAGAAGAGAATGTGCTTACAAACACTTAGAAAGAACTAGCAAAAATAGGCTTCAACTGTTCAAGCTTACCCGGACTCAGATTGAGATAATATCTGCATCCATTCTGCCCAATTTGTAGTTTCATAAGACCCAAACTATGAGGAAGGGCAACATTTTGAACCTTACTAAATTGGTTTAAAAAGGAAACAAACAAAAACTCTGAATCAGCCTGCGGGCTTGAGAGATTGCAAAACTTTGGTAGTTTGAACGTTAATGAAATATTCCAAGAAAAAAATAATTAAAAAATGAAACGGTT
>OY757542.1:27821445-27898945 GCA_963584105.1 Alviniconcha strummeri
TTTGGCTTAATTCAGCATGCAACTGCTGGACAGTTTCATGTGTAACCGAGTGTACTGTATACATGTTCCGGGCCATGACCCTATAACCTTTTCTTTCCGGTCCTTTTTGATTGGGTGGTTTTTTTATGGCCCAATTATCTAAGGTGTTAAAAGTTGTGTGCTGGGCCGGCAGCGTCCCTTTTCCCCCAGTGTCCCTGCAGAGGCAGGTTGTTTGTTTAACTGTTGCGGCCGGTGTTCATGTGTTTTCATCAGGGGAGAGCCTGTAAGTAGTTATTTTTCTATGGCTTGTTGTTCTGTTGTTTCTATTGATGTAAATAATGTATGTTTATAATGTTATCATGTTCACAACGTGCCTTGATTCTGGTTCTTGAACGTGGGTAATTTGGGTGCTAGATTGCCGCCTGGTTGCAGCCGCTATGGCGTCAGAGTACCTTGTATGTGTGTTCATATCCGGCTTAAGCTTTTATGCCACAAAATGACCAGTGCTTCCAAAATGTATGCAGCTAACCAGGTTAGCTGATATGTAGCTAGTATATTATGTTGCAATTGTTGGATGTTCAGTTTGAGTAATGCTTTGCCGATGCAAAGTTATCCCTCTTAAAGTATGGGTACTTTGTCAGTGCGGCCGTGCGGCATAACTTATTTGTTTAGTTTCCTACCGATCTATGTTTCTACATGAAATCGGTGGTATATTATGGCTAACACTTTGAAGATGTTGACTTCATAGTTGTCGAATGTTACGTTTACTAGTTGAATATGGTTTAGTACATAGGGGTGATTGTATAAACTGTGAGACCCCAGAGCAACTTTAGGTACCAGAAGAGTACGGAAAAGGTACCAATATGGTACAATTAACATATGCAAATCAAGGCTGGAGGTGCACCTCGCCAACCCTTTCTAAACACCTCTGTAGTACTCGTTCTGTTTGGGTATTCAAAAGGTGCTCGGAAAGTGTCTGAAAAGTGCATAAAAGGCACGCCTGCAGTACTCAGAAGGTGTCTTCAAGGTACCAGGCTGTCAATCACTTGCGTGATTATTTTTCATGGATTACCTCCCGTAGACAAGCGCAATTTCTGGCTGACTTGTACTTGTCTTGATCGATCATGCCCCGTTTTGTCCTGACAACCCACATGACTGAAAGGGCCGTAGCTCAGTAGTTAGCGCTATGGTGCTGATCCAGTGAAAGCGAAGCTACCGTGGGTTCAACTCCCGATAGAGAAAGTGTAAAGGACCATTTTCAGTTTTTTTGAGACACAGTTTGCACTAACACCATTGCACTAGTCAGTTAAACACCCCATGTTCGCCTTCAAAAAGAGAAGTCTTAACGACACTGTGTCATGCACAAGGATAACGCGTAATAGCAGCATGATAGTAGAGTAATAAAACTACTGAATAAAACTACTGATTGCGTCTGCTTCTGGTGAAAAATGTTTTACTGGGTGGTTTAAAATATTTTGGTCTATGCACTTGAAACAAATGATTTATTGATATAAAAAATCCTCATACCAGCATACACACATCAGTCTGCTGTCTATAGTGTCACGACTACGGTAGTTTATATATGTACCTTACCCCCAGCTAGGCTGTTCACGTCAGTCATTCTCTCTCTCTCTTTCTCTCTCTCTCTCTCTCTCTCTCTCTCTCTCTCTCTCTCTCTCTCTCTCTCTCTCTCTCTGCGCGTGAAAGGTACCTGCATGTCATACAAAGCAGAGTGTACAAAACTCTCACATTCGGAGGGGCGTTTCGCGTATAAACGGCCACAGGCTTCGCTTCTCAGTAGCGGAGGATCAACTACTCAGCCCCTTTAGTGTAAACACAATTGAAGACGAATTGCTGTGTACCCTTTGTGTGTGTGTGTGTGTATATATATATATAAACGCATACATGCATGTACGCGCGCGCGCGCGCACACACACACACACACACACACACACACACACACACACACTTGTGTGTGTATATATATAAACGCATACATGCATGTACGCGCGCGCGCACACACACATACACACACACACTTGCGCGCGCGCGCACACGACTACCCTTTATCCATTCCACCCCTCTCTCTCTCTCTTTAAGTCACCCAAGAAACTTTCAAGGTACCATCCATGTACCGCCCTGGTACCTTTTCTGGCCTCTCCGAAGTCAGTTCCTGTACGTTAGGAATACCCACAAAAAAAGGGCTTAAAACGGTGTTTGGAAGGCACAAAGAATTCGCATATTCTTTCTAATTTCATTTTTCCAGATGTCGTCAGATAAAGGTGCAGAAAACGTCAAAAGGTGTCCGGGGATCAAATCCTCTGTCTCTGTCTCTGTCTCTGTCTCTCTCTCTCTCTCTCACACACACACACACACACACACACACACACACACACACACACACACACACACACACACACACACACACACACACACTGCCAACCATGAGCCCTTCAAAATAGCAAGTATGTACAACACTTCCTCCAATATATATATATAAACTCACGCACGCACGTACGCACACACGCACGCACGCACGCACGCACGCACGCACGCACGCACGCACGCACGCACGCACGCACGCACGCACGCACACACACACACACACACACACACACACACACACACACACACACACACCACACGCGCGCACACACACGACTACACTTTATCCAATTCACCCCTCTCTCTCTTTAAGTCGCAAATTCTTTTCTAACAAGCTTCTTTTGCCCTAATGTCGTCATATAAAGATGTAGAAAGTATTGTAAAAGGATGTTCAGGGAGCATTGTAAAAGGATGTTCAGGGATCAAATTCAAAAGCAACCGACAGTTCGGGCCTCTCTTTTGGTCTGTACAAGGAGGTGCCACACATTGATACACACACACACACACACACACACACACACACACACACACACACACCACACACACACACACACACACACACGCACGCACGCAAGTGCGCACGCACGAACACACACACACATACACACACACACACACACACACACACACACACACACACACACACACACACACACACACACACACACACACACACACACACACACACACACACACACACACACACACACACACACACACACACACACACACACGACTACACTATTTCCAGTTGCTCTCTGTTTCCCTATCTACGCCACCCGAAAAAAATTCAAGGTACCATCCACGTACCGCCCTATCTTTTCTAACCGCTCAGAGACCCTTGCCTGTACCTCTCGGATACCCCCCCCCCCCCCCAAAAAAAAAAGGGGGGGGGGGGGGGCCTTAAACTGTGTTCGACAGTTAAAAACAATTCGCAAATTCTTTTCTCATTAGCTTCTTTTCTCCTAATGTCGTCATATAGTTGTAAAAGGATGTCCAGGGATCAAATTCAAAAGCAACCGACAATTCGGGCCTCTCTTTTGGTCGGTACAAGGAGGTGCCACAAATTGTATACACATGCACAAAACGTCGCACGCACGCACACACACACACACACACACACACACACACACACACACACACACACACACACACACACACACACACACACGTACACACTGATACACAAACCCAAAACGCACGCGCGCGCACACACTCGCGCGCGCATTCACACACACCACACACACACACACGACTACACTATTTCCGATCGCACCCTGTCTCCCTCTCTCCGCCACACGAGAAGCTTTCACCGTACCATCCACGTACCGCCCTGGTACCTCTTCTATCCTCTCAGAAACCCTTTCCTGTACCTCTCGCATACCCACAAATAAAGGCCTTAAAAATGTGTTCGATAGGTACAAAGAATTCGCAAATTCTTTTCTAGCTTCTTTTGTCCTAACGTCGCTATATAAATTTGTAGAAAACATTGTAAAATGATGTCCAGGGATCAAATTCAAAAGCAAACGAGACTTCGGGCCTCTCTTTTGGTCTGTACAAGGAGGTGCCACACATTGATATACAGACACAAAACGTCGCACGCACGCAAACACACACACGCACGCACGCGCGCACGCACGCATGAACACACACACGGAAGAACGCATGTACACACACACAAACACACACACACACGACTACACTATTTCCGATCGCGCTCTGTCTCCCTCTCTCCGCCACCCGAGAAGCTTTCAAGGTACCATCCACGTACCGCCCTGGTACCTTTTCTGTCCTCTCAGAAACCCTTTCCTGTACTTCTCAGATACCCACAAACAAGGGGCCTTAAAAGGTTTTCGATATATGTAAAAAGAATTCGCAAATTCCTCTTTCTGACTAGCTTCTTTTCTCCTAATGTCGTCATATAAAGATATGGAAAACATTGTAAAAGAACGTCCAAGGATCAAATTCAAAAGCAACCGAGAGTTCGGGCCTCACTTTTGGTCAGTACAAGGAGGTGCCACACATTGATTCACACACACATACCATCGCACGCACGCAGACACAGACACGCACTCACATAAGAATGCACACACACACACACACACACACACACACACACACACACACACACACACACACACACACACACAGGCTGTGCTTCTCATTAGTAGAGAACCAACAACTCTGCCCCTTTTGTGTAGATACAATTGAAGACAAATGTCATGTGCTCTTCTGATGCTGATTGTACAGTCAGTTAAGAAACAAGTTCCGCTTGCCTTTGTACAGAGACTTACCAAGGAATAAACGCTATTCCAGATTATGCAATGATTCCGACGATAATAAATTGCTTAACCTGTCACGCTTTATTTTCTTTGCACTTACGTTGAGGGAGAGCTTAACAGAGTAAAGAGCTACAGTCTGTTATGTGTGCGTAAGGATCCATGAAATTATCCTTACTTGTTGACATTAAAACATGCTGCTAATAATGGTTTCTTCCGGTCAAGATGGCGGTGCAAACAGTCAAATAAATTATCAATCATGCTGTGTGACCTTTAGGCAGAAAATTATGACTCGAACAAGGAGCCAGGACATTAAAAACAACAACCTGAAGGTCCCTTCAAAGAAAGGTACCACAGTTGAACCAACATCACTTCCTACTGTCGTCAGCGTAGGGACCTTGACTGAAGGTCTCTGGGGGAGCGGTGGATGTTTCCATGCTCCAGGCGACAATGTCAAATCGGATTCCGACGTTGATATGCGGTCCATAGTTAACATCTTATGTGACCGCATATCGGATCTCGAAAAAGAAATCAGGAAACAGTCTGCACTAATTGCAAATTTGACAAGGCACGGTTTGCGAGTGGATGTCGGGGTTCAAGCAGAAATAGAGAACAGGGACCTTTCGCACACCACTTATGCCGAAGTTGTCAAATCAACTCTACTGATTCAAAATGACACAAAGTCGGATTCAGAACGGTCGGTAGGTGCTCAGAATATTTCTGTTGAGCCTTCTGATTCTAAATATACTGGAAAAAAGTATAGAAAACAAAAATGGAAAGAGAATGAAAAACGTGACGTCAAATTTCACATGTCATCGACAGCTCAAAACAAAAATGACGTCAACAGGAAGAAGAAGGAATATGGAACAGAATCAAAAGAAACAGAGACAATCTGATCTGCCTCTTGTGGCTATCCTACATGATTCTGTACTAAATGGCGTGCAGGGGAAAAGACTAGGACGATCCTGTGGATTTGATGTGTTCAAGCAAAGAACTGAGAAAACAGATGATATTGACAAATCACTAGAATCCGTAGATGGACCAGTAAAAGCGATCGTAGCACACTGCGGTATTAATGATATTAGAACAAAAGACCCTAAAGACGTCAGCAAGAAAATGGTGAAATCATTGAAAGGGATCTTGAAAGATCGTCCTAATCTGAAAGTTATCGTCAGTAAAATACCACCAGTGAAAGACTCAAACTTACAAGCAAAGAGAGAGCTTTTCAGTGCACTTGTTTTTTTTTTCTTCTGAATTGGTGGAAGATCCAAATATCTCATTTGTGGCTCATGAAAACCTACATTTCACTTCACTGAAGGACACCATCCATCCCAATATGAAGGGATCGTCTGTCATCGCGAGGAATCTTGGCAGACATATTCATAATCTATTCTGGGAAAGGCCGAGGAAAATCGCCAGGCGTGATCTTCTCCAACAGTATAAATTACATCCACAGCAATGTAGAGATTCATTTGGATGGCAAAGCTATAGGCAGCCGTGGTTGCGGTGGTAATTATTGAATAGACTAGAATGTCTGTCGAGGCACCAGCTGTATCTGAACTTTTAGATCTACAAGTACATTTGACTGGCATCAAGTATTATTTTTCAATATTAGTAATTATTTGTCCTACATACATTTCAATTGTTAATATTTGGATTTTTTGTGTCGTATTAAAGATATATATATATATATATATAGAGAGAGAGAGAGAGAGAGAGAGAGAGAGAGAGAGAGAGAGAGAGAGAGAGAGAGAGAGAGAGAGAATTCATAGTGTAATTTGCCGTGACCAGCATTATGAAGAAATCTAGTCAGAATGTGAAGATTTTTCAGTGGAATTCCAGATCGATTTCCAAAAATCTTTTAGCTTTTGAAAATCATATATCACAAAGTAATTATTATATTTCAGCATTGCAGTCTCTCAGTGTTGAAAAAAGGAATCTCCCAAGGATGATTTTTTTTTATTATCCACCACTGTGTATCAGTAACAAGAACACAAAGAAAGTGCAAACAGCAATATATATTTGCAGTGACCTTGTATATACTATTCCAATTTCATCACCATTTACAAATACATTGGAAGAAATCTATGCTACTACTGCGATGGTTAAAATTAATGAACAGACAACGCTTAACATCATCTCTGTGTACTTTCCAAATGGACCAAAAGGTGACAACACAGACTGGCTAAAAGACATTGCACTGTCAAACAAGAGTTATGTGATTATGGAAGATTTCAACGCACATGCACCTTTTTGGGAAAACGGATGTACATCAGTAACTTGTAACAGACTTGTTGAAAATATTGTGGACTCTAGTTTATGTCTACTAAATGATGGAAGAATAACCAGGATACCAGATGTTTCCACACACAAAGCAACTGCTATAGATCTTTCTCTTGTTACACCTGATCTAGCAGTGAATTCTACATGGTATACAGAACAAGATTGTCTGGGAAGTGATCATCTTCCCATTATAATTGAGTTAAATGAAAATATAAAAGATGATGAATCAGAAGATGAGGATAAAAAGTTCAAATATAAACATGATGACTGGGAAGCATATCAGGCATTCCTTATATCTTCTGACATTAATTCCATTATTAATGAAGATATAAATATTTACTATTCAAATTTTACCAAGATAATATTATTAGTAGCTGAACTAATAGCATCCCTAGAATTAAGCATAAGAAAATAAGAGAACAATCTGGAAATCCATGGTGGAATCAAGTTTGCAAACAAGCAGTATCCCCAAAAAAGGAAAAATTCAAGAAATGGTTAAAGAATAAAACAGAGGAAAACTTTGTGAGTATGAAAAGTGCAAAAATACAATGCAACAGGGTAATAGCGGAAGCCAAAAAGTCTCAATGGACTGAATTCTGTAAATGAGAAGTATTGGAATCTAAAGACATGTATAAAGTATGGAAAAAAGTTAAAGAAATGAAAAATGGATACAGATTACAAGCATATCCTATCAAATTAGAAAACAATGATTTTCCAAGTGGACAAGATAAAGCAGAAGCATTTGTAAATTTGTTTGCAGAAAATAGTTTGTCATCAAATCTCAATCCAGCGATTATCAAGTTTAGAAAGGAAGAAGAACAAAAAGAAGAATACAAGGACGCAATTTCAAACCAGTATCATTACCTGAATTCCCCGTTACAGTATGATGAATTTATAGAGACCTTGGAGTCTTTTGCATCAAATTCTACAGCAGTTGGAATTGATGGCATCTCATATCAAATGCTGAATCATTTGCCTGATAGTTGGAAACAGTTATTACATGCATTTTACCAAAAACGTTGGTTAAATGAAACTCTTCCTAGTATCTGGAAGCAGTCAGTAATAATCCCGATTCTAAAACAAGGCAAACTAAAATCAGCAATTGCTAGCTACAGACCAATTGCGTTCACATCACATGCTGGTAAGATAATGGAATAGATCCTACTAAAACGATTGCTACATTACTGTGGAAAAAAATAATGGCATAATCCCTGTTAATCAAGCAGGTTTTAGGAAAGGAAGTTTACAACTGATCATTTAGTAAAACTCACAAGTCATGTTAAAAAACAGTTCTCGAGGAGAAAAAGTACTCTGGCCACATTTTTTTTATGTTAAAAAGGCTTACGACAGTGTATGGCATGCTAGACTACTTTATAAACTGAAAAATATAGGCATAACTGATGATGTTTCAATATTTAAAAAACTTCTTATCCGAAAGATGTATTTGTACTCGAATAGGTAAGACATATTCATCTAATAAAACAATTGATATGGGTATTCCACAGGGCTCAGTTATTGCACCTATCCTATTTAATATTTTTATACATGATCTTCCAAAAGTATTATCAAATAACACACATGTGGCGCAATATGCAGATGATATTGCTATTTGGGTTAACACAACTCTGATCTTAGAAAGCATACAAATAAGAGGGTGGTAAATCATGTACAAAAACTATATCAATTGGAAATAAATAAACTAACTGCTTACATGAAGGATAACAGTTTTGAATTATCACAGGAAAAGACATGTTTAATGCTTTTTAATAATGGAGAAAACCCGAAAAATTTACCTCAAATAGAACTAGATGGTCAGTTATTAAATTACAAACAGAATACAAAGTTGTTGGGTGTATATGTAATTACTAAGCTGAACTGGAGGCTACACATTGAAAGTTTAATAAATAAAGCCAGAAAACGTCTGAATTTTCTAAAAATAGTTAGCACACAGTCTTGGAGTCAGGATACAAAAACGTTATTACATTTATCAATTTCTTTAGTGAGATCGAAACTGATTTATGGTCAGGAGGTATATTTTTCCGCACCAAACACACTCCTAAAGAAACTGCAAAGTATCGATAGTAAAGCAATTAAATTAGCCATTGGTGTTCCGGTGCATACAAATACCAGCAAATCGTACACAGAAGCAGGAATGATATCTCTCTTCGAACAACGTAAATTGGCGATTTCAAAATATGTTATAAGAAGTCTTGCAGTCATTAATTCTGTAACAGAAGAAAATTTTATAGATTCAAATAAAGACTATCCCAAACGTGCACAAAACATATCATCTATTCAACCAATCAGAAATTATATAAACGATTTGATTAACGAATGCAACATAGATATTAAATCAATTCCAGTTCTCCCTACATCACCTCAAATGCCACAGTGGGAACACATAAATGCCAAATTTGATACTGATTATACTGATTTGACGAAAAGTGAATCTACAAACATTTTAGCTATACATGTAAGAGAACATCTAAATAATAAATATCAAAATCATATTAAGATTTTTACTGATGGTTCTGTTCTGGATTCATTAGACAGTGGAGCAGGATTCGTTATTCCTGAATTAAAAGTGCAAAAATCTTTTTACTTAGGGAAGGGTTTTTCAATATTTACATCTGAGTTATATGCAATATTAATGGCATTAAGCTACATATGCAATATTCAGTTAGCAATATATAATTTTGTGATCTGTGTTGACTCAAAATCAGTTCTCTGTGCATTGAAAAGCTGGAACTGTAAAAATGAGAGGGGATATATTTTATGAAGTAAAGTATTTAGTACATTATATCATGTACAAGGGTATTGGGATTGAGTTTTGTTGGGTACCGTCTCATTGTGGTCTTTATTGGAATGAAATATCAGACAAATTAGCTAAACAAGGTGCAATGAAAAACATGTCTGAGGTATCATCCAATAACCTACTACTATCATCTCATGAGATTAATTCACTACTTAAGAAGACTGTATATAAACAAATTGAAAAAAGTAAATTTGCGATACCTTCTTGTTCTAGATATTTAGCAAGAGTAATATACAAGTTACGTTTGAATTCATGGAACACTAAATATTCACAGAATGTGACATGTGTTTGTAAGAATATTTTATCTGTTAAACACATACTGCTTGAATGCCCTATTACTACAGAGTTTTTTCAGAAAAATGGATATGAATTACATGCTTACAACAATGTAAGAGATATTTTGTATAATAATGACGTTATTACTAACATTGTCAAATCGATTGTTCATAGTCCTGTGGGAAAATTAGTATAAATAATATTTTTTTGTTTTTGTTTTTGTCTAATATCACCTCGATGTGAACAGACATAAAATAAAATATTGATTGATTGATTGGTTTCTTCGTTTACTAGCACTGATCACGAACTGGCAACCTCTTTGTAACGGGCCACATGATTATAGACACAAACTTGACTCTCTCTCTCTCTCTCTCTCTCTCTCTCTCTCTCTCTCTCTCTCTCTCTCTCCGCCAACCGTGAGATCTTCAAGATAGCGACCATGTACACACACACACACACACACACACACACACACACACACACACACACACACACACACACACACACACACACACAGACAGATCAAGACACAAATAGTCACAGAGAGAGAGAGAGTCACACACACACACACACACACACACACACACACACACACACACACACACACACACACACACACACACACACACACACACACACACACACTCTGAGAAGGCCTGTTCCTGTACCGTTGGAATACCCACAAAAAGGGCCTTTAAAATGTGTTTGAAAGGTACAAAAAATTCGCACTCTTTTCTGACTAGTTTGTTTGATCCTGCTGTTGTGTGTACACAGAGGTGTAGAAAATGTTTTAAAACGTCGTCCATGGATCATATCCCCAAGCGACCGAGAGTGCAGGCCTCTCGTGCGGCCGGTTCAAGGAGGTACACCCACACACTCATACACAACCACGCACGCACGCACGCACGCACGCGCGCGCGCGCGCGCACACACACACACAGCTCCTTAGCTCTGACCTAACCGCTCAGAAGGCCTAGCGTCGTGACTAACGTAATTGCACCACATAATCAGTTGTTTACATCTATGATCTCCCCCCTACCCTCCACTCCTCTCTCTCTCTTTGTAAAGTAAACATGATGCTTAACGTCAACAGAAACCTAAGGCCTATAGTAGGAACGGGCTGAAGGGGAGGGGGGTGTTACGTGGTGGGGGAAGAGTATATATATACCTATCGCTACACTGTCACCACCAGAATGACTCCTGCATTAGATGGGCAGCGATGAGAGCTATTTTAATGTTTCATTAACTGTGAGGACAAAGTTACAAGACAGTGTCCACAAACCACAGCTTTTTGAAGAAAAAGGAAAGCCGAAGCGAAATCGAGCCGCGGCGCTTCTGCTACGCCTTACCGCTAGACCAAACCGGCTCTCTCTCTCTCTCTCTCTCTCTCTCTCTCTCTCTCTCTCTCTCTCTCTGGTTCCCTCTCCCTGAAACTAGTAAAAGCAGGGTAATGGGTCTGAGGCCCCCTTTGTCAGTGGCGTAACCACGCGTCTATCAAAACGCCAGTAAGTAAGTTCGTAAAACTGGGTCTTGGGTGCCGCTGTTGCATGCTACTTGTAAACAAATTGTAACCTCTGAAGCTGTCAGTGTGCTCTCGGCGCACAAAGAGAGTTTGGGGCCAGCTATGGGTCAAGTGCATCACTGTCAAGTGGATCACTGAACTCGGCCGGCAGTTGCGCGAGCTAGGTAGGAACGTACACGTGGTGGGTTGGCTAGGGTTAGGGGGCGGGGGATGGGGGGGGGGGGGAGGGGGGGGCACTGGCTGTTTTTGTTTGTTTGTTTGTTGTTGCACAGCATTGGTTTCATACTATTCATAGCCAAAATCCGAGCCGAACCTTGGGTCAGGACACCCGAGATTTAGGCTAGCGATTTCGCGCGGGACTATACTGCCTGTTTTTATTGTCGACAGGTGAGCCTTCAAACTCCAAGCACTGGTTTACGACATACTTTGGAGGAAGGTGCCAGAAAGCGGTGCTCGGAGTGTTGTAAGCCTTTTCACGACTAGTGACCTCGTCGAGATCGCTTGGATGTTGCAGAAGTAAAACATAACGAATCACGGGGATAGCGGGATAGCTCAGTGGTTAGACCGCCGGAGATAGCTCAGTGGTTAGACCGCCGGACTCGTGATTGAAAGGTCGCGGGTTCGAATCCCTGCTGGAGCGGCGGGAGAATTTTCTTCTCCAGGGTCGACTTTCTGTGTTGACTCTTATTTCGGTATCCG
Organism: Alviniconcha strummeri; assembly: GCA_963584105.1. Classification (NCBI taxonomy): domain Eukaryota; kingdom Metazoa; phylum Mollusca; class Gastropoda; family Provannidae; genus Alviniconcha; species Alviniconcha strummeri. The sequence goes on from OY757542.1 coordinate 27,833,684, forward strand.
TTCCACCCTCGTGTTACCGCAGTAGCACGTAAAAGATCCCGGTCATTCTGCCAAAAGTGCAGGTGGCAGGTTACAACTAAACACACATACACCTTTCGTATGTGGCTTTGCATGAAGTGACATGGAGCATGGTTGTATGGTGTACACAGAACCTGCGCCGAGACGGCTGCAGTTTCATGTGGTACCAGCCATGCCAGCGCTGTAAGTACACCACTTCGGTGGATATTTTAAAAAAAACGCGCTATAAAGCTAGTCACTCATGTAGAACCACATGCGAGCGCAGTGAGTCTGCTCAAGAGAGCGGAGAATAGCGCTATATAAGCGATCATCAATCAATCAAAAATCACACCCAGAATCTGGGCCTGCCATGCATGCTTACCGATCATTACACGTGGGAACTACGTCGCAAGGAAATGAACGAAGCTTGTCAGTGCGCATGCCCTGATGGGATAGCCGCGTCTAAAATTAGCACAAAGTGACACGGAGCTGATGTTTTAATTTTGCTCTCAGCGCGAAGTCAGTCACTTTTGTATCGGCATCTGTCAGGTGGATACGTTAAGCCCGTTCTTAATTGGGCGAATGTTTCTTCGCGAACCTAGTTGGAAGTATTCGGCGAAGCTAGTTGGTTCTTAATTGGGCCAACTTTTCTTCGCGAACCTAGTTGGAAGTATTCGTCCAAGCTATATTCGGGGTCCAAAAACCTTCGCTCAACATGTTCTGGGAACATTCGCCCTATTGGACGATCATTGCCTCTGATTGGCTGAGAGCAGAGCTCTCCTGTAAATGGAGAAAAAACAAAAATAAAAATGGATGACGGTGTCGCTAGGTTCTTCACTCGCTTCGAAGGGAATTTGTTTATTTGTTGACTTGTGTTGACTTGTGGAAGGCGCAGCCTTGTCTCGGAGAACCCAGAATGAGATAGTAGTTAGTTGAATTACCCTGTGAGGGATGATTAAAGTATACTGACTTGACTGACTTGACTTTAGCCTAGATTTTCGATCATGCTGTCTGCTGCGCGTCTGCCGCAAGTTCGGGCCGAAGCTTGCATCTCATTACAAGCCAGTTGAGAATGAAGTAAAGTCTGGACTGTCCGAACCATATTCGGCGAACTAAATGTTCAATTAAGAAACGAATCATAGTTCGTCGAAGTGTCCGAAGTATGTTCGGGCGAACATTCGTCCAGTTAAGAACGGGCTTAAGGCGTTAAGCCCGCTCTTAATTGGGCGAATGTTTCTTCGCGAACCTAGTTGGAAGTATTCGGCGAAGCTAGATGGTTCTTAATTGGGCCAACTTTTCTTCGCGAACCTAGTTGGAAGTATTCGTCCAAGCTACATTCGGGGTCCAAAAACCTTTGCTCAATATGTTCTGGGAACATTCGCCCTATTGGACGATCATTGCCTCTAATTGGCTGAGAGCAGAGCTCTCTTGTGAATGGAGAAAAAACAAAAATAAAAATGGATGACGGTGTCGCTAGGTTCTTCACTCGCTTCGGAGGGAATTTGTTTATTTGTTGACTTGTGGAAGGCGCAGCCTTGTCTCGGAGACCCAGAATGAGATAGTAGTTAGTTGAATTACCTGTGAGGGATGATTAAAATATACTGACTTGACTTTAGCCTAGATTTTCGATCATGCTGTCTGCTGCGCGTCTGCCGCAAGTTCGGGCTGAAGCTTGCATCTCATTACAAGCCAGTTGAGAATGAAGTAAAGTTTGGACTGTCCGAACCACATTCGGCGAACTAAATGTTCAATTAAGAAACGAATCATAGTTCGTCGAAGTGTCCGAAGTATGTTCGGGCGAACAAACATTCGCCCAGTTAAGAACGGGCTTTAGGTTGGTAAGCGGAAGGACCTCGGTTCGGTACCGCTTCGGCTCTCCTTTCTCTTCAAAAAGGTTGTGGTTTGTGGACACTGTCTTGTGACTTTGTCCATCACTTCCTACTGAAACATTAAAACGTCTCTCATCGCTGCCCATCTTAATGCAGGAATCATTCTGGTGGTGACAGTGTAGCGATAGGTATATAATCTCCCTTTCCCCCCTTCACCCCGTCCCTAATAAACCGTACGGTTTTTGTGGACGTTAAGCACCATGTTTACTTACTAAAGAAAAGGTTATAGGGTCATGGCCCGGAACACGTATACAATACACTCGCTTACATATGTCTTCTTCTTCTTCTTGATACTGTATTTGTCTATATCCTTCTATCATAATATTTCACTGTGAATGTCTTAGTTATTAGTAGTACTGTAGCAACGGCATATATGTGGGTCGGCTTTTGTGTTAATAAGAAATAAAGTTTAATCAATCAATCAAATCTCGACTTCTCTCTTTCCTTCTCTCTCTCTCTTTGATGCACGCACGCACGCACGCACGCACGCTCACACAAACACACACACACACACACACAATGTCACATGTACTGATATCAAAATGAGAGAAAAAAGGTGCAATGCCTGCACGATTTGTCACTACCTCGTTAGTGACAAAACGTGCAGGCATCGTTGCACGTTTTGTTAACTTGGTGACAAAACGTGCCGTAGAGACAAAACGTTCCGCAACAGACCATCCTCTGGCTTCAAAGAATGTGGACGACAATTTTTAACATCTTTCTAACACCGATCATAAATGCCCATATTTTGTATGGTGACACATGCCATTTTGCATCTGATCATTTAATTCTTCACATCGCATCTCTTTCTTGGCGGCCCTCCTTCCTACCCAACTCATGTTGTTGGTGGTAGTGGTGATATTAGACTTACTAAACGCCAAGGTACTGGAGGGAACCGAACTCAAAGAGGTGGCGGAGGAGGGGGGAGGGGGGCGGAACTATACTAACGCAACACAGTCACCACCAGAATGATTCTGCTTTAAAGTGTAAGCCATCTTCCATTAATTGTGAGGGGCAAGGTCACAAGGCAACATTTTATGGGCTAACACCGACAACCTCACCCTTTGACCTTGCATTTATAACCTACACTGTTTACTTGAATGTTAAAGGGCTTGTAAAGGCAGTTTTTGTTTGCAACGGAACGTTGAAAATAGACCCAATTATGAAAGTCTAGTGCATAACATGACCTTTAAATCTAATCAAATCTAAATGCCATGAAAGTAAGTATGTTTACGAAGGAAGAAATGCATGCCGATCATGCCGAATTTCATCTGCTTGTTTTAATCTCGAAATACGCGCGAGATCCGTGACGTAGGTCTCTGACGTCACAGACCACTGAGGCGAATGGCGAATGAGGCGCGTTTTCACCATCAATCGGTCCACAACGAAAATGCCACGCAAATGTGCGGCCGTGGGATGCGCAGAGTTGCAGACCAAAGGGTCGTTGTTTTCCTTTCACACCTTCCCGAAAGATAGCAGTCGAAGGAAGCTTCATCCTTGGAGATTCGAACTGGAAATTGTTCCAAGTCGGTTACCCTGTGGACACCCACACAGACATGATTTTTTTACTAGAGGGTATCGGTCATGCATCGCCCGGCTTTCGCTAGGTTGATCCTTGGTAGATGGAAGGAAAGGTCTCTTCGGATGAAACCGCCGTCCTTGCCAATTCTAGAAGGAATATATCCAGACCGACCAAAGGACTCAGAAATACATTTTGACACCTTGGCACCCAGTGCAAAGATTAAAATTAAAAAAGGGGGAAAACCTTTTTCACAAGAAACCCTCCAGAAAAAGAAAGGGAAATCAACAAAAGAGGCAAATGAACACACAAATCCTCAGCAAGAATGAACTCGTAATAAATGCAGAAGAAGAAGAAGGGAGAGAAAGAAAACAAACAAAAAACAAATGGACATGGTAAACACGGAGAAAAGAAAGGAAAAACAGGAGGTACAACTATTGAACTACCAACAAATACCCCTGCCTTGTCTAAGAAACCAAACAAAAGCGAGGCAAAAACTCGATAAAAACAACCGAGAGAAAAGTAAAAGCCGAAAGGTAAACAGAAATTCGGCTGGCCTGTGCACCAACGAATAGTACAGGGCTTAGGAAAAAATAGCGGCACTCTCACGGGGCCGCGCCGAAGCCACGGCGTCATTCGGTCGACATCGCAGTTTGTCCCTAATATGCTCTTTAGCATCTGAGGACATTAAGAAAGAAAGAAGGCAAAGACAGTAAGTCTAGCACGAATGCCTACAGCAGAAAAGGCCATATAAGTAAGAAACAAATGCCTGTGACAAAAAAAAAAAAAAAAAAAGGAAAAAAGACCACAAATGCCTACGGCAAAGAAAGAAAGACCAAACCACAAATGTTGATGGCAAACGAAAAATGGCTGCCCTAATCAGGCAAGCAAACAGCTGACACCAAATGAAACAAACAAAACAGCTGAAACGACCACAAAAAATGCAAACGGTGGCCTACCTGCAAACATAAGGTGGAAAAAACACCACCAAATCACAACAGTCTACAGTAGACTACTGTCTGCAACAAATGAGTGGACGACTACATTGACTACATTTGTTGCAGCCATAAGAGCAAAGAGCAAAAATAACTGTGCCGACAAACAGATGGAAAGCCAAATTAAACATAACTAACATGAATCTTAACTAACTCTAACTAACCCCTCACTAACCCTAGAAAAAATAAAGGCTGCAGACTGATAAAGCAAATCGCTAATCAGGACTACCAATGACAAAGCATCGGGATGTAAACAAATGCAGACGAAAAGAGAAATGCAAAATGGCTGCACTAATCAGGCAAGCTAACAAGCGGGTACGAAATAGCCAATAAACCAGAGATTAAAAAAAGAAAAGAAAAAAAGAAAGAAAGAACGCATAGTGGAAAAGAAGAGGAAAAGAGAGAAAAACAAAACAACAACACTTTCTGAAAAGAAAAAGGAGGCAAGAAATGTCAGCGAGCAACGACACCAAGGCTGGATACACGTTTTCCGTGTACACGATACAATCCATTCAGCCGACAACAACACGGCAGGGCAGCGGACGCACACGAACTACCCCACACAAAGAAAGAATGAGCGGTTCGTTAAACATCGAGACTACCCCCCTCACTCGTACATCGTAAACGAACCAAAAGGGCAAGCCAAGAGAAAAAACAGTGAATGGCAAGAACCGGCAACTAGCCCATACCTTAACCCAGGGAGGCCACGAAATTGCTAGTCTATTGAACTAGAACGAACAAACTTTCTTCATCGTTACATTATGATGAAACAAACAAGGCTAAACTGGGAAAATAAAATAAAACACCCAACTAAAGGCAGGCTCCCTGATGAGGTCTAGCTTGTAGTGAAAGCTAGAGTAAACACAACGAAAAAGACCGAAACGCCACGCACCTAACAAGACTCCAGAACGATGAAATAACAAGGGGGAAATAAACAAAGGCCTAACTACTGAAAAGGAGTTTCATCCCTATAGTTTTTATGTTGTTTTGAAATCCTATTTATATTATTTGAACTGGACATTTTTCAAAGTCGGTTGCCCTGTGGACACTCACACAGACCCGACTTCCACGTTTGGTTGCTGGTCTGTTTGTGACGTCACTGCCCGACCATTGACCTTTAGCTTAAAATAGCTCTCGCGGAATCTCGCATTGAAAACGGCGCTGGTTTTGAAACGTTCAGTTGACCGTATTTTCCTACCTTTTTGCCAAAATAAACGCATTACAACCTAGTCGAGGCCTGAAAAAGTTTTAAACAAGTGAGTAGTAGACTGTTTCGGTCCGACTGTTTCTTCTCTTCGAACGTTAGTACGGACCTATATGTTGTTTTGAAACGATTTGGAGTGGTTTTGTGGCCCGAAACTGCCTTTACAGGCCCTTTAACATTTCAGTTCAGTGTTGCTTTACAGCCACAGAAACCACAGGGCTTAATAGGGTCGGGGAGCCCAGGACGGACACCTCGACTTTCACACAGCTCCTGAGCTTTGAAGAGGTGTTACAAGTAAACATGCTGCTTAACGTCCACAGAAACCACAAGGCTTTTTTAGGGACGGGGAAGGGGTGTTAAAGTAAACATCGTGCTTAACGTCCACATAAACCACAAGGCTTATTAGGGACAGAAGGGTGTTAACAAAACATTCTCATTTTATATCTCTCGTTTCAGTATGCTATGTTGCTTCTGAGCATTCAAGTTCAGCAAAGCACCACCGCTTCGCAAGAGAAGAGACGGGAGAAAGCCCTGGCGGCTAGATTAAAGGCTACGCAAAACGCGATTAGGCGGATAGGGGTCAGTTATCAAAGACACCATGTACACACACACACACACACACACACACACACACACACACACACACACACACACACACACACACACACACACACACACACACACACACAGATCAAGACACAAATAGTCACAGAGAGAGAGAGAGTCACACACACACACACACACACACACACACACACACACACACACACACACACACACACACACACACACACACACACACACTCTGAGAAGGCCTGTTCCTGTACCGTTGGAATACCCACAAAAAGGGCCTTTAAAATGTGTTTGAAAGGTACAAAAAATTCGCACTCTTTTCTGACTAGTTTGTTTGATCCTGCTGTTGTGTGTACACAGAGGTGTAGAAAATGTTTTAAAACGTCGTCCATGGATCATATCCCCAAGCGACCGAGAGTGCAGGCCTCTCGTGCGGCCGGTTCAAGGAGGTACACCCACACACTCATACACAACCACGCACGCACGCACGCGCGCGCGCGCGCGCACACACACACACAGCTCCTTAGCTCTGACCTAACCGCTCAGAAGGCCTAGCGTCGTGACTAACGTAATTGCACCACATAATCAGTTGTTTACATCTATGATCTCCCCCCTACCCTCCACTCCTCTCTCTCTCTTTGTAAAGTAAACATGATGCTTAACGTCAACAGAAACCTAAGGCCTATAGTAGGAACGGGCTGAAGGGGAGGGGGGTGTTATGTGGTGGGGGAAGAGTATATATATACCTATCGCTACACTGTCACCACCAGAATGACTCCTGCATTAGATGGGCAGCGATGAGAGCTATTTTAATGTTTCATTAACTGTGAGGACAAAGTTACAAGACAGTGTCCACAAACCACAGCTTTTTTGAAGAAAAAGGAAAGCCGAAGCGAAATCGAGCCGCGGCGCTTCTGCTACGCCTTACCGCTAGACCAAACCGGCTCTCTCTCTCTCTCTCTCTCTCTCTCTCTCTCTCTCTCTCTCTCTCTCTCTCTCTCTTTCTGGTTCCCTCTCCCTGAAACTAGTAAAAGCAGGGTAATGGGTCTGAGGCCCCCTTTGTCAGTGGCGTAACCACGCGTCTATCAAAACGCCAGTAAGTAAGTTCGTAAAACTGGGTCTTGGGTGCCGCTGTTGCATGCTACTTGTAAACAAATTGTAACCTCTGAAGCTGTCGGTGTGCTCTCGGCGCACAAAGAGAGTTTGGGGCCAGCGATGGGTCAAGTGCATCACTGTCAAGTGGATCACTGAACTCGGCCGGCAGTTGCGCGAGCTAGGTAGGAACGTACACGTGGTGGGTTGGCTAGGGTTAGGGGGCGGGGGATGGGGGGGGGGGGGGGGGGGCACTGGCTGTTTTTGTTTGTTTGTTTGTTGTTGCACAGCATTGGTTTCATACTATTAGGTAGGACCAGCCTCTCTTTGGCGCTGGGTAACATGGTCGTCGCGAGGCAAATATTGCTCATTTGAACTTGTCATATTTGCCTTGTTCTGTGCAGTTTGTCAATAAAAACTACTGTCACGCAAAAAAAACGATCTTTTTACGACCTGTTGATGCCATTATTTTGTGCGTGAATGATGTATTGTGAGTTTGGAAGAAGTTTTAATGAACACACCAAGCGGTCGGAAACCGAGCGTGGTTCTGACGTCGAAAGTCAGATGAGCGCGGTCGGAAAACGGTTGCGTTCGGAAAACCGTTGGGAACTTTTACAAGAAAAACGTACAGACATGAAGTTATACTTTTTAGAAAGAGGAATTCCCGTAGATTTATCCATTATAAAAATTCGTTAAAGTTCTTCGTTTTCGACTTCAGCAAAAATTGAGTTGAAAAATACGTTCATTTTTACCTTAAATTTACACCAAGAAAGTTTGAATGCACCATATTGAATTTGGTATCACTGGAAAGACGAATTTCCGCTCTTTAAAACGGTGTATCGTTTGATCCGGAAGCGAGTTCTTGTAAAAGTTCCCGTGCAACGGAAATTGGAGACCCCATAGATTTTGTTGTCTGTTCGAGTTGCGCGATCGCTAAAGTCTGCGACTACGCGAGCGGCGCAAAAGATGCTCACCCTGGAGGAACTGGAAAGAAACCGTGGTAAGTTTTTTATTTTAGCGATAACTAAGTGAGTTTCCAACACAACCATAACTGTATTTTTGTGCTGTTTACATCTCTTTGAATGCAATTGAAGCAAATTCGTTGTGGTCTGGTCGTAGTTTGAACATTACAGAGTTATCTTCTCATTAGTTCCTCCGAAATGCAAACCGCTATAAAAGTAGTAATTTCTTTCCATGTAAATCCGAATTGACAAAAACGTGATTTATGGTGTATGTTCTCAACAGTGAATTTTTTTTAAAGGAAATTTAGCAAGTGAATGATTTAAAAAAAAAAAAATGTTGTTCTTGTCAAGGACAATAACTCTTATTTAGCTAGCAGACGATGCAGTCACGACCCATATGTTTCTTTTACAGTAGATCTGCTCATCTAGACAAAACGAAATAAAAGCGAGCCACCAGCCAAAATTAATGTTATATTGAGAGTTTGGAATTATATTTGCTTCTGCAGAATTTATTTCTTGTTTTTTTCCCCTTCTTTCTCTTCCACTTTTGTGCACATGGAAGACCTGGCACACTGGCTAAAAAATTACATGATTCTTACATGATTCTTTCAATCTTTGCATACAATAATAATAATCATCATAATAATAACAAGGGGGGTGGGGGTGGGGGGTAAAAAGCGAAGAAAAAAGAGAAGAGTAATAATGACAAGTTTTTGTTTTGTTTTTGTTTAACATTTTGCAAGCATGATTGACAAAACAAGACTATGGTAACAAGACAGAAGTAACTAAGTCAGTAAGAAAGATTGAACAAGAAACAAAATGAAATAAATAATCACACACACACACACACACACACACACACACACACACACACACACACACACACACACACACACACACACACACACACACACACACTTGAAGAGCCACATCAAATGTGGAGGTGGTAGGGGGTGGGAAAAAGAAAATACTCAGAGCAACGTTAAATACATTTTTGAGCATGTAATTTTTTTAATGTCATTGATGTGGGACTCCAATTTTTTTTAGTTTACTTTTCCTTAATAATCCAGGTCTTTTATCTAAACTAAAGTAGGGAAGTTTTTTGTTTTTAAGTATTGTCAAATAATGGCGTCACTCCAGTCAGGTTTTTGCTTCTGGGATTGTTTCAATAGCTGAGACTGGTAGTAGTACTATAGTAGTCAGATACCTGAAAACTTGTTCTTGTCTGCTTCCTTCTGTTTGTACCTTTCTGATTGATTTATTTCTCAAGTTATTACTGCATGATTCACACAAAGTCAAGTAAGTGTTATTTACAACTAAACTTCAGAATCTGATGATTTAATTGGTGAGTATTAAGTGTATTTAATTGGTGAGTATTAAGTGTTAGTGTGCTGTATATGTTGAAATAAATCTTTTTTACCTGTTTGTTTATATATATCTTTGTTAATGATTTCAGAGGATGATCAGTTTCATCATCTTGAGGAGAGAATTGGTCCTAGAAAGTGAGGCAGGCCTCAACATCTACCATGAGGCCACACTTGGACTGCAGTTTTTAACTTCTTTTCCTCATTCAAACAAGTCTACATATATCTAAAAATTGCCTAAATTTCCATATGCTGTGCATTTCCCTTCTCTGATTAATGCTGAATCTGCAGATACCAGAACCATGGCTGTATCTCTTTCCAGAGTTTGATTTGCTTTAATGCTATTACCATCAAAGATTTGTGGTATATTTGCACCCTTTTTCTTATGGAAACTTGCCTCTGTAGGTAAAATTTAGCTTGCACTTCTTTAGACTTGCGAATTTGTATTGTCTAATTAATGCTGAATCAGTTGATACCAGAATTATGGTTGTACATCTTTCCATTCCCATGTTATGTTTGATCTTGTCATGGTACTGTCAAAGATTGGTGATTGGACAATGTCAAAATTAGTGATTTTTCCATTTTTGGCACTCTGCATCTCCAAAATTTGAGTAAGGATGACTACTGAAAAAATTGTGTTTAGTCTGTGTTGTGCAGACACTGTGTAAAACAAGCTGGGTGGATGTGTGACCAATACTTTTTATGCTAGAGCCATACAAAAATGGCATTTTGTAAAATGCGCCTAAAACGCCTAAAATGATGACTATTTGAAGTGTGATATCTCAAAAAATATTATAGATAAATTAATGAAATTTGGTTTGTGTACTTGCCTTGTGACCCTCTTTAATATCACATATTAATGGATTGCATTGCTTGCTTTTCAAAATTTGGCTGGACCTACCTAATACTATTCATAGCCAAAATCCGAGCCGAACCTTGGGTCAGGACACCCGAGATTTAGGCTAGCGATTTCGCGCGGGACTATACTGCCTGTTTTTATTGTCGACAGGTGAGCCTTCAAACTCCAAGCACTGGTTTACGACATACTTTGGAGGAAGGTGCCAGAAAGCGGTGCTCGGAGTGTTGTAAGCCTTTTCACGACTAGTGACCTCGTCGAGATCGCTTGGATGTTGCAGAAGTAAAACATAACGAATCACGGGGATAGCGGGATAGCTCAGTGGTTAGACCGCCGGAGATAGCTCAGTGGTTAGACCGCCGGACTCGTGATTGAAAGGTCGCGGGTTCGAATCCCTGCTGGAGCGGCGGGAGAATTTTCTTCTCCAGGGTCGACTTTCTGTGTTGACTCTTATTTCGGTATCCGTTCCACCCTCGTGTTACCGCAGTAGCACGTAAAAGATCCCGGTCATTCTGCCAAAAGTGCAGGTGGCAGGTTACAGCTAAACACACATACACCTTTCGTATGTGGCTTTGCATGAAGTGACATGGAGCATGGTTGTATGGTGTACACAGAACCTGCGCCGAGACGGCTGCAGTTTCATGTGGTACCAGCCATGCCAGCGCTGTACCACTTCGGTGGATATTTAAAAAAAAAACGCGCTATAAAGCTAGTCACTCATGTAGAACCACATGCGAGCGCAGTGAGTCTGCTCAAGAGAGCGGAGAATAGCGCTATATAAGCGATCATCAATCAATCAAAAATCACACCCAGAATCTGGGCCTGCCATGCATGCTTACCGATCATTACACGTGGGAACTACGTCGCAAGGAAATGAACGAAGCTTGTCAGTGCGCATGCCCTGATGGGATAGCCGCGTCTAAAATTAGCACAAAGTGACACGGAGCTGATGTTTTAATTTTGCTCTCAGCGCGAAGTCAGTCACTTTTGTATCGGCATCTGTCAGGTGGATACGTTAAGCCCGTTCTTAATTGGGCGAATGTTTCTTCGCGAACCTAGTTGGAAGTATTCGGCGAAGCTAGTTGGTTCTTAATTGGGCCAACTTTTCTTCGCGAACCTAGTTGGAAGTATTCGTCCAAGCTATATTCGGGGTCCAAAAACCTTCGCTCAACATGTTCTGGGAACATTCGCCCTATTGGACGATCATTGCCTCTGATTGGCTGAGAGCAGAGCTCTCCTGTAAATGGAGAAAAAACAAAAATAAAAATGGATGACGGTGTCGCTAGGTTCTTCACTCGCTTCGAAGGGAATTTGTTTATTTGTTGACTTGTGTTGACTTGTGGAAGGCGCAGCCTTGTCTCGGAGAACCCAGAATGAGATAGTAGTTAGTTGAATTACACCTGTGAGGGATGATTAAAGTATACTGACTTGACTGACTTGACTTTAGCCTAAATTTTCGATCATGCTGTCTGCTGCGCGTCTGCCGCAAGTTCGGGCCGAAGCTTGCATCTCATTACAAGCCAGTTGAGAATGAAGTAAAGTCTGGACTGTCCGAACCATATTCGGCGAACTAAATGTTCAATTAAGAAACGAATCATAGTTCGTCGAAGTGTCCGAAGTATGTTCGGGCGAACAAACATTCGTCCAGTTAAGAACGGGCTTAAGGCGTTAAGCCCGCTCTTAATTGGGCGAATGTTTCTTCGCGAACCTAGTTGGAAGTATTCGGCGAAGCTAGATGGTTCTTAATTGGGCCAACTTTTCTTCGCGAACCTAGTTGGAAGTATTCGTCCAAGCTACATTCGGGGTCCAAAAACCTTTGCTCAACATGTTCTGGGAACATTCGCCCTATTGGACGATCATTGCCTCTAATTGGCTAAGAGCAGAGCTCTCTTGTGAATGGAGAAAAAACAAAAATAAAAATGGATGACGGTGTCGCTAGGTTCTTCACTCGCTTCGGAGGGAATTTGTTTATTTGTTGACTTGTGGAAGGCGCAGCCTTGTCTCGGAGACCCAGAATGAGATAGTAGTTAGTTGAATTACCTGTGAGGGATGATTAAAATATACTGACTTGACTTTAGCCTAGATTTTCGATCATGCTGTCTGCTGCGCGTCTGCCGCAAGTTCGGGCCGAAGCTTGCATCTCATTACAAGCCAGTTGAGAATGAAGTAAAGTTTGGACTGTCCGAACCACATTCGGCGAACTAAATGTTCAGTTAAGAAACGAATCATAGTTCGTCGAAGTGTCCGAAGTATGTTCGGGCGAACAAACATTCGCCCAGTTAAGAACGGGCTTTAGGTTGGTAAGCGGAAGGACCTCGGTTCGGTACCGCTTCGGCTCTCCTTTCTCTTCAAAAAGGTTGTGGTTTGTGGACACTGTCTTGTGACTTTGTCCATCACATTAAAACGTCTCTCATCGCTGCCCATCTTAATGCAGGAATCATTCTGGTGGTGACAGTGTAGCGATAGGTATATAATCTCCCTTTCCCCCCTTCACCCCGTCCCTAATAAACCGTACGGTTTCTGTGGACGTTAAGCACCATGTTTACTTACTAAAGAAAAGGTTATAGGGTCATGGCCCGGAACATGTATACAATACACTCGTTTACATATGTCTTCTTCTTCTTCTTGATACTGTATTTGTCTATATCCTTCTATCATAATATTTCACTGTGAATGTCTTAGTTATTAGTAGTACTGTAGCAACGGCATATATGTGGGTCGGCTTTTGTGTTAATAAGAAATAAAGTTTAATCAATCAATCAAATCTCGACTTCTCTCTTTCCTTCTCTCTCTCTCTTTGATGCACGCACGCACGCTCGCACGCACGCACGCACGCACGCACGCACGCTCACACAAACACACCCACACACACACAATGTCACATGTACTGATATCAAAATGAGAGAAAAAAGGTGCAATGCCTGCACGATTTGTCACTACCTCGTTAGTGACAAAACGTGCAGGCATCGTTGCACGTTTTGTTAACTTGGTGACAAAACGTGCCGTAGAGACAAAACGTTCCGCAACAGACCATCCTCTGGCTTCAAAGAATGTGGACGACAATTTTTAACATCTTTCTAACACCGATCATAAATGCCCATATTTTGTATGGTGACACATGCCATTTTGCATCTGATCATTTAATTCTTCACATCGCATCTCTTTCTTGGCGGCCCTCCTTCCTACCCAACTCATGTTGTTGGTGGTAGTGGTGATATTAGACTTACTAAACGCCAAGGTACTGGAGGGAACCGAACTCAAAGAGGTGGCGGAGGAGGGGGAGGGGGGCGGAACTATACTAACGCAACACAGTCACCACCAGAATGATTCTGCTTTAAAGTGTAAGCCATCTTCCATTAATTGTGAGGGGCAAGGTCACAAGGCAACATTTTATGGGCTAACACCGACAACCTCACCCTTTGACCTTGCATTTATAACCTACACTGTTTACTTGAATGTTAAAGGGCTTGTAAAGGCAGTTTTTGTTTGCAACGGAACGTTGAAAATAGACCCAATTATGAAAGTCTAGTGCATAACATGACCTTTAAATCTAATCAAATCTAAATGCCATGAAAGTAAGTATGTTTACGAAGGAAGAAATGCATGCCGATCATGCCGAATTTCATCTGCTTGTTTTAATCTCGAAATACGCGCGAGATCCGTGACGTAGGTCTCTGACGTCACAGACCACTGAGGCGAATGGCGAATGAGGCGCGTTTTCACCATCAATCGGTCCACAACGAAAATGCCACGCAAATGTGCGGCCGTGGGATGCGCAGAGTTGCAGACCAAAGGGTCGTTGTTTTCCTTTCACACCTTCCCGAAAGATAGCAGTCGAAGGAAGCTTCATCCTTGGAGATTCGAACTGGAAATTGTTCCAAGTCGGTTACCCTGTGGACACCCACACAGACATGATTTTTTTACTAGAGGGTATCGGTCACGCATCGCCCGGCTTTCGCTAGGTTGATCCTTGGTAGATGGAAGGAAAGGTCTCTTCGGATGAAACCGCCGTCCTTGCCAATTCTAGAAGGAATATATCCAGACCGACCAAAGGACTCAGAAATACATTTTGACACCTTGGCACCCAGTGCAAAGATTAAAATTAAAAAAGGGGGAAAACCTTTTTCACAAGAAACCCTCCAGAAAAAGAAAGGGAAATCAACAAAAGAGGCAAATGAACACACAAATCCTCAGCAAGAATGAACTCGTAATAAATGCAGAAGAAGAAGAAGGGAGAGAAAGAAAACAAACAAAAAACAAATGGACATGGTAAACACGGAGAAAAGAAAGGAAAAACAGGAGGTACAACTATTGAACTACCAACAAATACCCCTGCCTTGTCTAAGAAACCAAACAAAAGCGAGGCAAAAACTCGATAAAAACAACCGAGAGAAAAGTAAAAGCCGAAAGGTAAACAGAAATTCGGCTGGCCTGTGCACCAACGAATAGTACAGGGCTTAGGAAAAAATAGCGGCACTCTCACGGGGCCGCGCCGAAGCCACGGCGTCATTCGGTCGACATCGCAGTTTGTCCCTAATATGCTCTTTAGCATCTGAGGACATTAAGAAAGAAAGAAGGCAAAGACAGTAAGTCTAGCACGAATGCCTACAGCAGAAAAGGCCATATAAGTAAGAAACAAATGCCTGTGACAAAAAAAAAAAAAAAAAAAAAAAAGGAAAAAAGACCACAAATGCCTACGGCAAAGAAAGAAAGACCAAACCACAAATGTTGATGGCAAACGAAAAATGGCTGCCCTAATCAGGCAAGCAAACAGCTGACACCAAATGAAACAAACAAAACAGCTGAAACGACCACAAAAAATGCAAACGGTGGCCTACCTGCAAACATAAGGTGGAAAAAACACCACCAAATCACAACAGTCTACAGTAGACTACTGTCTGCAACAAATGAGTGGACGACTACATTGACTACATTTGTTGCAGCCATAAGAGCAAAGAGCAAAAATAACTGTGCCGACAAACAGATGGAAAGCCAAATTAAACATAACTAACATGAATCTTAACTAACTCTAACTAACCCCTCACTAACCCTAGAAAAAATAAAGGCTGCAGACTGATAAAGCAAATCGCTAATCAGGACTACCAATGACAAAGCATCGGGATGTAAACAAATGCAGACGAAAAGAGAAATGCAAAATGGCTGCACTAATCAGGCAAGCTAACAAGCGGGTACGAAATAGCCAATAAACCAGAGATTAAAAAAAGAAAAGAAAAAAAGAAAGAAAGAACGCATAGTGGAAAAGAAGAGGAAAAGAGAGAAAAACAAAACAACAACACTTTCTGAAAAGAAAAAGGAGGCAAGAAATGTCAGCGAGCAACGACACCAAGGCTGGATACACGTTTTCCGTGTACACGATACAATCCATTCAGCCGACAACAACACGGCAGGGCAGCGGACGCACACGAACTACCCCACACAAAGAAAGAATGAGCGGTTCGTTAAACATCGAGACTACCCCCCTCACTCGTACATCGTAAACGAACCAAAAGGGCAAGCCAAGAGAAAAAACAGTGAATGGCAAGAACCGGCAACTAGCCCATACCTTAACCCAGGGAGGCCACGAAATTGCTAGTCTATTGAACTAGAACGAACAAACTTTCTTCATCGTTACATTATGATGAAACAAACAAGGCTAAACTGGGAAAATAAAATAAAACACCCAACTAAAGGCAGGCTCCCTGATGAGGTCTAGCTTGTAGTGAAAGCTAGAGTAAACACAACGAAAAAGACCGAAACGCCACGCACCTAACAAGACTCCAGAACGATGAAATAACAAGGGGGAAATAAACAAAGGCCTAACTACTGAAAAGGAGTTTCATCCCTATAGTTTTTATGTTGTTTTGAAATCCTATTTATATTATTTGAACTGGACATTTTTCAAAGTCGGTTGCCCTGTGGACACTCACACAGACCCGACTTCCACGTTTGGTTGCTGGTCTGTTTGTGACGTCACTGCCCGACCATTGACCTTTAGCTTAAAATAGCTCTCGCGGAATCTCGCATTGAAAACGGCGCTGGTTTTGAAACGTTCAGTTGACCGTATTTTCCTACCTTTTTGCCAAAATAAACGCATTACAACCTAGTCGAGGCCTGAAAAAGTTTTAAACAAGTGAGTAGTAGACTGTTTCGGTCCGACTGTTTCTTCTCTTCGAACGTTAGTACGGACCTATATGTTGTTTTTAAAAACGTTTTGGAGTGGTTTTGTGGCCCGAAACTGCCTTTACAGGCCCTTTAACATTTCAGTTCAGTGTTGCTTTACAGCCACAGAAACCACAGGGCTTAATAGGGTCGGGGAGCCCAGGACGGACACCTCGACTTTCACACAGCTCCTGAGCTTTGAAGAGGTGTTACAAGTAAACATGCTGCTTAACGTCCACAGAAACCACAAGGCTTTTTTAGGGACGGGGAAGGGGTGTTAAAGTAAACATCGTGCTTAACGTCCACATAAACCACAAGGCTTATTAGGGACAGAAGGGTGTTAACAAAACATTCTCATTTTATATCTCTCGTTTCAGTATGCTATGTTGCTTCTGAGCATTCAAGTTCAGCAAAGCGCCACCGCTTCGCAAGAGAAGAGACGGGAGAAAGCCCTGGCGGCTAGATTAAAGGATACGCAAAACGCGATTAGGCGGATAGGGGTCAGTTATCAAAGCGGCAGGCCCTCACCCCTGCCAAACCTCTTGTCATCAAGGTAACAAGTGGATTCCAATAAGGACAGCAGTCCCTGATGTACCGCCTGTCAGGCAAATGCACGAGCGGTGGGGAGAGAGGAAAAAAGGCCAGTGTTGCCGCAGCTTTCCCTAGCTGAACACTCGGGGGTCACCAGGTATATCTGTGCAACTGTACATTGACAAATTGTATTGTCCCTAATATGCTTTTTAGCACCTGAGGGCATTAAACAAAATATAAGGGATGACACATTTTGTGCATTCCGTAGAGAGAGGATTGTCTGTGACCGCGATTTTGATTATCTTGCCACATGGGCAGCCACTGAAAAAATGGCTAATGATTAATTTTTACGCGATAAGCCCACACAGGAAATATACCAGACTCAGGAAGACCTGAGCAGAAGAGGCGTGCATGCTATTTACTGCTGTAAGTAAGCCAAGCAGCCAGTGATTTTGTCTAGTTCAACCCCCAAAACACAGTTGTCTGAAGTCCGTTCCGAAGCATGAGTGGAAAAGATCATCACTCAGTCAGTCTCAGTTTTCTGAAGGGGAGTAACTGTTCTGTGTTCTCAAATTTTATTCCTCTGTTTCCTCGGTTTTTGTTTCCCCTTGGGGCACGACACTTTTTCAGTACCCAGCGGACACCTTTTTCCTATCTTTGGGGCGGAGCGTAAACGGTACCATTGTTGTAACTCATGTGTACCTACACAGAGGTGTACCTTTACTATGCCGTGTGGGTGTGGCCAAAATTAATAAGTAGCCACTCCAAGACACCTCCTGTGCAACTAAAAAAAGTTGCACCTCGTTCTGATCTGGCTCTCTCTCTCTCTCTCTCTCTCTCTCTCTCTCTCTCTCTCTCTCTCTCTCTCTCTCTCTCTCTCTCTCTGTGATTGTTTGTACGTCTTGATCTGTGTGTGTGTGTTTGTGTGTGTATGTGTTTGCGTGCGTGCGTGTGAAACTCTGTGTGTGTGTGTGTGTGTGTGTGTGTGTGTGTGTGTGTGTGTGTGTGTGTGTGTGTGTGTGTGTGTATGTATGACTTTGTATGTGTGTGTGTGTGTGTGTGTGTGTGTGTGTGTGTGTGTGTGTGTGTGTGTGTGTGTGTGTGTGTGTGGCAGAGTGATATTTTGAGTGCGTGTGGTACTTGTTTTGTGGGGCTTAATGTCCTCAGAAGTATGCCGACATTAAGTATGAAATTTAAGTAAGTAAATAAGCATGGTGCTTAACGTCCACAGAATCCATAAGGCTTATTAGGGACGGGGACCGGCGGAGGAGGAGATTATATGCCTTTTGCTACACTGTCACCACCAGAATGACTCCTGCATTACGGTGGGCAGAGATGAGAGCCCTTTCAATGTTTCATTAATTGTGAGGGAAAAGTCATAAGACAGTGTCCACAGACCATAACTTTTGAAGAGAAAGGAGAGCCGAAGTAATAATAATAATAATGTACATTTATCATGTGCTCATCAACGCCCTGAGCGCTCACATGGTACATATGTACATATTAACCTAAATATGATATTCTATACACATGTAGAGCATAGTCCTAGTGGAATCGATCCGAGGTCCCTCTGCTTACCAGCCTAACGTCTTACCGCCAGGCCAAATCGGCTCACTGCGTGTGCGTGTATGTGTGCTTTTAGATCAGTGGCTGATCAGACATGCAATATGGCGTGTACACGCTCTGCTTCAGCGTAACGTCACAGCCGCTCTCCCGTCGTGTTAAAGTGCTCAAACCTTACCGTTTCAGTGTGCACACGTTCCGCTCCAGTGCAAATGACTACGTGCATTTACTCTCCCTTCATGGTGCTCAAAGTTCACACACAAGAGAGAGAGAGAGAGAGAGAGAGAGAGAGAGAGAGAGAGAGAGAGAGAGAGAGAGAGAGACAGAGACAGAGACAGAGACAGAGACAGAGACAGTCAGAGACAGAGAGAGAGAGACACGTGTGTGTGTATGCGTGCGTGCGTGAATGTGTGTAAGCGTGAATGTATGTGTGTGTGTGTGTGTGTGTGTGTGTGTGTGTGTGTGTGTGTGTGTGTGTGTGTGTGTGTGTGTGTGTACGCGTGCGTGCGTTTAATGTGTCTGAGCGTGCACACGTTTCTCTCGGCGAGTGAAAACACTTGTTGAATAATGTAATCTTTTTGAGGATCGACACCTCTCTAATTAAGCCTGATGTGGTGTATAAAACTACAGCTACACAGTGGAACTTGCTGCTCACACGATTCTCCAGAGAAAAAGGTGGACTCACTCAATCGAACTTTATAATAATAATAATGGAAAATTGTAAAGCGCCTACCCTGCGGCTCAAAGAGCTGAACAAGCATAGTATAACAGCATAGTATAACATAGTCAGCATAGTATAACATAGTATAACAAGCATAGTAGATTCAAAGATTCAAATTGTTTAATTGACTTGAGCGAGTGCTCATATCAACACACACAACACGGTACACAAAAACAATGTACACATAAGCCTGGAAATACATTAATTCCCAGTCCCACAAAACACTCGTCTGTGTTTTGAGGTTACACTTAAATGAGTACATAATATTTGAAATTTGCAATTTCAAGTTTTTGATTGCCAAAATGGGACTAGCCTTTTCTCAGAGAGAAATGAGTGGCCCAAATTCCTGAAAGCAATCAGATTTATCCAAATTTACAATCGAATCAAGATGTTTAGCAGTGTTAAACGGAGTATTGAATTTCAGAATTAGACAGAACGACGCAGTCAGCAAATAACAAAATTAGGACTTCAGTCAAATCTGGCGATAACTGGATGCCAAGAATGTTACTTTCAGAAATATTCTCGGTCAGTTCCTTGAGAAACAACCAAAGGTGGGTGGGGATGGGTGGGTGGAGGAGAGGGGGGGTGGGGAGAGACTTACCACCTCCGTTTCTCATGCACAGGTAAGGAAAGCGCCAGATGTTGCCGATACCCACGATATAACCAAGTGTTGTCAGTATGTACTCCCTCTTGCTGGCCCAAGTGTGTCGTTTTTTGTCAGAAACATCGTCGCCGTCGTTTTCCTCCCGCTCCTCTGTTGTGAATCTTACAACACTCTCGTTCGTCTCTCTCTCTGCCTTCCGTACATCCAAAAAGACTTCGGCGTCAGAACCATTTTGTTCTGTGGAATAGCTTGCGGCCATACTGAAATGAGCGTTTGGGACGGGAAACAGCTAATCTCAAACTGACAGCTCTGACACTGGAGTCTATAATTAAGCTACATGAGGCTCTGCAGTACCTGGTTGTGACAATCTGCGGTCAGCCATGCGTTGGAATCGTGGCAGGTAAACCACGTGACGTTTACGCCAGGCCGGCATTCAAACGGACATCGCTAACTTCCATAACCCCTTTGTGAGCCAGTTTGGCCTAGTGGTAAGGCGTTAGGCTGGTAAGCGGAGGGACCTCGGTTCAGCTCTCCTTTCTCTTCAAAAGTTATGGTCTGTGGACACTGTCTTGTGACTTTGTCCCTCACAATTATCAAACATTAAAATGGCTCTCATCGCTTCCCACCGTAATGCAGGAGTAATTCTTGTGGTGACAGTGTAGCGATAGATATATAACCTCCCTCTCCCCCCCCCCCCCCTCCATACCCGCCCCTGTGGACGTTAAGCAACATGTTAACTTACTTCCTACTTCGCTGGTGAGTCGGTTTGGCCTAGCGGTAAGGCTGGAGACAGTTTAGCGAAAGCTATACAATCGCCCTCTACCCCCACCTCCATACCCCCCTTCACCCCTTCTCCCCATTCCTTATAAGCCTTATGGGTTTTGTGGACGTTAAGCGTCTTGTTTGCTTATTTAGACATTCGTACACCGTAAATGTCGTGTCGACCTTTCCACCAGTCTGCGCTGACTGTGCGCTGTCTGCACCCACGTACTTCCATTCATGACCGATATAGAACATGCTGCGACGTGCTTTTAGCCTGCGGATAAACAACCTGACGACTTGCTACACAACTTAAGGTAACATCAAATTCTTTACTTACGATCGTAATGGGTAAGCATGTATGCTTTTTTTTTTTTACATCGAGCCCTAGCCCAAACAAGGGACTACTCTATATCTAATTATGCTTAAGAGGAAGGGAGAAGGGGTGGGGGCGGAGGGCTGGGGGGCGGAGGGGGGTGTAAGGGGGTACCGAGAGAGAGAATGCAAGGTTAATGTCCTCAGACGTCGAACTGACATATAAGGAATAACTGCGGGGTACAGACAGAAGGCATCCAGGTACATCTAGAAACTGGTTCTGTTCCGAGTTATTGCCCAAGCGGAACGGTTGTCAGTTTTAGGGTGCCCAGCGTGTAATCAAGTCAGAAACATATCCATTTCGAATCTCCAAGGATGAAGCTCCGATGCTATTGCCAACGGTTGAGCCCCCCCCTCCCCCCCCCCCCCACACACACACACACCTTTTTTCTTTTTTCTTTCTCCCACCCCCTTGTCTTTCTTGTTTCCTTAGTTTTGATTTTTTGGGGTTTCTTTCTCTTCTATGACGATAGCTGCAAGTCCTGCTGTGAAGTGTATTTAAAAGGTGGTCACGGTCAGTGCCTTGGGTTTTATTGAAACAACGATAAACAATAAATAAGACGGCTAATCTAAAGTTAAAGCTATACACACTATCTTCTTGATATTCATCGAGAGGTGGGGACTGGCTGGAGGTTGTGAAGACTGCGGCCTAGTCGACTCTGGAAGGCCTCAAGAGAAGGAACTGAAGAAATAGCTGTAGAGAGGAGGTTCCATTCAGAGACTGTACGGGGGAAGAAGGAGTGAAAGAAGACACGGTGTTGTGCCTGCTCTTGGTGCAGTTTTGGTGATCCTCTGGTCCTAGGGCCAGAACATTTTAGATTTTTTTTTTCGTCGTTGTACTTTTTCCAGTATGTGGATGTCCTTGTGCATGTGGGGACACCAGACAGACGAGGCATACTCCAGTGTGGGCCGTACCATTGTGGTGTAGGTCTCCGACGTGACTTTTGGTGTACACTCCCTGAAGTACCTTCGCGCGAACCCCCATTGTCTGGTTACCCCTGGCTGCTACATTTTCAACATGGGTGGACCAGGAGAGGTCACTGCTGATGGTTATGCCCGGGTATTTGCTGCGACTGAGGTCATTAACTGTGTGGGACTGCGTGTGACTGTGATCATTATGCCCAGGTATTTGCTGGCACTTGTTTCCAGTGTTTGCCCATGGAGGTGGTAGCCGATGTCTGAACTTATTTGTGCTTGTTGAGCATGATGTGGATGCTGCTGCATTTGCTTGGGTTGAATTCCATTTGCCAGGTGGGTTCCCATTCCCCCGAAAGAGTCATGGTCCTCTTGAAGTATGGCCTGGTCGTGTTGGTCTTTGATTCTTCTGTACAGAAGGCTGCCGTCTGTAAAGAGTCGAGCACTGGAGTGTTGGACTGTATCGGATAAGTCATTGATATATGTCAAGAAAAGAAGAGGTACTCCTGATAGGACAGCTGCAGAGGATGATAATGTACCTTCTAGTGCCACTTGCTTTATTCTGCCGGTCAGGAATGATTTATCCAGATCAGGGTCTCGTTGCCTACTCCACAGTATTGTAGTTTGTGCAGCAAACGTTGGTGGTGAACTTTGCTGAATGCCTTGGAGAAATCAAGCAGAATTACACTCACCTTGACCTCCAGGGCCATGTTCTTAGCAATGCCGTGCACAGTGAATTCTCCTGTTGGGTTTCGCATGAGCGCATGTTCCCGAATCCAGGTTGAGCATCATTTAGGATAGGTGTAGATCAAAATGTTTCATCTCACTGCTGTGAATGATGTGCTCCAGGACCTTGCAGGTGACTGGCGTGAGAGAGACTGGTCGGTAGTTTGCAAGCTGTCGTGTGTCTCTTTCCTTGAAGATTGGGATCACTCAGGCTTCTTTCCAATCAGATGGCACGTGCCTAGTATCCAGGCATCGGTGGAAGATTGACCTTTCATTCACATTTTGATTTCACCCCAATGAATAGTGTCATGCATTCTGACTCCACCCCCCCCCCCCATCCCCCGCCCCCCCCCCCAAAAAAAAAAACACCCCCCAAAAACCCACACACACAAAACAACAACAAACATTGCCATGCATTCTGACTTCACCAAAAAACAATAACAATTTGCATGCATTCTGACATCAAAACCAATGCCATGCATTCTGACTTCACAAGTACACACACACACACACGCACGCACGCACGCACGCACGCACGCACGCACGCACACACACACACACACACACAAATATATACGGACAGAGAGAGAGAGAGAGAAGGGATTTGAATATTTGTGGCAGTAAATGACTACACAATCATAGGAATGTTAATAACCTGGGAGTACAAAATGTGATCTAAATGTAGAACTGTTCACAGCAACATTCTACTACTACAGTGCAATTTACATTCAGCAGAATTTTCCACATTCTCAGGCCTGGAAATAAATCGGATGAAATCTGAGGCAATGTGGCTCGGTCAGTAGTAAACAAAACTGTAGTGACACCTTTTTTTGATTTGTAAAGAAGAGGAGACTCAAACTTCTTGGTGTGTATTTTGCCTGTGACAAATGTGCTTCTCAAGTTGAAGAGAACTGGACGGGAAGAGTGGAAAACATTAAAAGAATAATTAATGCATGGGACAAAACAAACCTGAGCATTGCTGGCAAAGTCTGCATGATAAAAACATTTTAATTTTAGTCTGTATATATCATGCAAGCATATTGGTAGTCCCAGATCCTGTTCTCACTCAGGTAAACGGAATATTATTTCGATTTTTGTGGCGTAAGAAAGACTGTAATCGCAAGGCCTTTGAGAAAATGAAGAGAACTGTTGTTTGTGGTGCTTTAGAGAATGGAGGACTCAACATGATCGATCTGAAACAGATGCAAGCAACGTTCTTGCTGCAGTGGGCTGGACGTCTGTTCCAAGCGCAGGCGCTCGATAAGTGGAGTCATATTCCTAAAACTATTTTTGCTCCCTTTGGAGACAAATACTTGTGTTTCTTTTCGAATATGAAAAGTCGTGCTTTTAAAGGATTACAGATGATTACCTCTCACTTTTGGAACTCTGTGTTAAAAACGTGGCTAGACTTGAACAATCACGACCCTTCTATGCCTGTGCCAACTTTGTTATGGAACAAAAGCCATATTAAGTATCAAAGAAATGTACTCATGTTTACGGATTGGATTATTGGGAAAATATTGTATGTAAACGACATTAAGGGACCTATACCTATGGATTCATACCATTTCAGGACACATGTAACAAAATGGTGAACTTTCCCAGTCGAATTCTTGAATATAATGTCGTGAGGGCGGCTGTTTACACGTTTGTACACAGTCATAATGTTTGTGTTACAGTAGACACTGAGTTGTCAGACCAGTCACTTTTTTTGTTACAGACAAATAAACACAGCGAAAGACTGTAAGTAAGCCAAGCAGCCAGTGATTTTGGCTGCGCAGCTGCTGTTTCAACTGCCGTGCTGGGCAGTCACAAGGACAATGTCCGTTGCACTGCTGTTGAGGAACAACTCGAAGCGAAAGAAGTCCAACTTTCGCAGCCCAGCTCCACCTCCCTGCTATGATCTCTTCTGGGCTAACTTGAGGGTCCAGCTCCACCTCCCTCCTCTTGATCCCTTGATCTCGCTTGGAATCCTGTGCCGATGCCTCGCTAGGTCTGTTCTTTTTATAGCCGTCACTTGCACGGGGCGGCCCGCTTCAGTCTCTGTTTAGTAGTGAATTGTTGTTTTGACTCAAAGTAATTCCGTGTCAATCGGTGCTTTGTCGTACAGCATTTTGCTTAACTGACTTCATGTTTAGTGTTTGTTTTGGGTTGAAATTAACTTATTAAGTATTGCGTACTGTAGAAGCTAAGTTGTATTCATGGATTACTTGATTTCACTTTATCAGCGATGCTGCGACTAGATAACGCGCCCCAGGCAAACGTTCACGCCAATTGTGTTATCGTTAGTCTTTGAGTGTGTCTTGCTTCTCACACAGAGCGTTGTATTGTAATTGTTATGCACCGTTTTAGCCGTGGGAGCGTGCACTTTATTCTGATGTACGTTTTAGTAACATTAATATTTTGTACACTGTGTTAGCTGTGATTTAGTTGTATGAATCTGTTTATAGATAGGCGCAAGCCACGCTTCCCACGCTTGTTGTAAATAAAAGAAATCATGTTTGTACATGTTGTTTATACGGTTTAAAAGTTTGTAATTTTAACTTTTATTTGATATTTTTCAATGGTTTAATTAGTTTAGTTATTGTTGAGAAAAGTATACTTATATGGGCCAAGGAAACAAATGTTAGCCGTTTTGTGGTCCGGAGGGCCGATTTGATTGTAGCGAGAGCGTGTTTTCCTTGCGGCCCGCGCCCCCCTGTTATCTATGTGTGCGAGTGATCATTCTGGGTGTGCTGAAAATTGTCTGCTGACTGAAAATAAATCCTGATTGCCGTACGCCTGCTGTGGTCTCCCTTTTTGACTGACTCTGCTGCCTGTCTTGATGACTTGCTGCCACTCTACTACAGATGAAACAAACAGCATTGATTATGAAGACGGTTCACCCTGTCAGCGATGATATCGCCATTGATGAGCTTTCTGATTTTATGAATGGAACTGAGCTTGAACCTTGTACACAGGAAGAGAAGCAACTGATCACCAAAAACACTGTTGCATACATTGCTGCAGACCACTCACCTGGTGGTCACACGCCTGGCAGGTCGTGGTTTTCATCGCTCTGTGGTTTTTGTTTTCATCGTCCTCTTGTGATTCTTGTATCAACGTGTTCATAATGGATTTGGCTGCGTGTTGGTGTGCGTTTTGTGCATCGCTGCGCCCGGATTGCAGAATTATTTGCCTTTGTTTTTTTCTTCATGTTACCATGAACTTGGTCACACACTGTGCGCCATTGTTGGCGGCTACGCGGCACGGTGCCTCGCTCGTACAACCACAGGTAACGTTGAACTGTGTTCACAGCTCAGTGGGCAATGAGGCCTACCACTGCACCCCACTCCATGGGTCCGAATGTCCCGACCGTCATGGCCTGTCCTACACCAGAGATCAGCTCTTGTGCTTTCAGGCAGCGCCTCTCGGTCCCTCCTTGACCTCTCACCTCAGAGAATTCGGCATCAGAGATCGTTTTCCCCGTAAACGTTCGAGCAGAGGCGGTAGGCGGAAGCAGAGAATGATAACCGTCGTCTGTTGTGGTGCTGCTACAGAACTAGTGGCAAAGAGATGGCTGGAAGTCGTGTCTTGCGATCCTTGTCCTGCTTCTCCGCTGCCATCTCCGCCACAGAGTCAGACACCCGCTGCGTCGTTCTTTTCCGGTGCCACACTGCCGTCCTACATACCGCCTCCTCCACCCTCTGCGACGTCCCCTCCACCGTGCTGGTTTCCTGGTGCGTCACTGCCGTCCTACATACCGCCTCCTCCACCTTCTACGACGTCCCCTCCACCGTGCCCGTCTCCAGGTGCGACACTGTCATCTTACGGACCTCCACCCTCTACGACGCCCCCTCCATCGTGCTGGTTTCCTGGTGCGACACTGCCGTCCTACGGACACCCCCCATCTACGACGTCCCCTCCATCGTGCTCGTCTCCAGGTGTGACACTGCTGTCCTACGGATCGCCTCCTATCTCTGCTACAACATCCCCTCCACTGTTCTGTTTCCCCGTTCCGCCGAACACGCTAGCCACGACACGACAGGCAAGTGTAAACTCTGACAATCTGGTCACTCTTACAGTACCGCATAAAGCCACTTCTCATCCGACAGGCAACAGCCGTCCTGCACAGAACTCACTGAGGTTAGCTTACTTCAATGCCCAGTCATGCCGCCAGGAGGCCAGCGAAAAAAACGATCTAGTTGTTGATGGTGATTTTGATATTCTGCTGATGACGGAAACCTGGCTTTACGCCAGTGGTGACGAGGCTTACATCACAGAGATGACCCCCGGTGGCTACCTCTTCCACTCGTTCCCACGCATCGGCCGCAGGGGTGGCGGCATTGCAATCATGTTCAAGTCCGCGCTGTCTGACTCCATTTCCATGCATCCTCTACCGTTCAACTCGTTTGAGTCGGTGGAACTGCGGTTATCAAATGATAGCACATCAGTCTCGGTGATTTGTTTATATCGTCCCCCTCCCAGCAAGCAAAACAAACTGTCAAACAAAATGTTCTTTGAAGAATTCCCAACGCTGGTTTCTGAATACAGTCATGCACACAGAAATCTCGCGTTTATTTGTGATTTTAACTTTCATTTTGAAGACTCTTCCAATGGCGTTGTTGACCAGTTGAAGACTTTGTTGAACGACCACAACCTGGTTCAGCTCGTGGACATGCCGACGCACAAGCGAGGCCATGTCTTGGACTGGGTCATAGTGCGCCGTGACGCCAGCTGTCTTTCTCTCGAGACTGTAGAAGACATTGCTTTGTCTGACCACAGTGCCATTTACTGTAGCGTAAATGTCCGACGGCCCACTGCACGGAAACGGCTGGTTACATCGCGCAACCTGAGAGCCATGAACTCCACTGACTTCCAGGCTGACATCAAGAGCTTCGCGGAGACAGCAGGCGACCAGTGTGCCGACCCGGGGCTTCTCGACGTTTACGACACCGGCCTTCGTCAGATGCTGGACCGCCACGCTTCACTGACCACCAGACGCGTGAGCGACCGTCCCTCAGCCCCCTGGATGACAGACGGTATCAAGGCCACTAAGCGCGAGCTGAGACGAGCAGAACGCCAGTGGAGGGACACACGCCTGACCGTGCACAGAGAGATCTACACCAAGCAACGAGGCGTCGTGAAGACTTTGGTGAGAGCAGCGAGGAAACTTCACTTCAGTGCCAGGATTGAGAACTGTTCAAACACCAAGCAGCTCTTTTCAGTGTCCAGTGAGCTTCTTGGCAAGTCAAAGACCACACCACTCCCGTCTGACATACCACGTTCTGCACTCCAGGACAGATTTTGCATGTTTTTCTCTCAAAAAATCCAGAACATCCGACAAGACCTTGACGCTCACCCTTCTGAACCAGCAACATTATCTCCCTATGATGGTCCTAAACTCTGTCTTTTCCAGCCTGTCACAGAAGAGGAGATTCGTAAACTCATTGTTGAATCGCCTACCAAAACCTGCATGTTAGACCCCATCCCTACTTCTCTCACTAAAGTATGCCTTTCCGATCTGCTGCCTCTTATCACAAGAATAGTAAACAGCTCTCTCTGTTCTGGAGTCGTCCCACCTCAGTTCAAGCAGGCTGTAGTAACCCCTATGTTAAAGAAACCTGGACTGGATCCGAATGACCTGAAGAATTTTCGACCCGTGTCAAATCTGCCATTCATCTCCAAAATCCTAGAAAAGGTAGTTTTAACGCAGCTGCAGAAACATCTATCAGAAAACGATCTGCTTGAAATCAGGCAGTCTGCATACAGAAAGAACCACAGTACAGAGACAGCTCTAGTTAGCGTTGTTGATGGTCTTCTCAGAAATGCCGATGACAGACTGGTCTCAGTGTTGGCTTTGCTAGACCTCAGTGCAGCGTTTGACACGCTGGACCATCCCATATTGTTACAGAGGCTTGAGACTACATTTGGCATTTCTGGCACTGCTTCACTGGTTTGCGTCCTATTTAGAGGGCCGTGAACAGTCTGTGAAGGTTGACAACGTCTTGTCCTCTCCCAGCCCCCTTCAGTTCGGGGTTCCACAGGGTTCGGTCCTTGGGCCAATCCTGTTCACATTGTACTCTCAGCCCCTCTCTGACTTGATATGTCGCCACGAGTGTGATTATCACAAATATGCTGATGATACCCAGTTGTCAAAGGGGGCTCCTCCCGATCAGTTTCAGTCTCTTCTCTGTGATATCCAGACCTACATTGAAAGTCTTGTAGGCTGGATGTACAGCAACAAGCTCAAACTAAATGCAGAAAAGACTGAAGTTCTTCCCGTTGCATCTACTTCCCGCCTTAGTTCGGTTGGCTGAGATAGCGTAGACATAGGTGGCAAGCGCATACCATTCAGATCTTCAGTTAGGAACCTAGGAGTTCATCTCGATCAGACACTGTCTATGCAGCAACACATCAGCAGTGTATGCCGTGCAGCATACCTAGAACTTAGAAGAATAGCTTCAATCCGACCATACTTGACTCAGAGTGCAACTGCCCAACTCGTTTCATCTGCCATAACATCGAGGCTTGACTACTGCAATTCCATCCTTGCAGGATTACCCTTGAAGCAGATTTCACGCTTGCAGAGAGTCCAGAACAACGCTGCAAAACTTGTTCTTAGAAAGTCCAAATACGATCATGTGAAACCACCCCTGCAAGAACTGCACTGGCTTCCGATGAAATTCCGACCACAGTACAAGATAGCCACTTTTGTCTACCGCATTTTTGACGGCTCTCTACCAGGCTATCTTTCTCAGACTCTATGTGCATATGAGCCAACACGAAACCTTCGCTCATCGTGTGAGAAGCTCCTGAAAGTCCCAAAGCGCAACACCAAAACGTTCGGAGAGCGTTCCTTCAGCTTTCTTGCACCTTCTGTCTGGAACTCTCTGCCATCCGGCCTCAGAAATTCTTCTACCCTTCCGCTGTTTAAATCCAGACTCAAAACTCACTTGTTTACGACAGCTTTCTGCCAGTAGGATCTCTGCAGTCTTCAACCCCCGCCTCCCCCCCCCCCCCTTCACCTCCCACCTCCTCCCCCCCCCCCACACACACTAACCCCCCGCATGAATGTGCTTCCTGAGTGTTTTAACTGTCACGGTTGTTAAGAGAGTGAGAGTGAGAGAGAATGCAGGGAGTGGGAGAGATGGTGGGTGGGGAGAGAGAGAGAGAGTATATCTGCATGTGAGACAAAGAGAGGGGCAGAGGGAGATGGGGGGAGGAGGGGGAGGTGCGCGCGCGCGCGCGCGCGCGCGCGCGCGCGCGTGTGTGTGTGTGTGTGTGTGTGTGTGTGTGTGTGTGTGTGTGTGTGTGTGTGTGTGTGTGTTTAGCACAGTAATAATACTAATTACTTAGAACGCAGCTTTATAATTATGTACCTGTTTTAAATTATTGTAACGTCTCTATGTTTTAAACAGTTTTTTTTTTGTTTTTTTTTTTAAATCTGCCATTTTACAAGTATTTGTTTTATATTAGTGTAATTTATTAAGTATGTATTATGAGATTGTTTGTATATATGTTAGTAAATGTAAATGTAATATATTATGTACAGTGTAATTTATTAATTATGTATTATGAGATTGTTTGTATATGATATGTTAGTAAATGTAAATGTAATATATTATGTACATGTATGTGAACAAGCGCGTTGAGCTCGCTCAGCGGGGAATAGCGCCATACAAAATTTATGTATTATTATTATTATTATTATTATTATGTGAAGATCCTTGACGGTGCATTTGTTTTTCAAATTCTCTCCCCCAGGACTTCAAACACTTTCCAGGACTACAGCAACAGCATCTTCTTGCCTTACATTTTTGGACGACTTCAGAGTGTTCCGGCGATGATTGGATATTCTTTGGGATGTTTATCTCGCAGACAGCTTGAAGGCGGGGACAAGAAGCAAACGGGACCAAGGTCAATGTCGTAAGGTGCTACCTTTGGCACTATCACCTTTCACCTGGAAAAGCTTCTTGAGGAACGATGAGAACAAGAGTGACCTGTTTTTTTTTTTTTTTTTTTTTTTTTTTTTTTTTTTTTTTTTTTCTCCAAAGAAATTGAAAGAACTCAAGTTTCTCGCAAAATACTCGTCTCCACTTGCAGTGACAGCGTGGTCTCATCATCCACAGAAGTAGACCTGAACAACATGAGTGGATGTACCTATGAAGAGGCTGACACACGAGTATTTCTTCATGCTACAGATTGTGTGAAACAAGGCCAGAAGAAGATACTAATACGAACTGCTGACACTGACGTTGTTTTACACTTGCAATCTCTGTTGCTGAAAAAATAAAGGTGGAAGAGCTGTGGGTTGCACTTGGGACCGGAAAACATTTCAGATACATTGCATGCAGTCCACGCGATTGCTACAAGTCTTGGTGCAGACAACCAAGAGCTTTCCCTGCCTTTCATGCTGTAACTGATTATGACACGGCCTCATTCTTTGACTGGAAAGGAAAACTAAAGGCCTGAAACATATGGCCTGCACTCTACAGTGGCGTCGTCTTTTTTAGAACTTGGTACTGAGAAAGCAAATCTGCCACAAGATGCATTTGAGAAGATTGAGCAATTTGTTGTGTTCATGTATGAAAAGAACAGTACAGTGACAAAAGTGAATGCAGCAAGGCAAAAGCTATTCTCCCAACGATGCAAAGTCATCGAGAACATTCAGCCTACACAGAATGCCCTTTTTCATTGGCGGGAGCTGCCACAAGTATCATTTTTGTCACGATAAACGTTTTGTGGAGGAAACTGCAATGCAGACTAGCTTGATGACAGCATTTGAATCTTCCAGCGGACTTTGTGCGAGTTGTTGCAACTTCATTTCGCGTGTGCGAGTCTGTGTGTGTGCGTGCATGTGTGTTCATTCATGTTGTATGTACTGAATTTTGACAATATGTATTTGTAAAGAATGTATAAGCGCTTAGGGCCTGTGCTGGTTAAGCGCTCCAAGTATTCATTATTATTATTTCTGTTCATGTTATGAATTTACTCAGTCCTGTCAGAACACTGGATTACGAATTCTCAATTGATAGTATGCAGATTTTTTCGAGGGTTCCACTGAAACACATATATCACCATTTCATACATCCGTCCGCAAGGTTAAAGTGAACACAATCAAAACATAATTATAAATCTGCTTTTTCAGTTGACCTCCGTTTTTTTTTCGTTTTTTTTTAACGATTTTGCGCTAGTTTTGGATTTGTTGTTACCTTTCTTCCACACGATCGACAAACAGTGTTTTTCTGTAAAGACTGTAGTGTTACAATAAACACAATCAAAAGATAATTATAAGTCTGCTTCTTAAGTTGACCTACTTTTACGATTTTGACCTAGTTTGGGATTTGTTGTCACCTTTTGTTCCACAGGTTTGACAAACCTTTAGTTTTTTTTCTGTGAAGAATGTCAGTTCAGATGTCTGCAGTTAAACTTTGTTCTAGGTAGTTTTGAAAGTGATACGTAGCCAGTGTGCATAAGGTGCTTGCGGCTGAGACAGCACAGGCACAGCAGTCATTAGCAATCATTTTCCATAACAAACGTATCACTTTATTATGATTTAAAATACTCTTGGTTTCTTGGTTCAAATGTTTCTGGTGGGAAACAAAAAGCATTAATTTCGGTCAACCAAATCATAAAACAGCAAGACAATATCCAGTTTTGATGTATAATGAATCATGTAGTCATACGTAAGGCTATTTTTAGCACCATAATGTACATTTAAAACAATTAAACTTTGTTTGTTGTAAAGTACAACTACTCTACAGTTACGTATTGCACTTGGGGTTTAAAAACAGAAACTGCCAGAGATACTAAGAATATCTGAATACTATTTGATTTTACATGGTGACCTAAATTATAAAGGTCACGGTGACGTAAAAAGTGACCTTCGACCTTCCTTCCATTTAAGATATCAATCTATATGCTATACCACACAGTTTCGTTTGTGTTTTTTAATGCATGCTTCTACCCCAGTTTGCAAACTGCTTCTCAATTTATCGTCTGAACAAGGTCACTAATGCGTGAAAAGACGGATCAACTGTCGTGGAGCGATTCTGTGGCCGCAAACAGAACGCTATTGAGGTTGGGTTATAAACATCAGTGTCTGTGGTTGTCACTTGCTTCATAGTTCAGGAGCTGCGTGAGAGTCGAGGTGGCTGTCCTGGGCTGTCCGTCCTAACGAGCCTTCTGGCTTCCGTGGACGTAAAGATTTATTGAACCATGCTTCGGCATTGGTCTCAGCTTGTCCCTAATATGTCAGCCGACATCTGAGGACATTAAGCATCACTTCATCATCATAATCACTTGCACAGCGGCTCAGGAGCTGTGTGAAAGTCGAGGTGGCCATCCTGACTGGAGACATGGATGAACTTCAAAAAGAAGATCGATAACGTAAGTAAGTAAGTAAGTAAACATGGTGCTTAACGTCCACAGAAACCGTAAGGCTTATTAGGGACGGGGAGAGGGGGGGAAGGGGTACGGAGGTGGGGGAAGAGGGAGATTATATACCTATCGCTACACTGTCACTACCAGAATGACTCCTGCATTAAGATGGGCAGTGATGAGAGTCATTTTAATGTTTCATTGATTGTGAGGGACAAAGTCACAAGACAGTGTCTACAGACCACAATTTTTGAAGAGAAAGGAGAGCCGAAGCGGATTCGAGCCGAGGTCCCTCTGCTTACCAGCCTAACGCCTTACCGCTAGGCCAAACCGGCTCACGAGATCGGTAACACGACGTACAGCCTTTATAAAAGTGCTTTTCTCCACGCACGCACACACGTGAGCCGGTTTGGCCTAGCGGTAAGGCGTTAGGCTGGTAAGCGGAAGGACCTCGGTTCGATACCGCTTCGGCTCTCCTTTCTCTTCAAAAAGGTTGTGGTTTGTGGACACTGTCTTGTGACTTTGTCCACCACTTCCCACTGAAACATTAAAATGGCTCTCATCGCTGTCCATCTTATTGCAGTAGTCATTCCGGTGACAGTTTAGCGATAGGTATATAATCTCCCTCCCTCTTCCCCCACCTCCATACCCCCTTCCCCCCCTTTCTCCCCGTCTCTAATAAGCCTTACGGTTTCTGTGGACGTTAAGCACCATGTTTACTTACTTACTTACACACACACACACACGCACGTACGCACGCACGCACGCATGCACACGCACGCACGCACGCACGCACGCACGCACGCACGCACACACACACACACACACACACACACACACACACACACACACACACACACACACACACACACACACACACACACACACATACAACGAGTGCTTGGAGACTGACGCTATGACTGGCGTGGACCCGACTCGGTGAATCACTTCGACGCCGGACTAATGATGAGTGATTTGACTTTTATCAGTTTGAATACAAAACTGATAAAACAAATGTTGGAGATTTTAACTACCCATTAGTTAGATGGGACTTGAATGGTCCAACAACAAGGACAATGAGTTTGTTGAATGTGTCAGGGATGCGTTTCTGACACAGATGGTTAAAAAAAAAAAAAAAAAAAAAAAAAAAAAACTTGGAGGAGAGAAGGATAGACCTCTAATCTGCCTGACCTAGTACTGGTAAACGAGAAGAGCATGGTATCTGATATTGAACACTTATCTCCAACAGGAAAAAGTGGTCATGAAACACTGGTTTTCTCATTATATGTATGTGAAGAAAAGCAAAAAGAACAAGAACTTAAGTATGATTTGAGCAAGGGTAACATTGCACAGATGCGGACAGAATTTGATGAATTTGACTGGAGCTGTATTCTTGACACCAGCATAAATCAGTGTTGGCAGATAATTAAAGAAAGGATACATGATAGTATGAATAAGAACATTCCGACAGTCAAATGTAATCAGAATAAGAGATCAAAACCAGTCTGGATGACTGGGAAAGTTAGGAAGAGCGTTAAAAGAAAATACAGCCTGTGTAAGAGGTTCCTGAACACAAATAAGAACTTTGATTACAGAAAACACTTGGATTGCAGAAATGAATGCAATAAGATAGTTAAGAAGGCAAAAAGAGAGTATGAAAAAGAAGAATAAGAAGAAAAAAAGTATAAAGGAAAGTAAAGCAAATCCAAAATATTTTTGGAAATATGTACAATCAAAGACAAAGTCCAATATAGGTATAAGCCATTTAGAAAGGATGATGGGCACATGGCTGTATCTGAGGCAGAAAAAACAACAACAACAAAACAAACAAAAACAAAAAACAAAACACACACACACACACACACACACACACACACACACACACACACACACACACACACACACACACACACACACACACACACACACACACACACACACACACACACCAAAAAACAAACAAAAAACAACAACAACAACAACAGATGTTCTGAATAACTTTTTTGCGAGTGTTTTTAAACATGAAAATAAAGATAATATGCCCCATATTGAGATGGGAGAAAGGTCAAATAATATAACTTTACCTGATGTACGAGTAACTCCAAAGGCAGTCCAGGACAAGCTAAATAAATTAAACCCAAACAAGGCACAAGGGCCTGACCAGGTACCCCCCAGGGTATTGAAGGAGCTAAGCAAACAATTGGCTACGCCTCTTAGTATTGTCTTTAATAAATCATTGGAGAGTGGATCAATTCCAGAAGACTGGCAGTCAGCAGATGTAATTGCCATTTTTAAAAAGGGAACAAAATCTGACCCAGGAAACTATAGACCAGTCAGTTTAACATGTGTAACATCTCAACTACTAGAGTCCTGTATTCGAGACACTGTGGTGAAACACATGGCAGACAATGGATTGTATTCCGTGTGCCAGCATGGTTTCCGAAAAAGAGATCATGTATTACGCAGCTACTTCTAGTTAGGGACGATTTAACTAAATTCATTGAGGATGGGCATCCCATTGATATAGTATACCTGGATTTCAAAAAAACATTTGATTCGGCCCCTCACCAGAGGCTTCTAAGTAAATTTGCCGCGTATGGAGTAACAGGGAATATTTTTAAAAGGATAAAAGATTTCCTAACTAACAGACATCAGAGAGTGAGGGTAGGAAACCAATACTCACCAATGACCGAGGTTTTAAGCGGCATCCCCCAGGGAAGCATTTTAGGTCCTATATACATTTTTATAAACGACTTTCCCGACTGTGTTCAACGCCGTTGTAAAGTCTTTGCTGATGATACAAAAATTTATGATTCAACCAATAATGCTGGTAGAATACAGGAGGACATCATTATAGGCTACAGAGATGGTCAGATTTGTGGAATTTATTTTTTAATGTTACTCAGTGTAGAATTTTGCACATAGGTAAAAACAACCAGGAAATAGACTATAAAATGAAATTAAGTGAGGATAATTATGACATCATAGCGAAATGTGAAGAGGAGAAAGATCTCGGTGTTATTTTTGATAAATATCTTTCATTTGATGCTCATATTCAAAATTGTATTAACAAGGCTAACAGTATGATTGGTATAATTACAGGAATATTTACTTTTATAGATGGAGAAATCTTTACTAATCTTTACAAATCATTGGTAAGGCCACACCTGGA
This sequence comes from Alviniconcha strummeri, assembly GCA_963584105.1. Lineage (NCBI taxonomy): Eukaryota > Metazoa > Mollusca > Gastropoda > Provannidae > Alviniconcha > Alviniconcha strummeri. The sequence goes on from OY757542.1 coordinate 27,870,022, forward strand.
GTACGGTAATATAGTATAGCTGCCATTGAGAAAGTTCAGAGAAGAACCACCAGGTTATACCTACGTTAAAAGATCTTGATTATAAAGAAAGGATGAGGCAATTGATGATGAAGTGATGCTTAATGTCCTCAGATGTCAGTTGACATATTAGGGACAAGTTGTGACCAATGCCGAAGCATGGTTCAATAATTCTTTACGTCCACGGAAACCAGAAGGCTCGTTAGGACGGACGGCCCAGGACGGCCACCTCGACTCTCACACAGCTCTTGAACTATGTGGGGCAATTAAAACTCCCTATTTTAAAGTACAGAAGATACAGAGGTGACCTTATCCAAGTGTAACCGAGTGCATTGTGTGTGTGTCAAGGGCCATGACCTTTTTACCTTTTCTTTCCTGTCACCCTTTCTCTTTTTTCGATTGTGTGGGAGTTTTATGGCCTTAATTATCTAAAGTGTTAAAAATTGTGCGCTGGGCCCGCCGCGTCCTCTTTCCCCCAGTGTCCTTGCAGTAGCAGGTCGTCAGTTAGTTCGAGCTGCTGCCTATCCGTCTGATTCAGGGGAGAACCGACACTGTTTCCTGGTTGGTGTAAATAAGTCATAGCAACCGCTGACTTGTGACTCTTCATTCATGCTTCCAATCTGCTTCCCTCACTCCCCACCACGCTCTCCTACAAAGTCTGGCAGCTGCGAGCACTAAACAGTCACACACCAACCAGGAGACAGCGTAGAGGACCTGTCGGGAGGCACTGAGACAGGAACTGTGTGGAGGCACTGGTACAGTGTACCGGAGTTGTCCGGCACTGAGGCAGTCCGAGGGGACCTGACCACCAAGCTTCACCTACACTAATGGCTGATTTACAACTACAGCAACATGATCCAGTCCTTGGCCCGGTGCTCGCAACGTGACCTGGCCATGCAGCCAAGCCCGCCGACACCAAACGCTCCACGTGGGCGTTGGTGCAGCAGTACCCTCGACAGTTCCGGAACGGGAAGAATGGGATCCTCCGTCGTGGGCAAGCTGACCAACGTCGTGGTACCCTTGAACAGCTGCTTCTGCCTAGCTCACTTCGGCGTGATGTCCGAAGAGAGGTCAGGGACTCCATCAGCAGCTGCGAGAGGTGCACTGTGGTGCCATGCTGTAGGAAAAAGGAAGGGAATATCAGTGATATGCTTCGTATGGTCGTTCGGTAATGCCTTGCGTCTGTATGTTAATGGGCTGCCTTAAGGGTCCTTAACTTGTTCAAACTTGGTGGCATCGGTTTAGATTTAGCATGCAACTTAACTGTCTTGCTATTTCTAGCGTATACCTTGCATGGCAGTAGCCTCTTATGATTTAGCTTGTTTCCTTTCGCATGGACCTGCAGTGTGTTAATTGTTGGTGCACGTTTTTTTTGAGTTGAGGTAGATGTACGTAGGTTGCACCATACCATCTTAACTCTAAACTAAGATCCTGGTTCCAGAAGCCCTTTTGTCCCTACAACAAGAGTGTCTGGCACTAAACAAAACCAGGTCTGGCCCTGCCGGCCGGTCAACTGATACGCCGGTTGACCTGGCCAAGCGCCTGTCAAACATGGGCAAACTGTTTTGGGAAGTTCTAAACATGTACATCTGGATGCATGCGCTGCCTTTCCAGTGAGATCGTCTCTCAGTTTTTATTCAAGTTCCAGAAATTGTTTGGTCGGAACTCGCGTAGAGCCTGTAGTCTATGTACACAACCGCCATTTGCAGTTGCGAGGTAACGCAGCTCTCCTCATTAAGCCTTTTTCTTTTTTTACAAGCTTTAAGTCCGAACTCAAACAAAATATATATATATATTAGACTGAGAGATGTGCCGCTCTTCATCAGTTGATCCCTTAGGTGGCCACAGCCAGGTCGTTGCTTACACTGCCACTCTAAGGGTCTGATACAGGAGGAAAAACCGTAAAACAAAACAAAACAGAAACAAAACAACAAACACCACCCCGGCAACAGGCAACATTAACCTGTTAAAACTACTGGGAGGAGGGTGGGGGGGTGGGGGGGGATTACAGTGTGACACAGAGCAAGTGTTAGGCGTATTCATATTAAGTTAATGTTTATATATCATTCACTATGACTATGTGTGTTGTACTTCTAGTGTATATTATATCTAATGTAATATAACACAGACGAAGTATTTCAAATGAAATCAAATATGTGTTGTTCACATCTCTCTCTCTCTCTCTCTCTCTCTCTCTCTCTCTCTCTCTCTCTCTCTCTCTCTCTCTCTCTCTCTCCCTCTCTCTCTCTCTCTCGCTCTCTCTCTCGCTCTCTCTCTCTGTGTCTGTATATATATATATAAAACATGCTTGGACTTTGTTATACCTTCTCTATATGACACCATAGTAAGTCCTTCCTGCACGGTACGATACACAGGAGTCATAGAGAGCCTTTCTCTCTCTCTCTCTCTGGGTCATTCTCAGAAATTGTGTACAAATACTGTGACATAGGTACCAAAAAATCTAAATGCTTTAAAACTCCTAATATGTAAGTTGACTTCTTGTTTAACACCTATTGCATGTGAGGAATTGAAAGGGAGAAAAAAAAAAAAAAGATAATCTGCACCATTTACTCTACGTTCAACTTTAGTCAGACTGTTGGTGAAATGGTCTTTGTAAGTTTTGAAATTGAAAAGACGAGAATATTTTTAGTTCAGTCAGTAGTTCGTTGGTGCTGGGTCTTCATGCGGTCGTGGGGTGCAGCAGTCTCCTTTCCCGTGTGAAGGATGGTTCCAATTAGCGGCGGTCAGTTCGCCGTGCTGTAGACAAGCCTCTCTGTACATGCAAGGGCATGGAAGAGCTGCCTTCCCTATTCTGTTACAAATTCTTCTTTTATTCCAAATTCTGGGTCACCGATGCCGTATTAGGTATAAAAGACCCTCCATTTTAATCCCCTGCACCACTCGCCCTCGCAGAAGTTTAAGGACGGTGTGTCCTCTTTTGCCAGTCACTTTCCCGAGCCTCCAGTTCAGTCTGCAAGTCTCCAAGTCAAACTAGTGTTTTGGCTCAATTTAATCCACATTCAACAGGTTGCTTTGACTATCTTTCACCTTCCTAGTTCCAGAATGATGTTTTATTGTTGTTTGATTGTTGTAGTTTCTATGGTTTGAGATCTAGCGTCGCTAATGTTTTCAGTTATTTTTCACGTTCGATTAAATGATTAAGTACATGGGCCAGCTTCGTGGTAGCCACGAGTTGTTTCAAATATATGGGTTATAACACTTGTTTTCATTTCATGATTAATGTGTTGAATCTTAAACTGTGTTTCGCTAGAGATGTTCTGACTGAGAGGTCAGGTTCGTTATCCGAGCCTGGCTCCATTTTTTCCATTCTGATCTAAACCTCCTAATGGAGTTCCTTTATTTTACTGATTAGATGAAAGCCTGTTCCGCGTAACCGCGATTAACAGGTTCGACTTTTCTATTTAATATTATGTGAAAAGGCCAGCTCCGCGATAGTCCGCGATTAGCTTTTTGACTTTTCCATAAATAATTCTCTTGTGTATTCCATCTTCCACTATCCCGGACTTGGAAGATACCTTAAAGTTTTCTTCTATAATTCAATGTAAGACCCTACTGAGAAATTATAAAGTGAGGCGATGTTTTTGGTGAATACACCGGTTGTGAATTGTCTTTTCACAGGTTTGTAGCTCAGACTTTCGTAACCCGCACGAACGATTTTGTGTTGACTTAATTGTTGTTTATGTTAAATTCTCAGGTAATGAGACAACCAGATAAAGTTTACCTAGCTATATCAGTTGGATTTTCGAACCTTTGTGCCTTCTAATCTCTTCTTTTGTCTGCTTATGATATGCTTGTGACTTACGTTTTTGATTCAATAACATTTGGAACTTTCATTCTCCACTTGAATTCGAGTTGAAAGTGAGGTGGCAATTGAGCGAGAAAAAATAGAACGATTTTGTGAGTGAGTGTGGATGTGTGTGTGTCAGTGTGTATGCTGGATCACTTCCTGATACTGATAGTCATGAGATGCCACGTGCAAGTAATATCGCAGACATGTTTATAACCTAACCTGCTAGTGTTCTCAGTTATGTGGCCATAGAATCGCTCGACGACATTTGATCCCTTCACGCACTAGAGATGTTACAATAGTACTGAAGCAGCAGTAAATTCTTAGATTTATTTTTGGTACATTCGTCTTTAACATCGTAATGAAAAAGACACCGTTTCAGTTTCCCAGTTGCGAGTGAAACGTAAGGTCGAATTTCCGACTTATACTACGATTTAAAATAAAAGCAGTCTTGCTGTTTCAAGTAAATGTTTTAACTGAAACGTGCAAGTAATTAACGCAGGCATGTTTATAACCTAACCTGCTAGCGTTCTCATTTGCAGTGGCCACAGAATCGCTCGACGACATTTGATCCCTTCACGCACAAGAGATGTTACAATAATACTGAGGCAGCAGTAAATTCTTAGATATTATTTTGGTACATTCGTCTTCAACATCGTAATGAAGAAGACACCGTTTCAGTTTTCCAGTTGCGAGTGAAACGGAAGGTCGAATTTCCGACTTTTGACCTCGATTTAAAATAAAAGCAATCTTGCTGTTTCAAGTAAATGTTTTAACTGAAACTAATATGCCCGAAAAATATTATGTTAGTCCATGACGGTCATTTTTGTGCCAGTTTAAAGAACTTTTCATCATCCCTCCAAACAGACAAGATTTTTTTTTTTTTTTTTAAATCTCACTTCTACAAGTTCTTGAATTTCTGATCACAATCTACGAGCTACAACTTTGTTAATTGTTTGTTTATGAGTATATTTTGAACTGTGAATCACTAATGTCCTTTTTCATTAATTATTTATTTGTATTTGATTCTGGTATGTCCAGCATGGTTGACTTGATGATAGTGTCAAGTTACTACTTATGAGCTGATTCACCTTTATTGCACTGTGTACTTGTGTATGTGCCAGTGTGGCTGTGTGCACTTTCATGTGTTTGTTAGCTGTGTATGTAGGGGGTGGGGGGCGGGGGGGGGGGAGTGAGGTGAGACAATGTTATGTATTCATATTAAGTACATATTTTTTCTTCTTTTTTTTTTCTTTAGAAAGTTAGATGTGTCAAAGAGGAAATAAATTCTGATACATATATCTATAGCTGTGAACAAGAGTGAGACAGAGAAAACGTCATACGGTATTCATATTAAGTGGATTTTTTTTTTTTTTAGTTGTATTAAAGTTCAGTTATTTTTCACACACACACACACACACACACACGCACACACACACACACACTACACACACACACACACACACACACACACACACAGCACACACACACACACACACACACACACACACATATGATAGGTGCGAGATTTGCTTATATGTTACACCAGAGAACATAACTTTGGTGTTGTTCCCGGCACCCAGCTAAATTCCCCAAGATGAGAAACCTGTGTCAATGTGGAATCATGTCAACACATAATATAGTTGCATGTCAGTGCCGGTTGTATGGAGACGCGCGCGCGCACACACACACACACACACACACACACACACACACACACACTGCACACGCGCGCGCGCGCACACACACACACACACAGTGAAACAAGCAAACAAACAAAAAAGCACTAGTTGCCGGACTTTGAAGCCGCCAACGCGGCGAATGAACTAACTTCGCCTTTGTATCTTCAGTTTAGACGATAGAGGCACTTAGTGGCAGAGACACTACAATACACACAAACACACACTCTCTCTCTCTCTCACACACACACACACACACACACACACACACAGTAGTCATGCTCAAGAGACATTGAGGTGTCAGTTATACTTCGATTAACCTCGGGAGGGTTGCTTGGTACAAGCAATGCGGCGAATCACGATTTATTGTATCAGTGTTGCATTTTGTATACATTGTGGATTTGTATGCAAATTATACAGTTGATTAGGGTTCTCAGTGGGTGTGACTACATCTGTTTAGTTGATTGTTACTCCATATCTGCCACAACTTTTATTTTCCTGAGCAGTGTGGTGACCCTAGTGTATATTTATTTCATCATGATCGAACTTTGATGGCTTGATCGCTGATCTGGTATTACTTAATAGCATTATATATGTTCATTTGAGTAGTAACAGGACAGGGTCCACATCAGGGTCACTGAGTGTGGTGTTGTCTGTGAGTGAGAGTTATGTTTATTACGAGTATACGTGTTAACCTTTATATAAGGCCCTGTATTTTCGTGTGTGCATTTCTCTAGTGAGATGTTTTATCGTACCGCAGGGCCTTCACATAAGGCTTGGTATTGAAATCATGGTTTGAGATGGCAGACATCACTTGTGTGCCGTTCATGTGGTAAATGACATGCAATATGTAGTATTTGATTGTTGCAATGTGTGTTTGTGTTGATGTTTTATTTTTTTGAACATGTTGTTTTGAGGTCATACAGCCAGTTGTGGAACGTCCTCCATTTTTATGTCCCAGATGGCAGTAGGTTTTTCAGATGCAATGTTTCTTTTTGGAGTTTTCATCATTAATGCAAAGGAATCCTCTTTTTCATCCTTTTGTTCTGTTTCAGGCAATGTGTTCTGGGTCTGGTTTACTTGGCTTAAAGGCGGTAATCATTTTGCCCTTTTACAGCAATGCAATCATTGCTTGGAGATGTTTCTCTTTTTTTAGTTAGCCAGGCCTTTACTACTATGTTGGCAAAAAGGGGTACAGTTTTGTGTGTGGATGCATTGGGTGCCACTTTTATTTTTTTTAAAGTCAACTCTTAGTTGCCCTACACCATTTATTTTTGTTTATTGCTATGTGATTAACCAGCGAGGACGCATTGAGTTGGGGGGGGGGGGGGGGGGGATGTATCCATTTGCATTGTGTGTGTCCAGGGCCATGACCATTTAACCTTTTCTTTCCTGTCATTCTTTCTCTTTTTTTGATTGGGTGAGGGTTTTTTGTTTTTTTGTTTTTTTGATTGGGTGGGAGTTTTAAGGCCCTAATTATCTAAACTGTTAAAACTTGCGCGTTGGGCCCGCCGCATCCAATAGTTCAGGAGCTGTGTAAGAGTCGAGGTGGCCATCCTGGGCTGTCTGTCATAATGAACCTTCTGGTTTCCATGGACGTAAAGAATTACTGAACCATGCTTCGGCATTGGTCACAACTTGTCCCTAATATGTCAACTGACATCTGAGGACATTAAGCGTCATTTCATCATCACCATCGCTGCGTCCTCAGAGCTCAGAAGCTGTGTGAAGTCAAGGTGGACATCCTGGGCTCCCCGTCCCTAATAAACCTACAGTTTCTGTTGACATAAAACAACACTTCAACTTCAACCACCGCGTCCTCTTTCCCCCAGTGTCCCTGCAGTAGCAGGTCGTCGGTTGGCTCGATGGACAGCTGAAAGGAGATAAAGAGTGCCCCTTCAGTGGTGTAACTAAATCTGGCAGAGTTTGGAGGAAGTTGCTGGAAAGCGATGCTTGGAGTGTGGGTTGCTTCCATACTCCGAACACCACTTTCAGGCACCTTCCTCCAAACTCTGCCAGATTTAGTTACGCCACTGGCAGGGCACTCTTTATCTCTGCACAGCTGTCCACCGACGTGGTCAGCGCCCTCCAAAATGTTTGGGTACTAATATGAGTGTAGAAGCAACCTAGCACCCAAGCACACATGTAAACATGAGGCACATCCACCCTGTGTAAAAAAGAAAAGAAAAAAGAGTTCCGTCTTGATTCAAATGATTTTGGTTTTATTTGAGCTGGCATAAGCAACATGGTCAGTTATAAAACAAACGTCTGATATAATCTGACTTTTTTGTAACAAACTTACTACCGTCTGAGCACCAACAAAAAACTGCTCATTAGCTGACAGTTTTCAGGACCCTATGGCATAATTAAATACAGCAGTGGTTGAAGAAAGGATGTCATGAACCAGTGCTTGGAGTTTGGGTTGCTTCTACTAGTTCCAGTCTTATCAGTACCAAAACCTTTTGGAGGGCGCTGACTGCGTCGGTGGACAGCTGTGTGTCAGTGGACAGCTGTGCGGAGGTAAAGAGGCCTTCAGTGATGTAACTAATCTGGCAGAGTTTGGAGGAAGATGCCGGAAAGCGATGTTCAGAGTGTGATGCCACCTGTGTCACAGTCCATCTCGTTGTGTGCTTAAGTGGAACTGCTGTAACAAATATCTCACTCTTGTGGTTTAGTTAAGAATGACCTTGGTAATCCATATTTGTCACTGTTACTTTATTGTATAATATTATATACTGGGAGTGCATCATTTAATTGACTGGCCATCTCTTGTATACTCACCGCAACACTGTGAGATACAGGTTTTAAGTGCAAGTCCTGCACACAATTTATGTGCTTGATTATTAATCATTTTGTCACAGTTACCATCATATATTATAGTAACCTACAGGTAAACTACATGGTTACTGTATTTATTAGATAATTGCTGTTGTTTAGTCTTTACGTTTGCTTTCATGTTCTAAATGTTTTGTTTGCTTATGTCTTTTCCAACACAGACACTGTTTCAGTCCTGGTTGGTGTAAATAAAAGTTATGTTATAGCAACCTCTGACTTGTGACTCTTCATTCATGCTTCCAACCTGCTTCCCCCACTCTTCCCCCTGCTCCACCACACAAGTATTTAAAATAATAAATGAAACTGATGATTTGAAATTTGAAGATTTCTTTACAACTACTAAACTCGATAGCACTAGAAATTTTGAACACAAACTATATGTACATTTTACTAAAACTCAAAACCAGGAAGTTTGCCTTTAGCAATAGAATTGCACCAACCTGGAATTCATTTTTACCATGTACTAAAAAAGCACCATCTACTAACCAGTTTAAAAGTCTTCTTGACAAAGATACAAATTGATATTTAAAAAAAAAAAAAATTAAAATATTTTATTATGAGTAATGCAATAGGAAAATTGAAGTGTGCATAAGCAGACCCAAATTAAAATAAGAAGGGACATAAAGAGGCCACGAGGCCTACTGCCAAGCCCCTAAATCGATATCTATATCTATTCGCTTGCTTGAACCATACCTGTCATGTTGGATTGTAATTGTATGTGTACCACTTGCAGGCATTCATACATAAATTAAAAATTATTTATGTCATCCACAGGCAGCACACTGGCAACCTTGCATTCGCCTAAACAGGCTTTTCTGTTCTGGGCCAAGCTCTTCGTTTCACTGCAGAGGCCGACAACCGAGTGATTTGGCCAGCCGATCACACACACACACACACAATAAAGAGCAACGTGAGACGATCTCAACTTTTTCAGGGTTCCAGGCGAGATCAAAAGATCAAGAGACCTTAGAGGAGGGAGGTGGAGCTGGACCCTCACTTTTGCCCAGAAGAGATCATGAGTAGGGAGGTGGAGCTGGGCTGAGCAAGTTGGACGTCTTTTGCTTCGAGTTGTCCAAGTTGTTCGTCAACAGCGGTGCAACGGACATTGTCTTAGTGACTCTGTCCAGCACAGCAGTTGAAAGAGCAATTGCGCAGTGCACAAGTCGCTGGGCAATGGCGAGGGGACACCGCCTTAACACTTCCATTGTTCTGGCGGCGGTCTACGGTCTCTCCGGTCTTTTTCGGGCGGTTTCCGCGGTCGAGCCAATCACCCTGTCCCCTTTCCCACTCTGTCCCCGTCCCTAATAGGTCATCCCGCCTCCGTGGACGTAAAGCAACATCAAAAGCCAAAAGTCTCAACTTTGGCTCGCTGTTCTCGAAGATTTGCATAATAAGATGTGTGAGTAAAGGGCGGTAAATCTCGTGACCATTTTATTGACTGAAACTAGCGGTCTAGTCACATAACACGAGACAGGGTAGCTAACAATAACACAAGTGATACTCACAGTGACTGTCCGATGAGCAAGCACCTTGTCGTTCCATCCACTTTGCTCGCTCTTCATTTACCAGCCTTGAAATCATGACCAGTATTGTTTTCTTTCTTTGCCTGTTTGCCATCCCTACCTCCCATGGGGCACCAGACAGTTTGCGAATGGTTAACGTGGTAAGTTTTTAAACTTCGAATCGGTGAATGGCTTTCAGAGCTCAGGAGCTGTGTGAAAGTCGAGGTGGCCGTCCTGGGCTCCCGTCCCTAATAAGCCTTATGGTTTCTGTGGACGTAAAGCAACACTCAACAACAACATCGGTGAATGGCTGGTCTCTGGGAGGTCGAAACTAACGTTCGTGTTGTGTTGCACTTCCTTGTTCTTTCTCTTTTGGTTCAGAGTAGCAACAGTCATCACTGAAAGTTTATGCTACTAGTACTAGTAGTGCTACTACTACTAGTACTAGTGCTCATGCTACTAAGTACTATTGCTTTTTGAAGTTATAATCTCTCTCTCTCTCTCTCTCTCTCTCTCTCTCTCTCTCTCTCTCTCTCTCTCTGTATATATATATATATATATATATATATATATATATATATATATATAGAAAGATCCTTAGACCAGTGGATAAAAAATACAGTTTATCAACTGCTATTTTGCACTCTGCCTTCTGTTCAGTTTGGTTGATACTATTACCATGAATATGATCAGGGACTTGATTGGATAATGAATTCAGTCTTACAACTGTTTTTTACATCGTGTGACTTTTTTTTTTTTTTTTTAACCTTCTGCCTTATTCAGGCCTGTTTTTATTATGAGGTCTGCATCAACAATAGCATAATATACAATATTCAGGAGTGAGATTTCAATCATCAGTCATACTCATCAACACACTCCAAGCCCTGCCTTCCTCCAAACTTTGCCAGAATTGGCTGCACCACTCAAGGGGAATGTTTATAATCTCTGTGCAGCTGTCCATTGACATTACCACTGTCAGCATTGTCCAAAAGCTGAAAAGGTTTGGTACTAGTTTTAATAAGACTGTGGAACTGAAAGCAACATAGCATTGAAGCATGTATGTAAACATGAGGCATGTTTATCATTAATAAATTAGTTCTCTCTCAATTTGAAAACGATTTTGGTTTTATTTGTGATTGTGCAAACAATCAGAATGGCTATAAAAGAAATGCCTGATAGTGATACAATCTGAGCTGTCTGTTCTAAACTTAGTTATTTACTGCTATACGAGCACCAATGAAAAACCTGTGGAGACCTATGACCTAACCAATTTTGGCAGTGATTAGATGAAAGATATAAACAGCTCATGGTATGTACTTAAGATCATGGACTGATAGTGATAGTTCAAACCATACATTATTAATCAAATAAAATAAATTGTTTATCAGTTCACTTGCCCATCTCTTGACTCTCTCAACTGGTTAACTCCTGAAGATTGCCTCTTGAAATAAGGGAACCATATATGACTTGGTGCCAAAAGGTGCGCATGCAAAGGGTTATGCACTTCAATTGAAAATAAAACATTGTTAAAAACCGTTTTTGTTTGAAATGTTGTGTTGTGTATGTGCATGAATGAATGAGTATATAGTACAGATAATTTCAGCAACCAGGCTGTGGTTGATTTCAAGATACAGTCATCACACACTGAAAAGCGCAGAAAAATGACCGCCAAAAACGGACATCCATGTACCGAGCGATTTTCGTCACTTTGCTTACAAACAAATCACAAGCACATGGAGAAACAATCACTGATTTGTACACGGAAAACATCATTTTGTACGGATAATATAACATCAACACTCACGATAGTTGTATTTTCGATCAATTGATCGCGAATGTTTGCCCTGTATGTACGTCAGATGTGTTGCAAACTTGAACTGAAAACTTTGAACAACCGAAAAACGACAGCATCGCTTCGGAATCACCGGAAACGTCGCCTGTGTTCCGATCCATGCATTTGCACTACACAGCGATACTCGTTTTTTTTTCAGCGAAGTTTTGCACGAAATCTGAAGAATATTTCCCTGATCCTTTGATATTGTTGTAATATCTGACGTCCCTACAAGTAATATCTTTCACAAAACAAATCAGAAAGCAATCCCGTTTTTCAACAACATCCGGCATGTCATGTGACCTTTCCTGAGTAACTTCATTGCCCCGGCCGCATGGCGGGTCTTCGTTCAGAAACATCGGAAGGTATGTTGTAGTCTTTTTCAGTGGTCCGACGTAGTTACAGCAGTATGATGTAGAACATGCACTGTGAGCTTTTTCAGGAGTTTATTGAGAATATTTTCAAGTTTTCAGCTGATTTGGGTGTGTGAAATGAAAGTACTGTGAAAGGTGGCATCTTCCCGTGTCGAAGATTTGAAATCTGTTTTTTTATACTTAGCCGAGTACAGCGTGAAGACTTTTAGTACGACAAGGCTATATGTTGTAAATATTATGTGCAACTGTTGATTCAGGGGATGTGTACTCAATTTCATCAATAACTTGTCAGTTATAAGTGCGCATGCCTTTGTAGACTGTTTAACGGTGATTGAGAGAATTGTTAACCGAGTGAGAGCTACGATAGTGACGAAGTTCCAGCTTTTTTCTCTTGAAGTACGTTTCGTCCTGAAAGTTATGTCAGATGTCATGTTTACCACACAATGGTTGTTGTAACTCTGATGTGAAACATTAAACTTTTAAAGTTGATTTAAGCCCACCTGATATTAGTAATACCAACAGCGGTTCTGAGAACTGAGTACTGATTTGTGTGTAGGTTTGACATGTTTGTTATGAGCATATATCAGTATTGGGACACCTGATAATTGGTTTAAATTTAATAATTTCAGATTCATCACTTCAAAATTAAATTTGTTGCCATGACCAGAGTACACGGAACTCAGTGTACTGTGCCAAGTGGTACAGTATGGAAAAACAAAATGAACACAGACAGCTGCAGACGATATAGACAGAAGCTGGCGATAGAGAATCCACCCCTCCGAGATCTGATGAAGAAGAGGGCCAGAGAGAAGGCGAGAGAGCGCCGGAGGGAACCCAAAACTGAAGAACAGATGGAACATCAATGGGAACTCCAGAGAGTTTGGCAACGCAGTTACAGGTAAATCAAGATTATTTCTATTTTTGCACTTTAAAAGTGTCAGCATTATCATTATCCAGACATGGCTCCAGTTTTGAATTTTATGTGACTAAACCATTTGATGAGAAAATTTGCTTGAGTCAGTTCCTGTTAGTTTCTGTTTCAGGTCAAAACGCATGACTTTTTCTTTTGCACCAGGAAAATTCTGAAAGTATATTTTTGTTTTTTACTGCAGAGTTTTGGGCTGGCGTTGTGGCGTTCCATGGCTTGGAGAACCATTATAGCTGGACTGTATTACATCTTGTAAAGTGTTCCTGCTTTATCTATTTGTTGTTTGTTTTCAGGGAAAAGAAAAAGCAGAGAGAAGCAGAGCAAGCGCAGGCCAGTGGAACTGCACCCTCCCGACCAACGACCAGGATGGACCAAGAAAGGGCTGACAGGAGAAGAGAAACAGTGTGACGGTCAGTACAAAAACACAGGGAGAAGCAGTCCTCGCAGAAGAAATGACGGGTCAACGAAAAAAGAATGGCCTATTACTACAGAGTGAAGGCAGAGAGAAAAGCTGTTCATCAAGCGAATACGGAGAAGTCTGTTCAAGTTGAGATGGCCTTTCAATCCTCCTGCAGCAGCAGTCCATGTCCCACCCAGCAAGCTTTCCGCAGGGCTGTAGCTAGAGTCAGGGAAAAGTTCAAAGCTGGCGGCAAGAAATTTGCATTTCTTTTCAAAGGGTTAATCAAATCTGCTGACAGTGAGACCAAGCAAGCTTTGAAAGAACTCAGTGTAACATGTACCACCCCAAAGAAGACAACAACAGGCAGTCTCCAACAACACTTGGCTGAAATCAAGTGCAAAAGAGACAAGAAAACATTAGAACACAAAAGACGCCTTGCAGAAGCTTTTAAGCAGAGTGAAAGTTTCTCCAAACGGTATGTGAAGTCCACTCAGAAGTCTCCAGTCTACTCCCGGAAGAATCTACCCATGCTTCAGGCTGACATTCGTGATTTTTATTATCAGAATGCAGTTGAGGATCCATGCAAATTGTCCAAGAAAAGGCAGTTGACAAAATCAGTGAAAGAACTTCACAACGACTTCCTGAAAAAGTCAAGGTTCAACGTGTCTCTTCGTTCTTTCCACCGTCATAAGCCCAAGGACATCAAGTCTGTGCGGAAAATGAAATTCAGGCAATGTCTGTGTGAGATCTGCCTTAATCCTAAACTGAAGGTGTCCAGGCTGAACTCATTGGCTCACAAGTCTGAAAGTGTGCGCGAGTTGCTGAAAGAAAGCATGTGTGGGTTTGAAGGTGTTCCCCATCTCTTGTGTGTGGACAGAAAGTGTTGTGAATGTGGAATAGCTTGTGTCATGAGAAGACTGAAAGAAGAGTTTGGGGAGCTGGTGCAGAAAAAGGTGAGTTGGAGTAGGTGGGAAGCTGTAAAACAAGGCAAGACCTCTCGTGTAGAGAAAGTAAAAAAAAGTGGAACGGTTGGGGATTGTATTGCAGAGCTGGGACAGGAACTGGGGCCGCTCTGCAGACATGTATTTAATGCCGAATGGCAACGTCGGCAGCTCCAGTTACTGAAGGCAAATCTCCCCACTGGCTGGGTACTTGCAACCTGTGATTTCTCAGAGAACTTCCTGTGCAGATCACAGGACGAGCCTCAAAGCGCCCACTGGGCATATAGGCAGGTGACTGTTTTTCCTGTGGTTTGTTTTTACAAGTGTACTTCTGGATGTGGAAATCTCAAGCGGGAATCGCTGGGGGTTTTTTACAGATGACCTCGGTCACGATGCTGATGTGGTGCAAGTGTGCATGCAGCAGGTGTTGCAGCACCTTACAAATGTGCTGTGTGTCAAAAAGGTGATCATGGTGAGCGACGGCTGTGCAGCTCAATTTAAATCTAAGCTACCATTTATTTTTTTGTCGCACACAGACGTTCCTGACCAAGCAGTCTCAATAGAAAAGGTGTTCTTTGGATCCATTCATGGGAAAAATGACAGTGACTGGCTTGGTGGTTCTGTCAGGAGAGCTGTCACTACCGATGTTGCAAGGGGCAAAGTCACTGTCACAAATGCAGGGGTCATGTATGATCATTGTCGCAAGACTTTGACCATTCCAGATAAAGGAGGGTGTCAGCACAAAGTCCAGAAGTTTTTTCTTCTGCCAGAGATCAAGAAGAGGGTGAATTCCAGCATGCTGTCCACAGTTTCTGGATCCAGAAACATTCTAATAACACAGATAGTTTCAATGTATCATCAACTTTATTTTCAACCCCCTTTGTCCTGTTTTCATGCACACCTTTTGGCACCAAGTCATATATATATGGCATCTCAGTTTTATTATATATATATGCCTATCGTAGAAAAACAGGACAAAGGGGTTGAAAATAAAGTTGATGGTACGTTGAAACTAGCAATGTTTTTAGAATGTGCACAATGATAGAAAAGATTTCTTAAAAGCAAAAGATAAAAACTCATGTACATTTGGAGATATTTGCTGACAAAAGTCATGAAAAGGCTGCATGTTATACATCAGATATTACAACATACATAGTTCATTGTGTCTTCATTTTTGCACAAGTATGCACAAAATTAAGTCACACTATTAGTGTACATCTCCCCTACTATGTTTTAGCCAAATTGTGTACACATATAATTTAACACATGATTCTGACATGTTGATTGTCATTTGTTGTAATATCTGATGGGCAACATAAACCCATAACTCTAAAAAAAAATTGATATAACAATAAACACACCCTTTCATGCAGTATGCTATAATCAGCCATACAAGTGCATGCAAAAACACAGTGAGAAGATTTTTTCTCTGTTTGCATTTAATCACGAGTCACAATAATAATAATGGACATTTTTGTGGTGCATGATCCCTAGGGCACAATGCGCCGTACAAAAAGCTGCAGAAAAATGTATAAACTCATACAACAGACAAAATAAAAAATGTTTCAGGTCATATGACTGCCAACCTTGCAAGAATTTACATACAGCAGTCAGTAAATAAACCAAAGTTGTCAGTAACCAAACATTAAAAGCAAATGAAACAAAATTCTGTCTTACATCAGTACTACAACAAAATAACATTTCCCCAATTTTTAGCATAGAAAACATTCTGTTTGCTTATATCAGTCTAACAAAAAATCAGAATGACCTGATCTTATTAAGATCATTTACATTAACAATTAAGTCCACCCCCGCACCCACCCAGCTCAGCTGTTGGAGGTGTGGATTCTCTGCAGCCAGCCTCTCTCTGTACTGTCTGCAGCTGTCTGTGTTTCATGTTTTCCTCCTTGCTGTACCACTTGGCTCAGGAGTATGCTCAGTTTTGCATACCCTGGTCATGTCAATGAATCTGAAGTGTTATGAATCTGAAATTATTAAACCAATAATCAGCAAGTGTCCCAGTATTGACATGCTCAGTACAAACTTGTCAAACCTACACACCATGACCTCTACACAAATCAGTACTCAGTTGTCAGAACTGCTGTTAGTATTACTAACATCAGCTGGACTTTAAAAGTTAATGTTTCACATCAGAATTACAACAACAGCTGTGTGGCAAACATGACATCTGACAACTTTCAGAATGAAAAGTACTTCAGGAAAGAAACTGGAACTTTGCCGCTATCATAGCTCTCGCTCAGTTAACAAAATAGTCTTGCAGTCACCACTAAACAGTCTACAAAAAGCATGCACTTATAACTGACAGGTTTTTGATGAAATTGAGTACCCATCCTGAATCAACAGTTGCATGTAAGATTTACGACATATTGCCATGTCATAATAAAATTCTTCAGGCTGTATTCAGCTAAGTATAAAAAAAATCAAATCTTTGGTGTGGGAAGATGTCACTTTTCACAGTACTTTCATTTCACACACCGAGATCGGCTGAAAACTTGAAAATATTCTCAATAAACTCCTGAAAACGCACACGGTGCATACATGTTCTACATCAGATTCATGTATGTACGTCAGACCACTGAAGAATGCTACAACACCTTTCGATGTTTGTGAACAAAGATGTGCCTTGCGGCCGGGAGAATGAAGTCATTCATAAAAGGTCATGTGATGTGCTGGATGTTGTTGAAACGAGATTGCTTTCTCGTTTGCTTTGTAAAAAATATTAGATATTTTGTATAACATCAGATATTACAACAGTATCAAATGATCAGGGAAATATTCTTCAGACTTCATAAAAAAATAGTATTGCTGTGTAGTGCAAATGCATGGATAGGAACACACGTAATGTTTCTGGTGATTCCGAAGCGATGCTGTCATTTTTCAATTGTTCAAAGTTTTCAGTTCAAGATTATAAGTTATATAACACAGCTGACGTAATACAGGGCAAACATTCATGATCAATTGATCGAAAATACAACTATCATGAGTGTTGATGTTATATTATCCATATAAAACTATGTTTTTTGCTTACTAATCAGTGATTGTTACTCCATGTACTTGTGATTTGTTCGTAAGCAAAGTGATGAAAATCACTTGACACATGGATGTCTGTTTTTGGCGGTCATTTTTCAGTGCTTTTTTAAGTGTGTGATAACTGTATGTTGAAGTCAACCACAGCCTGGTTGCTGAAATTATGTGTACTGTGTATTCCTTCATTCATGCATGTACACAAAATTTCAAACAAAAACAGTTCTTAACAATGTTTTATTTTGAACTGAAGTGCATAACCCCTTGCATGTGCACCTTTTGGCACAAAGTCATATTTATATGTAATGTTACTAATACTATATATTATGATATCATTTACAAACATACTGTTACGATATATATATATGTATATATATAGAGAGTATGCTGTTCAAAGTGAAGGCTAACTCAGGCTGTATAAAATTTCAAAACATGTGTCCATATTGACTGTTCCCATTCTCATCATTTTTATAAAGCTGTACCTTGGCTGTAGTGTATAATGCGTAGCTTCTTTTTCTTTCTTTTTCAATGGTAAAAAACATGGAAAGCGTACATTACCAAAAGAAGACAGATAAAAGAAAACAAGAAGAAAAAAACACTGACAGCACTGTGATTTTGTGTGTGTCTTCATCAGAGTAAAACAACAACAACAACAACAACAAAACTAATGATATTAATACAGAATAATAGTTATAGTATACTAAGTTTGTGTTAATATCAATTAGTTATATATATTTTCCCTCCAGATGAAGACATAATTTTGTCTAGCATGATCACAGAGACTAGTGGTTTTAAACCAGAGTTAATCTTTGGCAAAGGATTGCTTTAATTGTTTAAAGTAAAACCATATGCATTGCTGTGCAACTGCAAGTTGCCACAATTTCACTGTTTTCAGTTTCATGTTATTTCTTTTCTTTTTTTGAATTTTAGTTTGTAAATTATGTGGTTTGTCATTTATTTAAATGTCAGTTTTCACTGGGTTTTTTGTTCACCTTTTTATTAAATGATCACAATCATGATGTTTATTACAATTCATTAATTATCATCATGGGTGTGGGGGTGCCTGCTTTGCATGAAAAAAGTCATGTTTAATAGACGATCTTCAGAAATCCAGGGGACTGCACTCGGTAAATGCCTACAGGCATGGCCTGTATATACAGGTCCAGGCCTGCGGGTGTAGCGCAGAGTAGTCACGCTTTTGTTGGGGGTACAGTGAGCACGTGGGCAAGATGACGGATACCCATAAACAAAGGCAGAAAAGGCATCAGAAATACCAATCAAGCGCTCACTGTTCGTGGGGAACATGCGGATCAGATAGTAGGTTCCCCCAGCTGGTAGTCTAGTATAAATTATAATAGGTCCATGCCTGAAGATCTAAAACTGTCACAGATCGGCTCTTCTCAGCTGCCGCCTCCATTCAGGGGAATTCACTGTCCCGGAGTAAGAAAACATGTCAAATTATCTTTGCCTGTTATTTCTGGAAATCGTCTGTTTAAAATCTTAGCTTTGCTTTTTATTTTGAGTGTGTGAAACGTAGAAAATTTATATTGAATGTTTCAGTTAAGCAACATTGTTCTTCACCCCTATGTATCAGTCTGTACAGTGTGTGTGTGTGTGTGTGGGGGGCGTGTGTGTGTGTGTCTTTCACATAGTTATGCTTGAACCCATGTTGGTGTCTACATTATGTGTTAGCTTTTTGTTAAAATGCTGATAACATTTTCCATCTCAATGTATATTACGTTTGTCATATTATGTTTGTTCAGCACTTTGAGCTGTTTGTTACAATTTGTAGGCGCTTTACAAATTGCCATTGTTATCATTATATTATAATGCTATTTGTTTGCTATAATTCAACAGTTGTATCGGCATGGAGATCGCAGCCCAGTAACAGTTTATCCCAATGATCCCTACCAGGAGGCTGCCTGGCCTCAGGGCTTCGGATGGCTCTCACAGGTGTGACCAATACAATTATTGAGTGTACCTGTAGCGTAATCGCAATTTATGCAAAAAGTATTATTTACAGCAATAGAGCTGTTGATGGAGTTAGAAAATATTAATGTTAATGATCATTCAACATCTCAAAAGAAAAATTCACTTGTTAAGTGATGATGTGATGCATTGCTGACAGAACCCTTAACTTTCCTGAGAAATCATGTTTTTGGGCCGTATGTTACTGATAATATTAGAAAAAACACTGTACGGTGTCCTACCACAGTATCAGGTTCCAGCTACTTCTTCCCTATTTACTCTTAGAATGTGTGTTAAAAATAAGTGTATCATATACTACTAGTGATTGCACTAGACATTTTTCAAACCGGTGTGACATCTATAAGTGGTTCATGGAAACTGGTCAGACAATCACTGTGACCAAACAGATACATGGCCATCTATACTTCTACCACAGCTGTACTAGCTAATGCCCTGTTCCCTTTGCCGTCTAGAACATAACACACACACACACACACACACACACACACACACACACACACACACACACACACACACACACACACACACACACACACACATTTCATGTTAATGACAGTGTAATGACAATATAATATTATAGATGTTGCTAATTATATTTCTATATGCATGTTTCTCTTTTGTGTTTGGTACTATGCAATGACTGAATTTGATGTAGGATTTTATGAGTAAAACCACTAAAACCAGTACACTCGTAGTTTTACATTGTTACAGGTAGAAGAATGCATGCAGTTCTGCTTTAGTTTTGAACTTTTTTCTTCTTTAGCTTAGGTTGGTTTACAATAACAGGAAACCTGATGGATTATCTGTATTGGTATCTCTCTCTCTCTATCCATTTAATGTGTTTTGGATTTTGTTGTTCAGACTGGCATGCGCCAGCAGTTTGCCCTTGGTCAGTTTCTGAGATCTGAATATGGCAGTCTTCTCAACTCCACTTACAAGAATACAGAGGTATGTGATTAGGAGTACAGTACACAGTATATGCATGAGAGAAAGACATTAGAGGTTAGCAACATCAAAATTACTTCTGAACAGAGTTTTGTTTTAAACACAGTCACAGATGAGAATTGAGATGAAACTGTATCCATCATGACACACGTGCACACACACACACACACATGAGATATATATATATGACCCATTCTCAGAACATTAGCTGTGAAGTATGACACAAGAGAGAATAAATCAGTACCATTTATAGTTGGAAATCTTAGTATTAGTGGGTTGTGTAACTTCTATATTTTCTAAACATAAGAGCTAGAAGATAGTGTGTGGCCAATTGTTGATTTTGAAGGTGATTTTATTGAAACTGCCTACCTTGATCGGATGTGATTGATGACATGAAAAGTAGTCATAGTATTAACATAATCAACGTATGTTGTTAAATATACATTAATTGAAAGATGTGTGTTGCTGTCACCTGCTGAAATAAGACTTATAAATGAATTTTTTTCATTGATTTTGAATGAAAATGTCATGTCATCAGTAACGTCCAACAAAAGTCCTTTAATTATTTGTGCTTTAAACAAAATACACTAATGACAGTAATTAACAAACACAGCTTATACATGGTACAAATACTGATTATTTCATATGCAGTACAACGACCAGAAAAAAATGCAGAAAATTCAGTAATATAGAGATTAAGATTTTTTTGTCATCATCACATCCAATCAAAAATGTCAAAACAGTCTATTATGTGATACATTTTTTACATTTATTTCTACTTTGATGCAGTCAAAACTTCTTGACATAACAGACACTGCAGTATCATACCAGCATGACAGATATAGAAGGGTGCTAAAAACTATGACTGTATTACTGTTATAGATCTATTTTTTATTTTTTTATTTTTTTCCATTTCTAAAAACAAAGTTGCCAAATTCTGTTTGAAAAGCTGAAACAAGATTGGTGTTTCCCAATTACAATAAGCATTTTTAATTAAAGAAGCATTATGATGAAATCGCAGTCCTAATTTGGTAAAGTTGACCATGTGCTCGGTCGTGATTATTACAGGACTTCGCTTTTTGTCACTCTGAACTTGTCTTCAAATTTGAAGTGTGCAACTGAAACTATCTGCCTTCTACGTGGAGTACATTGTTGCCACATTGATCATTCCATACATGGAAATTAGCCATGATTTAGTCACTAAATAGTGTGAAACTTGTGTAAAAGTGCTCTAAATGTGATTGGACATGATGTAATGCTTGGATGTGATTTGTTGATGACAAGAAAAGTAAATCACTAACCATGCCTGTTTTTTGCCATTTTTTACATCAAAACAAAGCTGATTACTTCCGGGTCACCTGGTACTACAAAACTAGAATCGGAACATATTGCTGCGTTCAGTAGTTTAGGTTTCAAATTTGTTTGGGCGTGATGAAATGACAAGACACTGTTGTCGAAATAAAAACATGGAGAGTGAATCTAAATAAACCTCAAAACAGTTGAAATAAATGATGCAGACTATTCCTGCAGTAAAGATGCCCACATTGATTTGTTACAGCAATTTAGTCATTTATGAGCTGAGTCGAGCTTTTAAAAAAATATTCTGACTGATCATGGGATGCATCACGTCTGATTGCCGATATTCAGTACTCCATAATATAAATAACAAATAAAAAGTTTCCTTTTTTTTTAATAGGATGAAGAATAAAAGTATTATTCATTCATAAAACAATTTAGTTTTTGATAGAACTCAGTAGTGGCGAGTCACTTTAAGTTCGTTTAAACATTGGTGCCGGTGTCATGTTTTCATATGGAATGTTTCCACAACTTTCAGTTCATTCACACAAATAAACCACACTTTTGCTCAAGTAACAACCCCATGGTTATCATATGTATTTGTTTATTGAATGTACAATGCAATAAAACAAAATTGAGATGCATAGCATAATCGTAGGTTTCTTTTTGACTTTTAGCATGGGCAAACATGAGGCCATTAGCCCAGTTCAGGTTTTAAGAATGGGTCATGTATAAAAATGCATCCGTCATGACATACGTGTACACACACACACACACACACACACACACACATGCATGTGCTTGCACACACACATACACATACACAAAGAGTACATCTATAATATTTATTTGCTTTGCTTTTGAATTATTTGGTTATAAAGGAATTGAAAGGATTCAGTCTTGGGATTACACATTGTCTTGGGCTATCAGAGAAAAAGAGAGAAAAAGGTTGATGGGAAGGGGTTTCGGTGGGGATGAAGTTTGATGGGATTGGATTAAGTTTTTGGAGGAGGGTTTCAGGAAATGGTTGAAGGCACAGTTTGACGATGTTATTATTATTTTTTTATTATTTTTTTTGGGGGGGGGGGGGGGGGAGGGAGGGGGGGATGGTTTTGGAGGTGGGCCTGGATAAGTGTAAACTTCAGAAACAATTACTATCAGGAAAGGAAACTGTACTGTTGTATACAGTGTGAACTGACAATAAAATTTGAGACTTTTTTCCGCAACAGATTGTTGTGGAGGCCTCAAATGTGGATCGGTGCCTGATGTCAGCCTACTGCAACCTGGCTGGTCTGTACCCTCCTAGCGGAACCCAGATGTGGAACCAGAATATTACCTGGCAACCCATTCCAGTACACACCCGCCCTGAGTGGGAGGATAATGTAAGTCCAAGTGTGAAATAATCCTCCCAGAGTGGCAGGATAATGTAAGTCCAAGTGTGAAATAATCTGCCCTGAGTGGGAGGATAATGTAAGTCCAAGTGTGAAATAATCTGCCCTGAGTGGGAGGATAATGTAAGTCCAAGTATGAAATAATCTGCCCTGAGTGGGAGGATAATGTAAGTCCAAGTGTGAAATAATCTGCCCTGAGTGGGAGGATAATGTAAGTCCAAGTATGAAATAATCTGCCCTGAGTGGGAGGATAATGTAAGTCCAAGTGTGAAATAATCCGCCCTGAGTAGGAGGATAGTGTAAGGCCAGGTGTGAAATAATCCGCCCTGAGTAGGAGGATAATGTAAGTCCAAGTGTGAAATAATCCACCCTGGGTGGGAGGATAATGTAAGTCCAAGTGTGAAATAATGTGGACATTATTATAGTCATGTCTACTGTGGTGCAAAGCACATGACAATTTATACAGCAAAAAAGTGGAAAAGATAAAAGAATGGAGGGGATAGCCTTAGGCAAAGGTTGTTGGTGTGTATAATAATAATAATAATAATAGTGGGGACTTAAACTGAGTGCCCTTTCTCAAATCAGCCCTTGGCATGTAAAATCTGTATGTTGCAACTGCTGAATACTGATTTCTCTCGCTCCCTCTCTTTCGGTCTCTCTCTCTCTCTCTCTCTCTCTCTCTCTGACTGGCCGTAAAGACCAAGTTACTTACTTTCTCTCTTTCTCTTTCACTCTGTCTCTTGTTGTTAGACACATTTTGATTGAACCTAAACTACAATCCTTGTAAAATAAAGTTTTCAGGTTGAGCGCTCTTACAGTCTTAGCTTTATGAGTTTTTGTCAGCCATAAAATTGTAAAGAAAATTTGAGGAATGGACCCTGCCCCCTGATCAAAGATTTGTGTCAGTTGCAAGCAGAAGGAAATGGACTCTTGCTATTTGTGTGAAGCTATGGTATCAGAAATGTGCACCTTTTTCAGATTTGTTCTGTTGATGGTCCCTGTGCTGTTGGATGAATTGACTGTATATTTTACAGAAATTGGAAAATCCTAGTCCTTTGACTGTGCATGTATTTTGCCGAAGTTGGCCGTGGAAAACCCCTGTGACCTGTGATGAGTTGACTGTTGATGTTGCAGAAATTGGCCATGGAAAAAACTTGTGCTTGTGATGAATTGATTGTGTTTGTTCATGTTGCAGAAACTGGCCATGGAAAAACCCTGCGCCCTGCAATGAATTGACCATGTTTGTTGATATTGCAGAAATTGGCCATGGATTTTTTCTTTCCTGTGCCCTGTGACGAACTGACTGTGTGCGTTGATGTTGCAGAAATTAGCTGTGGGAAAAACCCTGTGCCCTGCGGTGAGATGACTGTGTTGATGTTGCAGAAATTTGCCATGGAAAAAACCTGTACTCTGTCATAAATTGTGTGTATTGATGTTGCAGAAATTGGCCATGGAAAAACCCTGTGCCCGTTATGACGAACTGTATGCGCAGGAGCTCCATTCTCCTGCTGTGAAAGAAGAGGAGAGAGTTAATGCTGTGAGTGCTTTGGCTCTGTTGATTATTTTTTGTTTCATTGCAGAGTAGATCACCAGAGATCAGAGAGTAAGACAAGGAACGCACAGGATTTGTATAGAGTTTTGGAAAGTATCTGAAAAAGTTTTGGAGTTTTCAAAAGACTTTTTCATTTCTGAAAAAAGTGTGGAAAAAGGGGCCAAGACTGTCAGGGTCTGGAAAAATTATAGATAAAAATTTTTTTGAACTTTTCCATTTCTGAATCTAATGAAAGGCCAGGGGAAAAGAAAATTGTAATAGAAAACATTTCCGTAACCCCCCCCCCAAAAAAACCCACACACACAAAAAAAAACCCACAATGAAAACATTGATGTCAGAAACAAAAAACATTGCTGTCAGAAACAATCCACCCGGAGCAGATGGCATTTTAAAAATTAAGGAATGTGTTTTAGGCCAAGTTTAGGTTTGATGTTGGCATGGGCAGTTATGCTTAGTTTGGTCTGGAAAAAGACTCAAATTTTTGCCACTCAAAGTCTTTATGAACCATGAAGATAGTTTTGGGGGTGGGGGGGGGGGGTCTGCAGTGCCTTAAAGAAAACAGAAAGTTGGGGAGTGGGGTGTGCAGAGCCTTACGGAGTAAAGTGGTGTGAGAAAGTTAAAATAGAAAGTTGGGGAGGGGGGTATGAAGAGCCCTAGAGTAAAGTGGTGTAAAAATGGGGATTGGGGGGTGTGTGTGTGCAGAGCCCTAAAAAGTGGTGTGCGAAAGTGAAATAAAAGGTTTAGAATTGGGGCAGGGTTATGCAGGGCCCTACAGAGTAAAGTGGTGTGGGAAAGTAAAATGGAAAGTTGGGGGGGGGGAGGGGGGGGGGTCTGCAATGCCTTACAAGGTAAATTGGTGTGAAAAAGTAGAGATAAATAATTTAGACAGGGTGAAAAGTTTGTCAACAATATAGAAGGCCAGATAAAAAAATTAATTTAGTGTTAGGGGATCTTAGGATTCATTAACAAGGAAATATAGTCCCAGAGCTAGAGTAACGTGTAGCTCAGGTGTCTTGTAAAACTAAGAGTAGGCCTGGAGACAAATGTGAAATAGAAACAACAGGATGTTGACAATGCACATTTATATACAGTGTTGTATCATATTAATACTATTATTATACATTGTGTTATACATGGCTGGAATGGAGGATGCACAGAAGACACTGTCATTGAAAAGGAAACTTATGACTGTGGTAACATCTAGATGTTTTGACACTCTACATGCCATCACCTGGTACATCAGTCACACCAGTGACATGCAGCATGTGAGTTTTAAGGTAATGTTCTGGCGAAGGTCCGAAGAAGATTGAAGAAGATTGTTTGCATTGCATCTCTCTCACTCTCTGTCTCTCTTTCTGGCACATGACGTGACATGTTTAGTATTTGTTATATGTTTTTAAATCTTGTTTTGTTTGCAGGGTTTCTACTCGCTGGTGGATAAGGAGACGGGAATGAAGAGAGAGAACATCTCTGAAATCTGGAAAGTGGCAGATACCCTGTTTTGTGAGGTACGTGGGTGTGCCACACACATAGCCTCATTTTCATTCAGTGTCCAGTGTTACAGTACATCGCTGAGTTAGTACTGCAATTTCTCTTCCTTTAAAAACAAACAAATGCTATTGGTTGTGTGGAAGCTGAGCATCGTTTTCTGGCACCTACCTCCAAACTGCCAGAATTGGTAGCACCACTGAAGGGGCACTCTATCTCAGTGCAGCTGTCCACTGATGCTGTCAGCTCCCTCTGAAAGGTTTAGGTACTAATAAGACTCTAAACAGGAGGCTCGTCCACCCCAGTTAAAAAAAAAAAGAGTTCTGTTTTGAGTCAAAGAAATTGGGTTTTATTTGTGCGGGCATAAGCAATGTGGGCAGTTATAAAAGAAACGGCTGATATAATTTGAGTTGTCTGTTACAAACTTACTGCCATTTGAGCACCATCAAAAACTGTTTTTCCAAGATCTGCGGCATAATGCCTTTTTCCTGTCTCCTCTCTTGTCTCCTTTCTAGACCTGTTGCTCATTTTGTCTTTGAGCATTCCTGCTAATGGTTCGTTCTCCTGACTTTCCCCCCAGAAAATTCTCCAATGTTTTTTGTTAAGAGATAGGCATGTTTTTAGGTGTCTCTTGTTGAGCAGCTTGGAGATGGAGGTAGACAGCATGTGCGGCATGCTGCCCTATATGACTGTGCATTTTTCATTATGGATTTATATTTGATTTTAACCCCTTTACTGCCACAGTCTGCAAAGTTTCCGGGTTGAAAAAGTGCTCATGTACATGCCTGCAAACAGTATATTTGATGGTCCTATAACAAATCTACTTTCAGTACTGTGCATTTTGATAGAAACCCTTTCATGTGCTCATTCAAAGGGGCAAAAAAAACTTAATGGTTTCAAATTTGGCACTTTTATTGGTTGTTTTCTGGGTGATGGTGCAGCAAGCATGGCAGTGAAAGGGTTAAGAAAAAGAATATTATTCTTTCTGTCCATTCCCTTTCTGTATTTTTCTTAAATCGGGTATTGATAAATCAGGTGGAATGGTTAATGATACCAGCATGTCCAAGCTAATTTTGTTTGTGTTTTAACTGTGGGCAGTATTGAGGGGACTGACCTTCCAAAATTTGTTTTTGAACTTTGATGCTTGTGTGTGTGTTTTGTTTTGTATATATATATATATGTGTGTGTGTGTGTGTGTGTGTGTGTGTGTGTGTGTGTGTGTGTGTGTGTGTGTGTGTGTATGGATTCATTTTGTAGATTTTATTGAGAAAGGGTTTACATACATGAGAAAGGTTTTAAAATGTGTATTGACTTATGACAGAGTTTGATCATCCTGAGATGACCCTGTGTGGTTGACAGGCTGTTAAGATGTCAGTGTCAGCTTCCACTTACGTAGTGCAGTTCAGCTCCATGTAGACAGCCACATGCTTATCGCACTCTACTCCTTGTGTTGGCTATCTGTTTTGATATTTGGCTATCTGTTTTGATACTCTGTCTCTCTTTCTCCTGCCTGTCTATTTTCTCTGACTCTTTTGGGATCTCTTTTCCTACATCCAGCCTTGCGCTTATCAACTCTTCTCTCTTTCCTCTTGCACACATATGCATCAAGCTTGACGTATTACATAACTGACTCATAATGTTGTTAGGGCCTGCACATACTCACGCATGCACACACTCACAAATGCATGCATGCGCACACACACACACACACACACACGCACACGCACAAAGTGTTTACACAGATCTAAACAGATAAGAATGATGTGCTTTCTTTGGATCAACATAGACCTCTCATCGCTCAGAAACAGGCCCACCACACTAAACCATATTACTGTGTATGAAATGAATGATGTGAAAAAAGGAATAAAAGTAACACCACGCACGTACATTTAGAAAACTCCACTCAAAATGAGTCACAACAAAAAATAATCCGTTGGCTGAGCACCAACGTGGGTGTTTGTTTACAATCATGATAGATATTGTGCACAGCTGCCGCTTGGGGTGCTTTGCATAATGCGATCTATGCTTACACATTTTACAGTGTAGCTGTGTGACACACAATAATCTTTGTGTAGCTAATCAGCTAACCCTTCAACCACAGTGTTTACATAATAATAATGTACTTTTAATTTATCATGTATTCATCAACATCTGTTCGCTCACATGATACTTATTAAGCCAAATACAATATTCTATACACATGTAGAGCACAGTCCTATCAAAACAATGTCCATAAAGTATCATGTGGAAAACACACACACACACACACACACACACACACACACACACACACACACACACACACACACACACACACACACACACAGAGACAGAGCTGGGAAAATAACTAATAATGCAAAAAACTTGTTGGGTATATATATTATGCTATTTACGGCACTAGGCATTGTACATTGAAACATTCTGACAAAAAAAATAAAAAAAATGAATGACTAAGGAGTTGAAAACAAATATGATTTCAGCCACCTCAAGTCAAGAAGCACTTCTTTATTCCGTTAAAAGGAAAACGTGGGTGCCACACACGAATAAAGATGCTATGCTTTCTGATTTTGTGGAGTGGATCTGGTAGCCTGTTCCAGAGGGTGGGCACGGCATTAATTGCAGAAAAACCTTGCACCTGAGTGCTTTTTGTTGGTGTTCTCACCAAATCCAGAGATGCTTTGTCTGCCCTGGGAGGAGGAGTGGAGAGATTGAGGTGGACCCAGTTAAGTTACTAACAAACATCCCATGGTGTTGGTGTCTGCAGAATGCTCACAACCTTACCCTGCCAGCCTGGACCCATGAGAAGTGGAGAAACAGTACTGTCTTCTCCAAGCTCATGGCGCTCAAGGACTGGGGGTTTGACCTGCTGTACAACGGCAGCGAACTTAGTCGGCTCAAGGGA
>OY757542.1:27903945-27925075 GCA_963584105.1 Alviniconcha strummeri
CAGTCATTTTATATTACAATATGTACATGCCTTTTCCACCTTAACTGAGCAAGAACAAAATTATGACGTTTAGTTAGTAATTGGATTTTAGTGTCCTGTCAACCACACATGGTCAGCTTAGGAAGTCAGTTTATTTCTTGCTCTTTGGTCTGCAGCTGTCTTGGACTCTTTGTCATCCACGAGTGCTCTGCTGCTCTCTCTTGCATCATCAAATTTAGGTACCACACGTGGAGAGCGTGTCTTTGTCATGGTGCCTGAAATACAAAATAATGGCATCAGTATCAAATTGTACCCTGGAAACAATTGGTAGAAAATAGAAAAAGAGAATGTTGTATTATCAAGTGACAGTAAGGCCCACCTTAAAAAGTGTCTGAATGTCATGAGATGGATGGACGTTAAACCATTGTCAAAAATGTCTGCAGGTCATAAGCTGGATGGACACAAACATTGTCAAAAGTGTGCAGGTCATGAGATGGATGGACACAAACATTGTCAAAAATGTCTGCAGGTCATAAGCTGGATGGACACAAACATTGTCAAAAGTGTGCAGGTCATGAGATGGATGGACACAAACATTGTCAAAAATGTCTGAGGTCATGAGATGGATGGACACAAACATTGTCAAAAGTGTGCAGGTCATGAGATGGACACAAACACACTGTCAAATGTGTCTGCAGGTCATGAGATGGATGGACACAAACACTGTCAAAAGTGTCTGAGGTCATGAGATGGATGGACACAAACACTGTCAAAAGTGTCTGAGGTCATGAGATGGATGGACACAAACACTGTCAAAAGTGTCTGAGGTCATGAGATGGAAGGACACAAACACTGTTAAAAGTGTCTGCAGGTCATGAGATGAACACATTTGTCAAATGTGTCTGCAGGTCATCAGATGTCTGGACACAGTCAATAGTAATACGTAACAGTACTGTCATGAGATGGATCAACACAAACACTGTCAAATGTGTAAGTCATGAGGTGGATGGACACATTGTCAAAAGTGCAGGTCATGAGATGGATGGACACAAACAGTCAAATGTCTTCAGGTCATGAGATGGATTGACAAAAACAGACATCAGATCCCCCCCCCCACCCCCCCCCAACCCCCGCATGTAGTAATGAGAGCCTTGCACATTGTTATCACACCAACAGAACAAACTTCTACCCCGAGACATGAACGAAACTGCAGCTAATGCATCAGCGTATATTGCTTACAAAGGAATATATGAATAAAAGACTGATTACAACTGTAGATCAACAAAACTGGGTGAAAATGGTGGCAAACGTTTGATGACAAACGTCAGCATAAAAAAAATATTCAGGTCAAGCGAATGACGTCAACATCTGGCCTGTTCGAAGCTTTGCAGACGATTTTTAGCAACCAACACTTTTGATCGAAATATTACAATACGCGCGACGTCGGTCATCACGATCTTTCAGAAATGATCATGAACACAAATTAAATATTTGTCTGTTAATGTTTACGGCATTATGTAAAGGGATGCTTCTTTCGTAATCCTTCGTGAAATTAAACTTGTTTGTGTATTGTGCACATGTACGTAATCATCAAAGAAGTCGGTCGCTGTTACGTTGTCCGTTTTCATGAGCCCGATTTCAGAGCTTAAATCGCCTTCTAATGCAAATAACTCCATATGCACTTCAGCGTAAATGTTTACATTGTGTCCACTGTTTTTTGGGCCATTTCTGAACACTCTCTAAACGTAACACCAACACAACGTAATTGGATCAGATTTTATTGACTGTTAATATTTTCACCCACGATTTGCGCACCTTTTGGCACTTATATATATATATATATGAAAGGCAGTGGAAACAACACAAAGTACAGAAGAAATAAACTGGTGTGCTTGATGGGAGTTTGCCTGGTAACTTTGGGGTACAGGTAAGGTGAGCAGGCTTGGTTATTGCATGCTTTTTCAGGAGCTTTTTGTGGTACACTGTGTTTGGTTGGTATCAGTGCAAAGTGGTCAGCTACTCTACAATTTTTTAATTAATTTTTTATTGACCGTCACTGGCTTATCTTCAAAATGACATCAGTAGGTGACATGTTGCCATGATATAGCCACCATGTTTGACTGGTCGATAAAAACCAGTTATTGATCTACCGGTCTATTATAACATGTAACTTTATCTTGACATGTGTCAGTGGTATTGCACAAGGAATGTTTTTTGGTGCCAAGTACACTCATCACACAGTCACGCCAATCATAAAACAACAAATGATGTTACAACAACAACAGCAAACACTGAGGAAAAAAGTATTCATAAATAAGAACATGAAAAATCCAGCTGACATTAAAGCTGCTCATATCACAGCAAATTGCCTCGCAGCAAAAAAGCTTCCTCTTAAAAGTTCCTACATCCTCCTACTAAAAGCAGTTGTAAAAATTACCCACAACAAACTGACTAACCTGACTGGCTTACTCCCAAGGCCCACTATCACACTGTTGTACTCCCATCATGATCATGACCCCCTAATCCAGTGATCCATATGGACCACAGATCTGGTTTGCAAGAGTGAATGCCCTTCATAATCTTTCACGCAAGAAGTTGCGAAAGGTCGTAGCTGTCATTTCCGGGCCAATTTCTTGGTAGGCGTTGGTTCACGCTGTCTATAAAGTTGAACCTAGAACTGCGAAGCAGTGAAAATGCCATTACTGTTGTATTTGCAAAAATTACAGAGGAAAGGTGACGGAGAATGGGAAAGAAAATGTCTTTACATCATTTTTGGGCTGACCAGAAGATTGCGAGTTTGTGGAAAATATTTGTTTTTTGGCATCCTGTAGCACAAGCAGCAATTTATTGCTTGTTGCCAGACACGTTTTGGCAACAGGCCTTCAAAAATGCCCTTAAAGTTGGCACTGTAAACTTCTCAAATTCACTGTCACTGCCTTCCATTGTGAAGAAAGTAAGCCAGGCAAGAGATTTTTCCACCTTTTGGCAGAAATCTGCCATTTTGAGGTCGCCCAGGGCCATTCTTGACCCCCCTGGAAGGCTTGGCGCTTCACACCTGCGATCCATGTTCAGCCTTTTTCACAATTTTCTGATCTCATGCCTGATAGCCTGTTACACTCACCCTCCACCCTGAGCAACAGCAACATGCTGAATGTGTGGTTCAGGGGAAGCTATTGTGGACAAAAAGGCCAGAGGGGAAGTTAGTAAGTAAGTAAACATGGTGCTTAACGTCCACAGAAACCATAAGGCTTATTAGGGATGGGGAGAAGGGGGTATGGAGGTGGGGGGAGAGGGAGATTATATACACTGTCACCACCAGAATGATTCCTGCATTAAGATGGGCAGCGATGAGGGCCATTTTAATGTTTCAGTAGGAAGTGATGGACAAAGTCACAGGACAGTGTCCACAAACAATTAAACCGAGGTCCTTCCGCTTACCAACCTAACGCCTTATCACTAGGCCAGACTGGCTCACGAGGGGAAGTTATTACTGTAATTGGATTTTAATGTCCTGTCAGCAGTCGTGCAGGGTCATCTCAGGACGAAGCCAGAGAGAAAAGCGGACTGCATTTGAAGAAGGAATTAAAAGCTAGTGTGTGAGATTGAGAGTGCAGGAGTTTAGTTTTCAATGCAAGCCATTGTCCCACTTTTATGGTCTTGCATGACAGAGTGCAGGAGTTTAGTTTTTAATGCAAGTCACTGTCCCACTCTTACAGTCTTACATGACACAGTGACCAATGTTAACAGTGTTAGCTGATGTTAACAAAACTTGCTGTGGTTGTAGGCTGATGGTGTTAATATTGTGATTAATAGGAATATGATGGTATTGTGTTAAAAAATGGATAGTTAGGTGTGTGTGAGTGTGCTTGGGGGTGGAAGTGGGCAATGTGATATATTTAATGTGGGTGTGACTGCGTTTGTGGGTGTGTGGGCGTTGTTTTGGCTGTGAATGTAGAAGCGATGGAGAGTAGGAATATGAGGAATGACTGTGCACTTAATCGATCTCAGAAGCGATGTTTTATGCTGTTTTACAAGTTTTATTTGTGTACTCTTGCCGTTGTGTTGAACTGTCTGCTTGTTATTTTGACTGTGGAATTCCAGAGACCCAAAAGGGCAAATTTTCATTTTATGCAATTATTATGAATAATAAATTTATTTTTGTGTGTGTTTGTGTTGTAGCGTAAAACTGATAGTAGCAGGTCAGATGAAAAATTCTGGCTGAAAAGAACCCACATTTGGTGTCTGTGTGCAGGTACTGTCGCTGCATTGATTGTTCTGTGCGCATGCATGGTCTTTTTCCTCTTGCTGGTGTCATGTGCGTACTTTCGCCAGCGCCGGATTGTTCGGAAATTTGAGGTTCTGCCATGAAATGCTTCATTTTCCTACGGATTGCCAAGTACGAATTCCAGCCGGTGACTGAAACTAAACTTCTGATGCTTTATCATCAGTTTTGTTTACACTTGTTGGGGGGGGGGGGGGGGGGGGGGGAGTATAATTTGTATGCTAATTTGTACAATTATTTAACCAGAGGCCTGTGATGGTTTGTCATTTTTGAGAAATGGCAGAGTGCATCAGTAAGTTGTGAATCAAAAGCTCAGAGGTACATCTGTTTGTGATCATGCAGTTGTATTGTTTGGTCTTTCCCAAGTTTTTTGTTGTTGTTGGTATTCTGATCTTTCAGTGTTTGTAGTGTTCTAGAATGTCATTTGTATGTGGTAAATGTCTTTTGAAAGAGAGACAACTCCCTGTGCAGTAGCATTAATGACAGCCTTTAGATCACAAAATTATGTGGTGGAAGCATCACAATGTGATGGTTGTGTTAGACACCTGCCCATGGTTGTGATATTATGTAGTGGCAATGTGTTAAAGATGACAAAAAACTAAGAGGTGTGTAATGACAATGGCCACATTTGTGTTTTTTCTGCTGTGCAAATTGAAGATTTTGCCAACTTTAAGACCCTGTAACTTTAAAAGTAAGAGTCAGAGCTGCTTAGAAAAAAATAAGTGCAAAGACTGTGATAAACCCTGCTTGGAAATCCATTGGGAAAGCTGTCATTGCCATATGTTACCCGCTGTGTGGTGTCAAAAGTGCTCTTTCATGCAAATTGGCAAGCTCGGAATTGCCTTTTGGAGCAACTTCAGCCCTCTGCCTCTGTTCCATCTTTCTTTGCTGACCATATGATTTAGCTGTGACAAAGTGCAACCAAGGTATACTTTTGAAAAGTGTAAGTATTTGGATTCTCCCATGTTCATGAGAACCACTATGGGGGGGTAAATTTGAGAAAATGTAATAAACTGTTTAGTGTTGCGCAAAACTGTTTTCGAATGGCTATATCTTTGGAACTATTTAAGATAAACAGTTACTTTTTTTCTCTCATTTTCTTGTATCAATGTGGCCTGTTTGAAAATGCATAAATTAAATTGCTGTTCTAAAATTTAAATTTTGGCTGCTGCTACCTACTTTATAGTGGCTGTAATGTCAAAATGTTTACAGAACCTTATAGCGGCCATAATGTCAGAATGTTTACAGAACTTTATAGTGGCCGTAAGGTCAAAATGTTTATGGAATTTCCAGTTTTAAAGGATGTCTCTGTAATGTCAAAATGTTTTAGACCGCTTCCTCAGTGTTTTAATGACGTATAGATGCAGTGTCGAAATGCTGAACAGCTTCCTCTAATTTTTAAGGTATGGATCTCTGCAAATTTTCTTAGCTTGCTCAATGTTTGGAAGTTTATGGCTCCAATGTCAAACTACTGACCTACAGAACATGGTGTTTAGTGTACTTTATGTCTGTGTTTTCTGTAGTAGGCAATACTTTTTTAAGTGTTTGTGGCTCTTATTAGACATCTTTAGAGCCATATAGAGATTGATGTAACTTGTAAGATTTCTCAGGCCTGTTTACTCATACAATTTGGGTGTATTTTATATACAAATTATGTATAATTGTGTTTTTTACTAGTTAATTTTTTTTTAAATAAATGTTTTATCATATTTTATTTAACTGGAAAACAATGCGGTAAACATTGTTCTAGTTATGCTGCTTTTATTTGTTTCTGATTAGATACCAATTGTGGCTTAATGTTTTAATAAGCTATATATGCTCAGAGTGGCATCCTCCATTATGGATGCACACATGGATGTGCACATGTAGTGTGTGTGTGTGTGTGTGTGTGTGTGTGTGTGTGTGTGTGTGTGAAATGCATTACTTGCAGATTGTTCTAATGTCTAAATTCATATAATTATTCTAAATGCTATGTTTTAAAATGAATCTTGAATGTGCGTGCACTGAAATATGTATAGATAGAGAGAATTGACCTTTTTAAATTGTTGTTTTAGGCTAATTTAAGTAACATATGGATGTTTGTTTTATTGCATTTGTTGATCTGTCCAGCGCTAACAGTTCATATAATAGTTAATTTGAGGTGCTATATCAATAAATAATTATTGTTATTATGATTACTTCAATTTTCAGCGTATGAAAGTATGAAAACATTCTTTTTTTGCAAAACAATACAAAAAGATTCTAAATATTTCTTGACATGTTTTGCAGTTTGTTTTCCAGTCCAGAATATGCCCAGTTCTGGGTTTTCTGTGACGCATGTGTCAGTCTCACAACCTTTCGCTGCTGTAGAGTCTGTTTCTGTTTTGCACTACATGTAGTCTCAGCACTGGGTTCTCAGGCAACTCGAAGCAAGGCTTGTATTTCTGCTGCAAACTATGAGCTTTTGCCATTTTTCTTGAAGCAGTGTTGCCATTGTTTTCAGGTTATTTTCACTGAGAACAAAAATGAAATGGAAGACAAATGAAAACACAGTAACCTATTCAGAAAAACTACTTTAAAAAATTAAAAAATTAAAATCTGATCTTTATTGAAGTGTAAACAGGTCTGAGTGTAAACAGATCTGATTTTTGGTTACAAATTTAAGTATTAGCATGGAAATGGTTTGGCACTGATGATGCTTATTTGTCACTGGGCTAGTTGGAATGGGATGCCCTATGTGTGTCCCCTAATAACACTGCATAACTTAAAGCCAGTAGGCAGAGTTGTTGCCATCTCAGTAACGTCCAGAGCTATAGCCATGTCATGTTCTGGGTGTAGTTTATATTCATTTGTTGCCTTACCAAACCCGCCGTCTGTGAAACACATTGAAGATGAACCTGCATGATAGAAAATAACATGATCTTGTCTTCACTCTGCCCGTTTGATTTCCATTCATTTTCATCTTGCAGAGTGGCGACTACTTTTAGCATTCCATGAGGACTAATACTTTAAACATTCCAGTGGGTAACCTTGAGAAGGGACTACTTTGCATGTAGCATCAGGAGAGCTCAGAAGATGATTGGTGATTGGTGATTTGGATGGCCAGGTCCTTTGAAGGACCAGGGTGTTTTATGATGAACTGTCCCAGATTCCGACTTTGTCTTGAATGTATGGAACTTTGTCTTGAACGTATGGACTTCAGATGAACCTGTGCCAGACCTGGAAATGGCACTGAGGACCTGGGTCTTTTTGCCCATTAGACTTGAAAAGGAATGTATGTTTACAAGCATTTCACCCATTGAGGATCTTGCAAGCAGATGAAAACTGCTTTGTCCTAATGCAGTGTGTGTCTTGAATGAATGAAGAAATGAAAAGTTACATATTATGCATTAAAAAACACACACAAACTCCACACAAACTCCACACAAACACTGGTGCACCTGGCAGTACAGTTTTAGCAGCCTTTCTGTTCTCACTGTCTACAGCTGGCTGTAGACCCAGCACTGATGGGTCATGTTCTCTGGTAAAATTTGCAGATGATACACAACTGGTTGGAAAAAATTGTAATGATGAAGATGCACCATACCACAAGCAGACTGAAAACTGTGTGAATTGGTGTGATAATAATTACTTGTATTTGGATGTTTTCAAAACAAAAGAGATGTGCTTTGATTTTAGGAAGAATCAAAGATGCCCCAAACCAGTCTACATTAAAGAAGAAGCAGTGGGAAGGGTAGGCACATATAAGTACCTAGGTGTGGTTTTTGATAGCGAATTGAACTGGAAAGAGAACATCAAATCTGTGCTAAAATAGGTGAACTCGAGAATGTATTTCATGAGAAAGCTGAGATCATTTGGAGTCAATTCAGATATGCTAGCAACTTTCTTATAATGCTGTAATATGTAGCCTTATTATGTTTGGTTCTGTCTCTTTGGGTAGAATTATTTCAAAGTTTGATAAAGGGAGGTTGGAAAAGATTGTAAAGAAAAGAAAAAAAGCAGGTCATATTGTGGAAAAGCCATGGGGCAGTTTTAAGACTCTACATGAAAAGAGACTGGACAGAAAACTAATGCAAATATTAAATGATCCTACACATCGAGTGACACTACTTTGATAGCAGACACAGCAACAGGAGTGGAAGAGTTTTACTCCCAAGAACAAATACAAAGCCTCATTTTGACCCTCGGCTTTGTCAGTTTTTAATGAAAATTACACCAGTCATTACCTGTGTGTTTGCATGCATCAGGACATCTGCTGAGGATGATAAATTTCCAAGGGAGGGTGGGGGATGTGTGTACCTATTGATTTTATTTGAGAGTTTTAATGTTTTTTCAGAGAAAACATTATTCCAGGTAATTTTGGGTTTGCTAGGCGCTAGCATTAGACCAGTGCTTTATCATGAGTAGACTGAGAGGCAGGGGGTGTATGTCTAAGCGTGTGTACGTTTGTTTCCCCGATTCTGAATTATTGACATATGTGTTATTCAATTCTTCGTTGTGTGTTAATGTATAAGATCGAATGACAGCTTTCATTTCTTGCTGGGATGAGTATAAAGTATATTGTTATTTTTAACTTCTTTTAAACCCTGCCATTCTGTTGTGCATCTGTATTCGCGTGCATTCACACCCACCCACCCACCCACCCTCACACAAACACACACACACATCAACTAACACCTGGTTTGGGCGTCACAACAAGGAGTTGTTTATTCCATACCCTACATACAAACAGTCAATGATAGTCAACACTTCAACCCTTCCCATGAATATAATTCCAAACAACACCTTTTCTCCCCCAGACTGGACAAGTGACATTATCAATTAACACACATCTGACATATAAACTCCTTGGAAACCAAACGAACGTCAAAGTGGTCCTTTCAACGTTTTCGCAGTCAGCAAATCGTTAACAGCAATGCATTAGAGCGCTATATTACAAACACAACAGCGGAAGTTAAGAGCAAAGTTTATGATAGGAAAAAGGGTTAGGGTGAGCGGGCGATTTCGCTGGCGCTGCGCAGAGTGCCAGATTCTCTCCCTGCCTGTCCCTTTAACCGTTCTCTCCACCTCCTCACCTAAACAAGTGCCCTTATCAGCCCTCCCATCCTCTACTCACCACTACACCTCTCCCTCCCCTCCCTCCATCCCGCTTCCTGTCCTCTGGACACCCCGGCACCTCAGTGCTCTCATGCCCCCCTCCCCCGCCTCCCTCCCTCCCCCCTAGCCGTGGTCACTTGGTGTTTAAACTCCAGTTCACTTAACAGTGCAACTTCCACTTTAAATGCTTCATCCGGTGGATAACTTGATGTTAAAATCCAGTTGCTGACTTTAAGTCCCTCATTTTGAGGTAACCCTTTAGTAACTAACTTTTTTAATCCTTCATCTTGTGGATGACGGGATGTTAAAATCCAACTGCTGACTTCCTTTTAAAATCCTTCATTTTGAGGTAACCCTGGGGGCGGGTGGGGTTAATAATGACTATGCAAAGTGGCAACAGCTTCAGCAAGGCAGGGCTTTGTATAAATACTCATTGTTATTTTTGTCCTGGTAAACTGACCTTGTGTTTGTGTGTATTTTCGTTTTGGGGTGCTTTTAAACAAGGGTACCACAGTAGTACTGGTCCTTCCAGCAGGAACGGTAATAACAGTAGTGCAGTTGAGAAATAAACCATGCTTACCGAGATTTGTGTATGTGTGTGTTGTTTAGTAGTTATGGTCTGGAGGCATTGAAGACTGTTTTCTCTTTATTTAAAAAAAAATCAAGAATGACCACTAGCATTCTAAAACAATAACCAAACACATAAATGGTTCAAAACAACGCTTATTTATTGTGACACAGGCACCCAATCTGCTTGTGTGTCTGTGTCATAATAAATAAGCATTCTTTTGAACCTTTTATGTCTTTGGATCCTGTTTTTTCTTAGTGACTGATTATACCGTGTGAATGATGTGGTTTGAGGTTGTGTTCATATGTGCAGTTGAGAAATAAACCATGCTTACAGAGATTTGTGTATGTGTGTGTTGTCCATCTTTTACAGTACTGTTCATTGTTGCAGTAGGAATGTCTTAAAGAGATGGAGTGAAGTGTGTTTGTGGACTTTAATCAAAAGCAAAAAAATATTAGTCAAAAGAAAGAAATGAGGGTCAGTGTTTGATCACAATAACAACAGCATCTGTAAGTATGCCACTTGTTAGCACCAGTACAAAAGTGCAACAAAAGTGTTTGACCATCCACTCTGTATTCTTGAGACTTGCTTTGGAACACAAACTCAAGCACATCACACTATTGACTGGGGGGGGGGGGGGGGTAAGAAAAAGTGCTTAATGATCTACTTTGTATTCTGGAGATGCTTGCTTTGGGACACAAACCCAAGCACATCACACTTGACTGGTGTGGGGTGGGGGGGGGGGAGTGGGTTAATAAAAAGTGCTTAATGATCTACTTTGTATTCTGGAGACGCTTGCTTCGGGACACAAACCCAAGGACATCACACTATTGATGGGGGGGAGTAAAAAGAAAAAAAGGTTGACAATCTGTATTCTGGAGACACCACCTCCAACAGTCAAAGCCAAGGAATCACACTTCCAGTCACCTGATGGTGAGAGGAGTAGAAATAAAAGGCAATTAACTAAAGGATAAGGAAGGGACATCAATCGGACCAATGCTGGAAATGTTGCAGAAGCACCACTGGGTAGCAGATGGGGTGGAACATGAGTGAGACTGAGTGTAGACACCATCTTGAGATGAACTGAACATTGTATTTCTGTTGTTAGGAAGAGGTAAAGCTGATGATTCCAAATAGGAGTGTTTTACTGTATACAGAACAAAACTCATGGTGGCGATGCACAATGAGGAAACAAAAATGCTTTATTGCCAACAAATCAAACTGTACTTGCATAGCACTGTATGTACACTGTACAACTTCTTTTCAATCTCAACTCTGCATTCTATCAAGGTGTGTGTTTTTGTATGTGCAGTTGCAGTAACAAACTTTGGTTTTGATAAAAGCTGATTATCACTTTATGCAAAAATATTGTCATCAGTGTGGAATTTTGATGAAAGTTGATTTTGATAACCTTTCAGGAGAAGCAGAACAACAACAACAACAAAACTTTAGTTTCAAAACAAAAGTTACTCTTTTTTTTCATCATGTTCTGGTTCACATGCCATGTTGATAAACAAAAGTTTTTAATCAGCATAATCAAAAAAAAATACATGTTATTTATCACCTTGTGCCTCTTTCTTTCATCATGGCTTTCACTTACACAATTTTCAAACTCACTCGAGTGAAAATTGTCCAAGTCAAATGAAATGCTGCAAAAGGCAGAAAGCTGCATAAGTAAGAAAAATGTGGTGTAATTTAGACACGTTTTTTTCTGGTTTTGCACCATTTCTAAACTCAGAATTGAGATAGCTACTACTTGGGTGAAATACACAATTCTCAAACAGGTCTGTTTTATCCGGGTATTAGATCCAGAAACAGATTTTACTACTTGATGGGTGATGCATTGTTTAGTCAGAATTTAAAAAATAAAAAATCACCACACCAAAATTCCACACCAAGGACGGTTGTCCATCGAGTTTTAAAAGTTTAGTTATATGAGAGGAAAAAAAGACAAAGACACAAATGTCAAAATCACAGACATAGCTGTACCTAAAGCTTGTGAATAAAAATCGCACACCAAAAACATTATTTTTTGTCAATTTACACATGCATGCACAAATCGGCCACTTCTCATACACACCAGTGGACACTGTCCACAAATATGACTTGTAAATTGCACAAGCTGAAGAACATGTAAGAAGAGGTGCAAAAATACCTTCATAATTTGATGAGTTCTTTGTTGTTTTTCAGGCAACAGAGTAAGTAACATGTACAAGAGCACAAAAACACTTCCATATAGCTGACCAACCTCAGCACACTAAGATATTAACGGATGAATTTTGGACACAATCAACAAACTTCTCTATTCTTCATAATTCTCTGATCCATTTATTTCTTCATTTCATGTGCAGCCATTTGTTTTAAGAGTCTTTGTCATAACAGGAATTTGTCTCATAATAGAAAGGTAGCCAACATAGTGAATTTGAATGTGTGCATCTGCGTTGCTTTCTAACACAAACGTACCCATGTGTCAACTGATTAGTGCCATGAATGTATTCTCTAGTGCACATGTTCTTCTGTAAAAGTATGTGATAGCACACACCAACAGTATCTTTGTTGGCACGGATAAACAATACACACACCAACAGTATCTTTGTTGGCACGGATAAACAATACACCAACAGTATCTTTGTTGGCACGGATAAACAAGACACAGATCCCACAAAGAGGAACTGGATGGGATTCAGCAAAAAATCAGTCCAAAGCTTTGACCCAAGAGTCCCATTCATCTTTCATTGATTCTGTTTCTTCTTCTTTCTGTCTGATTTTGACAGCTCAGTCACAAAGGAATGTTCAAACTGACATAATACTGATTGCTCTTGAAAGAAACCTGGACGGAGCACTGAGCAACATAAATCAGGGTTTGCGCCGGCAACTGCGGTTCATGTAGCCATGGTAACAGCATTGAAGGCGGTGAGTCGCTGGGCAGATTGGCTGTACGGTTTGTCTCCGTACAGGAGTCGTGCGCTGCGCTCACGTGTCTGTTCAAGCTCACGCCAGCGGCTCTCCTCCAGCGCCCTCTGTTGACACAACAGGCAAACAAATGAGTATGGCAGGTACAATGCATTAATCATGATGCGTCGACAGGTGTGACGTCCATTCTTCTAGTGCATGTGTCCAGTTGTGGATGTCAGTTGCCAGTGAAGTGAAAAGAAATAAG
Source organism: Alviniconcha strummeri (assembly GCA_963584105.1). Taxonomy (NCBI): domain Eukaryota; kingdom Metazoa; phylum Mollusca; class Gastropoda; family Provannidae; genus Alviniconcha; species Alviniconcha strummeri. Next base: position 27,917,011 of record OY757542.1, read on the forward strand.
GCAGCAACACCAACTAAATATGTCCCCCCCCTGCCCCTCCCCCCCCCTCCCCCAAACCACCACCACCAACTGCAGCATACACACACACACACACACACAAACACACCACACACACACTTTTACTGCCATAGACACGTCACAGCTGAAGAACTTCATGCAAGAGGACTGAGGGGAAAAAAAGTCCCCCTTTTTCTCCCCTTCGTTACTGGCATTAGCCAGATGCTGCTGCCAGGTTTGGTGGCCAGAGTGGTTGTGGCACTGGGAGTGGCAGGGTGGCTGAGTTACTGCTGCACTGGAATTTTGGAATTTGAACCTGCAGCCTTTCACACTAGGGCCTAGCGCCCTACACCACTTGTTTGTGTAACATTTGCTGGATGGGCCAGAAATACACTCCAGTGGGACTTGAACCTGCTGCCTCTCACTGCCCCAAAAAGAGTGGCACCCTAGACCATGTGTCCACTCTAATCCCACGAATTTACTGGACCAACTGGAAATACTGCCCCACTGGGAATTGAACCTGCCGCCTCTCACTCCCCAAAACCCACACCCTTGACCACATGTCTAGTCCAACTGCATGAGTTTGCTAGACTGACTGGAGATGCTGCCCCCACTGGGAACTGAACCTGCCACCTCTCACTCCCTGAACCTGGACCATGAGCCCACTCCAATTCACGAGTTTGCTGGACTGACTGGAGACGCTGCCCCCACCAGGAATCGAACCTGCTGCCTCCCACCCCCTGAGCCCACTGGCTAACACAACTGTGCAAGGTTTGAAGGACTGACCCTCTGTCCGATGAGGTGAGCGGTGCGTGGGGCGCTGCGGTTGGCGGTGAGGCGGGCCTGCTCCTGCGCTCTTAGCCTGGCCTGCCTCTTCTCCTCCACCTGCTTCTGCAGCTCACCCAGCTGGCCCGAGGAGGGCCGCTCCCTCTGCTTGCCCTTCTTCTTCTCTTCCAGCCTGTTGCATCATGCACGCATGCATACATGCATGCACACATGCACACACACACACGCATGCACACACACATATGCATGCACATACATATATGTGCACACACACACACACACACGCACATACCAATGCATGCACACACACACACACACACACACACACACACACACACACACACACACACACACCAAAAGCAACTGTTAGTCAAATAATCAAACACTTGTGAGATGGAAATGTGCTGTTTTCATCATTACACAGCGAAATTCTTTCTTCTTCATACCTTTTGTTTCAAAACAAAAATGAAACATGAGCAGGCTCAATAAGCAAAACAATCAATTTTGAACTTTCACACCAAATGCTGCTGAAACAGGTGCATGAACAAGCATCAAGCCAGCATTTTATTATTATTATTATTTTGGACACGACTCTACCAAGCCAACAAGCAGCACAATTTACTGGGGATTAAAAAAAAATAAAAAAAATCTGAAACAGGAATGACTGCTAGCATTCTAAAACAAAAGATCCAAACACATAAAAGGTTCAAAAGAACACTGTTAGGACAAAATGTTGTTCTGAACCTTTTATGCATCTGAATCTGAATTTACTGGGGCCAGGGGAAATGACTCTGCCTGTATTGCTCAGGTGGAAATGTGTTAATTTTTTAAACCCTTTTTTTCTTTTTCTTTTTTATCAGGGAGAGAAAACTTGAAAAGGAGCAGAATGTAGTAGACTAGGAAAGAGACTGACTTCAGTGCAGCAGAGCGCGTCTGTTCCAGGCGATGCTTTGAGATGCACTCCAGGGTGTCGATCAGCTGCTGGTCCTTGGCCTGAAAGAGAGAAATCATGCAATACTTTCTTTCCCCTCTCAAACCACCCTCCCCTCCCCCTCCCCCCCCCCAACCCCCCAGCAAAGAAGCTACAAACAAACAAAACATCAAACACCACAAGTCAATATAAATATGTCTGACACTTAATCAACAGCAGATGTGGCTCTGTCATTAACAGCATGATGTAACTGCCATGCTGCACCGATCCATTTAAATCGATTTTGTTTAGTGTACCATTTCTTGTGAATCTGCTTAAATTGAATTTCTTTCTGTACCATTTCTTGTGAATCTGTTTAAATCAAATTTCTTCCTGTACTATTTTCCATGAGTCTGTTTAAATTTCCTTTTGTACCATTTCCCATGAATCTGTTTAATATTTTTAATAATCTGTACCATTTCCTGTACCAAATCCATACCATTTAAACAGATTCTACTTAAATTACATTTCTCTCCATACCATTTCCCACAAACAATCCCATTCAAAATGACATCTGTGTTATATTTAATTTCCTCTGGTTTACTTTGTTACTTTTACTGCTGAAGACTTAATGCTGAACAAATTTCTCCTCCCATTTTTTTTTCCTTTCCTCTCTCAGACTTGGACAGTAACATGCACTCAGGAAATTATGGCTGATGTAATCAAGCCTGTGGGCCTTTTTCTGCCCATAATTTAGACAGCAACAGGCACTCAGTGAATAATGACTGATGCAAGTATATTTGCATATGTGCTTGCCAGAGAGAGAGAGTGTGTGTGTGGGAGAGATACACAGAGAGAGAAAGAGAGAGAGAGAGTGAAAGAGAGAGAGAGTCTCTTTGTGTGCAAGTGTGTGCGTGTGTGAAGATCAAAGGGAGAGATGGTGGCGCAGATCCAAATATGACTTGTCAACCAGAACCTAAAAATGTCACTATACACACCTGTTTTCCTTCCAGAATTTCATCCCGTTTCTTCTCCTCTGCTTCCTTCTGGGCCACTTTCATTAGCGCCAGTCGCTCCCTCAGCTATCCGACACAGACACAGAAAACTACATGTACACAGGCAGTCACAAGCACAGAAAACTACATGTGAATAGGCAGTCACAAAAGAAGCAAACACCCTGTTTCAGTTAAAAGTGTTCAGAACTTCACAGTCTGCATTTCCAATTCAGTATGAGGCAGGTTTACCATCAGCCGATACACATACATGTTTATACAGGAACTGTTTCCATGAAAGAACATTATATTCTGAGCTCTGTAAACAGGCAGTTTGCCTCTTGGGAGCTGACATTTTAACAAAGTCTTTCATACAACAAATCACACATGAACCCATGAAATATCCTGATATATATATATCACAGAAAAGAAGCATTTGCTGAACAAGTATGCCATTTGAATGTACAACAAAATGGTGACCCCCCTAACACTGTTAATAGACACCTCCCACATCTCAGCAACTGGACAGCCGCCTCATATTAGAAATGGACACAGCTCCCTTACCTAAGCAACAGACTTCTCATTCACTCCAACAATGACCATAAAATCAACAGATATCTCACTCAATTCAACAATGACCATCACATCAACAGACATCTCACTCACCCCAACAATGACCATCACATCAACAGACATCTAACTCACTTCAGTGATGGACATCACATCAACAAATATCTCACTTGCCTCAATGATGGACATAACATCAACAAACATCTCACTTACCTCAATAGCAAACATCACATCAAACATCTCACACACCTCTGCGATGGACACCACATCAACAATGATCTCACCCACCTCAGCGATAGACACCACATCAACAATGATCTCACTCACATCAGCGACAGACACCACATCAACAATCATCTCACATCAGCGACGGACACCACATGAACAACCATCTCACTCACCTCAATGGTGGACACCACATCAACAATGATCTCACTCACATCGGCGACAGACACCACATCAACAATCATCTCACTCACATCAGCAACAGACACCACATCAACAATCATCTCACTCACATCAGCGACAGACACCACATCAACAATCATCTCACTCACATCAGCGACGGACACCACACCAACAACCATCCCACTCACCTCAGTAACAGACACCACATCAACAATCATCTCACTCAACAATCACCTCACTCAACAATCATCATCTCACTCAACAATCATCTCACTCACCTCAGCAATGGACACCACATCAACAACTATCTCACTTACATCAGTGACAGACATTCACCTCAGTGATGGACACCACATCAACAACCATCTCACTCAGCTCAGTGACTGATACCACATCAACAACCATCTCACTCACCTCAGCGATGGACATCTCACTGAGCAGCCTGGCACCAGCAGTGGCAGTGAGGTCAACCATTTTCTGACGTGGGACAGGCGAGGATTCAACAGCCCGAATTTGATGGATCAGCTCCAGTTTGCGACGCATGTCAGCCTCTGCCTGCAGAACACAAAGAGACCTGTCTGTAACTCTGGAAATGTACATTCACACTAAGTGTGACTGAATATCCCTTTCCTCATATCACAGACACTTGTGTTACGAGAGAAAGATTTCCTTAAACTAAGCAGCATGATCTTAACAAATAAGATTTAGCAATGTAATCTTTATCTCAAACTGGTACTGAGTTTCTGGCAGTTGTCTGAAAGTTCACACACTGACCCGAATGACTGCCTCAGTAGTGTGATTAATTGGTCACCTTGGCAGTGTGATTAACCAGTCAATCTTATATCCATGCATGCCACTTGGTCACGATGCTGATGCAACAGTAAAGAAAGTACACCGTGTGCAACAAACTAAGCAGACAAAACAAATAATTCTGTCAGTTCATCAAGTAAGAAAGGAAAGCTGGACATTGGTAAATTGTAAGACTGGTGAATGCTAATTTAAAACTCTGTCAGTTTAACATCTTTTCTATCGAATGCTAGTTTAAAACTCAGTCAGTTTAACATCTTTTTTTTATTAAATGCTAGTTTATAACTCAGTCAGTTTAACATCTTTTCTAGTGAATGCTAGTTTAAAACTCAGTTTAACATCTTTTCTAGTGAATGTAAGTTTAAAACTCAGTCAGTTTAATAGCTTTTCTAATTTATGCTAGTTTAAAACTCAGCTTAACAGCTTTTCTATTCCAATTTCTTGGCACAGTATTTGTAATTCAACATATTTTCCATCCTTTAATGGGATTTGACTTACACTTGTCATATGGGGACAGTTTGACCCACTGACAGAGAACCCCCCCCCCTCCCCCCCGAGATTCCTTTTTTCTTTCTTTTGTTTACCTCTCTTCTTGTCTGGACAAAAATCCTCACCAAAATCATCCCTCTTTAAATGCCTTTTTTTCTTTTCTTCTGGCTTTGAGGGGAGACTTTAAAAGACAGCTTTTAACTGCAAAAACTGACGACAGACTGTACAGATTTTGCCTAGCTCTATTTCCCCCAGTTCCAGCCAATCCCTAACAGACACCAAGACAGAGGGACTCACATCTTCCAGCGCCTGCCTCATCAGCTCCTTGTTCTCTGCAGCCATTTGCTGGACTGTAAAGCAGACACAGGATCCCTCATGTAATAACAATCATAGCAGAGGTCATTTCTGTAGTATAATAGAGCAGCAGCTCACCAACTACAGTGCCCACCCCATACTTTACGAGATCAACAAAAATGTACACATAAAACCTCAGAAATGATACACAAACGTAATACTGTATTCCTTGTACACCACATACACACACAGACACACACAGACACAGACACACACACACACACACACACACACACACACACACACACACACACACACACACACACACACATCATGTGTCCTTCTACAGTCAAGACTTTACATACAATTTTATACACGCATGTGTGCCTATGTGCTCCTGCAAACTGACACACAAACACACATGCATTTTGACATGAGTGTTGAAACATGAATGTTACACACTGATTGCTGTAGTACTAAATCTGCTGGGAAGCAGTGATCAATAATCATCATCATACTGTACATTTATCATGCGCTCATCAATGTCCTGAGCATTCACATGATAAATATTAACCTAAACACAATTTCCTATACACACATAGAGGACAGTCCTACCAAAACAATTCACATAAGGCACGATATGGAAACACACACACACGCACACACACATGCATGCACACACACACACATGCACACGCACACACATGCACACAAGTTCAATGTTAGTGGTCTGTGGTCCTGAAAGACTATGCTGAAAACATATAACAGCATGCAGCAACAACTACATACAAAGTGCATGATGTGCACATATATATGATATGTATATATATATATACACACACCTATTTTCCTCTTGGACTCTTGCAGTCTTTTCTTGGCATCTTTGGCATTTCTGTGGCCTTCAAGGGTTTGGTCCACCCGATTTCTGCAAAAGAACAGCAATGGCGGCTACATCACATGGACGATACAGCTTAAGACAATGTAATTATGTATGTGTGCAAACTGCTTACAGTGCATGCTCTAACAGAAAAAACAATGTAATTATGTATGTGTGCAAACTGCTTACAGTGCATGCACTAACAGCAAGACCTCATATAACTGGTTTGACCTGTTGCTGATAAGACAACCCTACATGACTGCAAGGACCTCACCATATTAATGTAAAAACATGTACGGGAAAACCAAAATTGATACAAAATTACTGAATATGTTTTTAGGATCAGGAAAGGCTCATGAAAGATTAGAGCCTCAGACAAGTATTGGTTTGTGAAATCCACCCCCCCCCCCCACCCCCCACCCCCACACACACACAAAAAGAAAAAGAAAAAAGAGAAAAAAGTATGGAAGATTGTAACAGTTACTTAACCAAAGACCACTGTACTGCACATATATATATGCATCGTGCATTAATTGTTACATTACATTATCACCCTCTTTTTTTCTTTTTCTTTTTTTTATAAAAAAATCTACTGTTGGTTTATCTAGCCATGTGTAACATAAACTTAAATCTGACAGACGTTTCTGTGGCTCATCAACAGAAAGACAAAACAACAACTACAGACACACCGATTCATGCAGCTGCAATACCCATCACCCGAAAGACAAAACGTCTTCATCACACGTAACATCAGTGTCACCTGGGGTTCCCCCCTGACCTACCTCACCATCTGTTCTTCTTGCAGTTTCTGCTCCAGGTATTCCTGCATCAATGCCTCTGCCTGAAAACACAAAGATGACAATGTCTTCAGATGTCTACGGAGCTACACTCATCAAGGGTGATTGCCTTGGAACAATGAGAGCAAACATCAACCATTCTAATGGAGCTACACTCATCAAGGGTGATTGCCTTCTCACTTCTAGACAATCTTGGAACAACAAGAGCAAATGTCCACCATTCTAACACAGCTACACTCATCAAGGGTGATTGCCTTCTCACTTCTAGACAATCTTGGAACAATGAGAGCAAATGTCCACCATTCTAATGGCACTACACTCATCAAAGGTGATTGCATTCTCACTTCTAGACAATCTTGGAACAATGAGAGCAAAGTCATTAAGGGTGATTGCCTTCTCACTTCTAGACAATCTTGGAACGAAGAGAGTAAATGTCCACCATTCTAACAGAGCTACACTCATCAAAGGTGATTGCCTTCTCACTTCTGGACAATCTTGGAACAAAGAGAGTAAACGTCCACCACTCACTTCTAGACAATCTTGGAACAACGAGAGCAAACTCATCAAAAGTGATTGCCTTCTCACTTCTAGACAATCTTGGAACAATGAGAGCAAATGTCCACCATTCTAATGGCGCTACACTCATCAAGGGTGATTGCCTTCTCACTTCTAGACAATCTTGGAACAAAGAGAGTAAATGTCCACCACTCACTTCTAGACAATCTTGGAACAAAGAGAGTAAACATCCACCATTCTAACAGAGCTAGGCTCATCAAGGGTGGTTGCCTTCTCACTTCTGGACAATCTTGGAACAAAGAGAGCAAATGTCCACCATTCTAACAGAGCTAGGCTCATCAAGGGTGGTTGCCTTCTCACTTCTGGACAATCTTGGAACAAAGAGAGCAAATGTCCACCATTCTAAAAGTGTAAAAGGCTGCAGAGGGAATTCAATATGCTCGTTACACCTGGTGCCATGCATACGCAGCATGACTGCCCTGAATTTGCATCAAAAGTGCACAAGGCAAGTGGCCCGTCTCTTGACCTGAAGAAAAGGCTCGCTCTGCTACGGACAGCTTTGCAAAAGATTTCTTTGGCTTTTTCACACCAGTGCACTAAGATGCTTTTAGCAGCTGAAACT
>OY757542.1:27925275-27950268 GCA_963584105.1 Alviniconcha strummeri
GTTTACGTGCCAGGGTCAGATTCTACAACACAGTTGCTGACGACGTAAACACATTGTCCTCTACCGTCGCCGCGGAATGCACGAGTCGGTGAAGTGAGACGCGGGAAACGGGGTTCAGGGCTGGGCTGACCGTGAGGAAAACAAAACATCTACACCGCCATTCCCGGGTTAAAGGTGCCGAGTCCACCACACCCATGCTCCCCGAAGCATTATCATGTGAGGTTTGGCCCAGCGGTACTGACACGCGTTAGGTACGCGATATATATATATATATATATATGTCGGCATGGGCCTACCCTCTCCGCATAGTTAAGGAGCTGCGGTGTGAGAGTCGAGGTGGCCGTCCTGGGCTGTCCGTCCTAACGAGCCTTCTCAGTGGTTTCCGTGGATTCAACCATGCTTCGGCATTGGTCTCAGCTTGTCCCTGATAACTCATCTGACAATCGGAACGTGACAACCACCAACGACCCCTCTCCGGCCGAGGGGACAACTCGGCGTTAAACAAGTTGAACTGACCAACGAATCACTGAACTTTGACCAAGCGGAGAGAGAGAGAGACAGACTGAGACAGAGACAGAGAGAGACAGAGAGACAGAGAGTTCTTCCGCGCCGCCGGGATGCATCTACTCAGAAAGAGAGAGAGAGATTTCTTCGCCGGATGCAGCTGCTCAGAACGACACTGAAGCGCGGCCACCCCCTGTGTCTGGCGGCCGTGAAAATCTCAACGTGGGCTACAGCACGGAATGGAGAGAAGGGCGATGACCTCTCAGTAGCGTGTTACTTGTCACTGACGTCAGTTCGGTGTGTCGTTTATTTCCTCTTCATGCAGTACGTGCAGGTGTACAAACCAAAGCACCGGCTGGACCGTCGTGGAGCAATAATGCTCTTCTTCACTGCGGCAGCTGCTACCGCCTTACCGGCCCGGCCAGATCATCACCGGCTGAGGCAGCCCGCTGAACTGATTTCGGTTGCCGCCGTTCAAGGCGGAGAGTTTAATTTTAATTTCTTTTTAATCTCCGTCTATCGCTCTAATAGCGGGATGTTAAAATCGAATTACTAGCTAGTCTCTCTCGCTCTCTGTGACGGGATGATAGTCCAGTTACTAATTAATCTCTGTCTCTCTGTGATAGGATGTTAATCCAATTACTAACTAACTCTGTCTGTCTCTCTGTGACAGGATGTTAATCCGATTACTAATCTCTGTCTCTGTCTGTCTGTCTCTCTCATATGACGATGTGAAACAACTGAGTAGTGCCGGCTAGGAGATGGAGTCTGTACAATGAATTATATTATTCTGATTCTAATTATAGTAAAAACACCAGGACACACACTCTCTCTCTCGCACACACTCACTCACCCACCCACACACATACACACACGCACGCACGCATGTACACACACACACACACTCTCTCTCTCTCTCTCTCTCTCACACACACACACACACACACACACACACACACACACACACACACACGCCGCACTGCTAGTCTATGTAGGCCTAGTCACCTCGTCGTCATGTCACTGACGAAACGGCACGGCGACCGGACTTCCTGGACTGACGCCGCGGCCCAATTCAGTTCCGCTTGACACTGACATTAAAACACTTCTTCTTCTTACTAACGCAGCTTTACGTCCACAGAGACCGTAAGGACTATTAGGGACGGACAGCCCAGGACGGCCACCTCAGTCGAACAACAAAACAATTTGTTCAACTTGATGTTGCTTCAGGACGCCCCACAGAGACCGAACGGGCTATTAGGGACGGGGAGCCCAGCACGTCCACCTCGACTTTCACACACCTCCTGAGCGGCTCTGATCAGAACAGTCTAATTCTGCTTCAAAAAAAAAAAAAAAAAAAAAGGAGTCCGGTGTGAGAGCACGTATGCATGCAGGCGTACGCGCGTTCCGCATGTGTCACAGTGCTGATGAGTCCGACTCAAAGTCAATGCCAGTGCATGTTTGCTGGTGGTGGTGGTGGTGTATGTGTGTGTGTGTGTGTGTGTGTGTGTGTGTATGTGTGTGTGTGAGAGAGAGAGAGAGAGAGAGAGAGAGAGAGAGAGAGAGAGAGAGAGAGATTTTTGTGCGTGTATGTGTGTGTGTTCTTGTGTGTGTGTGTGTGTGTGTGTGTGTGTGTGTGTGTGTGTGTGTGTGTGTGTGTGTACGTGGTTGTCAGTCGTGTCAAAGTGTACAGTATACTCTCAGCCATTGTGTGTGTGTGTGTGTGTGTGTGTGTGTGTGTGTGTGTGTGTGTGTGTGTGTGTGTGTGTGTGTGTGTGTGTGCGTGTCAGTGTGTGTGTGTGTGTGTGTGTGTGTGTGTGTGTGTGTGTGTGTGTGTGCGCGCGCGCGCGCGCGCTCGTCTTTGTCCTTGTCATTCGCGTCAAAGTGTACAGTATACTCTCAGCCCGCCTCAGTCTGATGGTCAAAACTGAGTTCACACTGGCGGCACGGACACTCACGCCGGCGCAGCGAAACAACAACAAAACAAGCTGTGGCAATTAAAACACCCCTTCAGTCACACACGCATCAGGTGCGGAGCGGCAACAACAGACAAGCTGCAGCTTCAGCCAAAGCGCCACCAAACGGTAGCAGTCTCACACACAAAAGACTGGCGCTAGACTAGATCACAGACAAGACGTGACGAGGGCCAGTGTAAACCGCCGAATAGTTTCGCTTATCTCCCTCTCAGTCAAGGTCAAGCGGCAGGCAGAAAGGGCACATCGCTTATCCTGTCCAATTTAGGTCACCCAGGGAGGTCAAATTGGACTGGATGTCTTTGCCCAGTCAACAAGTGACAATGCTTATCTCCGGCTCCCATAAGCTCAGGTAATAAAACCATTATCATTATCACCACCACCCTTTCCCACAACCACCGCCAGCACTGATATATATATATATATCCTTCCCTACACAGAACCACCACCCTTTTCCCCAACAACCACCGCCATCTCTAATACATCCTTCCCTACACAGAACCACCACCCTTTCCCCAACAACCACCGCCATCACTGATATCCTTCCTCCATAGAACAACAATGCCCATTTTCGGCACCGGCAGTGACTGACAAAATGCATGCCGTCTTTGTCCCTCAATTATTGTATGCACGCTGAGCAAGTAATAACAATTTTTTTCATTTCCTCTTCTCTGCAACGGCGATTTTCACTGCGGCACACGAATGAGCTCGAGTCCTTCCTCCTCCTCAAATGTTGCCTTACGTCCACAGAGGCCCAAAGGACTATTACGGATGGGGAACTCTGCAGAGCTCAGGAGCTGTGTGAAGGTCGAGGTGGCCGTCCGTAATAAGCCTACGGTTTCTGTGGACGTAAAGCAACACTCAGCCATGGAACTCCGGACATCCACCTCGACTTTCACACAGCTTCAGAGCTGCGATGAGCCCCACTCTTCTTCTTCAAATGTTGCTTTACGTCCACAGAGACCGTAAGGACTATTACGGACGGAGAACTCAGGACGGCCACCTCGACTTTCACACAGCTTCTGAGCTCTGATAAGTCCCATTCGTCTTCTTCAAAGGCCGGCCACCTCGACTTTCACACAGCTTCTGAGCTCTGATAAGTCCCATTCTTCTTCTTCAAAGGCCACAGGCATAGTTCAGGAGCTGTGTGAGAGCCGAGGTGGCCGTCCTGAGCTGCCCGTCCTAACGAGCCTTCTGGTTTCCGTGGACGTAAAGAATTAATGAACCATGCTTCGGCACTGGTCACAACTTGTCCCTAATATATCAACTGACATCTGAGGACATTATGCATCACTTTATCATCATCATCATCTTCAAAGGCTGCTTTAGTCCACAGAGGCCATTAGGACCCTGATGGGGACGGGGATTCGAGGACGGCCACCATCGACTTCCACGCAGCTCCTGAGCTCTGGCTGAGCTCCAAGTTTAATGTTGCTTTACGTCCACAGCGGCTATAGGGACTACTAGGGGCTGGGAGCCCAGAACGGCCACCTCGACTTTCACACAGCTCCTGAGCTCTGATGATGAGCTCCACAGACCCTTGTGTCTTATATAGTCGTATGCACACACGCACTCACTCACGCACACGCACACACACACACACACACACACACACACACGAACGTGCACACACACATCAATGCACGCACGCACGCACGCACACGCACGCACGCACGCACGCACGCACGCACGCACACACACACACACACACACACACACACACACACACACACACACACACACACACACACACACACACACACACACACTTCGTTCCGAGTGGGCCAGAATGAAGCATCCGCGAAGACAGGGGGTGGGGGGGGTGGAGAGAAGATTCGTACCTTATACGCAGCGTTGACGTCCAGAGTCTTGACAAACTTGCGAAACTGTGCCACTCCTAACTCGTCGAGACGAAACAGGGCCAGGTAACAGAGCACTGAAACATCACACAGGTATAGTATGACAAAAACAGGTGGCCACTAAGACGACGAACACATCGAGACGAAACAGGGCCAGGTAACACAGCACTGAAACATCACACAGGTACAGTGTGACAAAGGCAGATGGTCACGAAGATGACGAACACATCGAGACGGAACAAGGCCAGATAACACAGCACTGAAACATCACACAGGTAGGTAAAGCGTGACAAAGAGAGATGGTCACGAAGATGGCGAACTCGTCCAGACGAAACAGGGCCAGGTAACACAGCACTGAAAAATCACACAAGTAAAGCGTGACTGACAAAGACAGATAGTCGCGAAGATGAAGAACTCATCGAGACGAAACAGGGCCAGGTAACACAGCGCTGAAAAATCGCACACGTAGGTAAAACGTGACAAAGAGAGATGGTCACGAAGATGAAGAACTCATCGAGACGAAACAGGGCCAGGTAACACAGCGCTGAAAAATCACACACGTAGGTAAGGCGTGACAAAGAGAGATGGTCACGAAGATGAAGAACTCATCGAGACGAAACAGGGCCAGGTAACACAGCGCTGAAATATCCCACAGGTAGGTACAGCGTGTCAAAGACAGGTGGCCACAAAGATGACGAACTCATCGAGACGAAACAGGGTCAGGTAACACAGCGCTGAAACATCAGACAAGTACATCGTAACAAAGACAAGTGGTCACGACTGAAGACCGAAGACGAATAACTCTTCAAAGCTGAATGTCACAGCCCCTAAAACACTACAGGCAGGCAGCGTGACAAACGCACGCAACCACAAAGATAATTAATTGTATTAAGGTGAATCAGAACAAGACTAAATTAGTTGTGTGTTTTTTAAGAAAAAAAATACACAGGTAGTGCGACAAAGACAGGTGTAGTCACGGAGATATCTAAAAACTCTTCAAGGCTGCACGGTGTGACAGCCCTGAAGCGTTAGACATAGGCAGCGTTACAAATCACAAAAATAACTGTTTGAATGTGGATCAGAAGGGGACTTTAAAAAACGATACACAGGTAGCGTGACTGACAAAGACAGGTGGTCACGAAGATGTCTAACTCATCAATGGTGTGACACCCCTGAAGCAATAGACACAGGCAGCGTGACAAAGTCACGAAGATAATTGTTGGAACGTGGATCAGAGCAAGACTAAAAACAAACAAAAAAATACACAGGTAGCGTGGCTGTCAAAGACATCAACATTTGTTAGTCACAAAGAAGACTAACTCATCAATGCTGACAGCAAGAACCAACCATGAAACACTACGCTAAGCAGCGTGACAAACACATGACATCACAACGATAATTAGATCAAGGTGGATTACACACAGAGCATTGAAACAAAACACAGGTAGAACGTGACCAAGAAGATGACCAACTCATCAGGGCAGAGACGGCAATGGCCGTGATGAAACGTTACACACAGACAGCGTGACAAGTACATGCAGTCACAAAGATGATCGTAGTCAAATTGGATCAGAACAGCATTAAATTAATACAGAGAGAGAGAGAGAGAGAGAGAGAGAGAGAGAGAGAGAGAGAGAGAGAGAGAGAGAGAGAGAGAGAGAGAGAGAGAGAGACAGAGACAGAGACAGAGAGACAGAGACAGAGATAGAGACAGAGAGAGAGAGAGAGAGAGAGAGAGAGAGAGAGAGAGAGAGAGGCAGGCAGACAGACAGACAGAGTAATTTGGTGTTTTACGCCTAGTCAAACATTACAGTTATCTCAGGGCGTGAGAGAGAGAGAGGGGGTTAAAATAATAAGAACGTTCTGACAGTATCTTGCCAAATTGGAGTGTCAGCATCTGCTCTTCCGCTTATATTTTCCTCAGAAATTAGCCGGGACGAGTGTGTGTGTGTGTGTGTGTGTGTGTGTGTGTGTGTGTGTGTGTGTGTGTGTGTGTGTGTGTGTGTGTGTGTGTGCGTGCGTGCGTGCGTGCGTGCGTGCGTGCGTGCGTGCGTGCGTGCGTGCTTCTTCCGGTTTTTACTCTCCAGATCGACTGTTTAAACCCCCCTCCCTGCCCCCTCCTACCCACACACACAGCCGCTCTGGCGCCCCCCCTCCCCCCATACACACACACAGTATCTCATTAATATAGGCCTACGTACGCGATCTCCACTTTCCCCATATGCCGTGCGGCAAAAGTCAGGACTTACTGACTTCCGTCCGGTATGGGCCAACGGCTTGGCGATTCCTCCAAGTTTGTCCAAACAGCCAACAGCCAACATTCTGGCACCGCCGTCTCATCCCGGTGACAATCAGTGTAGCAACGCGGGGTGGGGTTGGGTGCGTGGAAGGGGGTGGGTGGGTGGGGGGGGGGGGGGTGAGTTAGTTTACCCCCGTATCTAATGCCCTGGGAACTCGGTCCCACGCGCCTGTGTAATGAAATTGACACGGGGCGCGGCAAAACGGACTTGGCGATCGATCGATCGAATCCCCCCCCCCCCCCCCCCCTACCCCTACACCCGGCCCCCCGCAGGGCACACACTGACAATCATAGCGGTTTACAGGAACTAGTGGAGGCGTCAGGAAGGGGGCAGGGGGTGGGGTGGGGGGAGGTCGGTTGCTTTCCCGACTTCCTCCAGAAGACCAGCGCCGTTGTTGGGAAGTGCTCGGGGCTAGCAAGCACAGGCATATGCCCTTAGTAAACTAACATCACCAGCAGCATAAACTGAATTACGTCGTTTCGTTTTGCTTTTAAAAGAAAAGCACTGTAGTACAGGCGTCTGCCATTAGTAAACTAACTTGACCACCAGCATAAACTGAATTACATCGTTTCGTTTTACTTTTAAAAGAAAGCACTGTAGAACAGGCGTCTGTCGTGTCGTCACCAGACTCAGTGATACTGTATTAAGATGGGCAGCGAGACGAGACGTTTCAATGTTCTAATAGCTGTGATGGGCAAACGCACACTCCAAGCACTGCGGGTTTAAGACATCCTTCCTACCTTGGAGGAAGGTGCCGGAAAGCGATGCTCGGAGTGTGGGGCAAACAGTCACACGACGGTGTCCGTCGTGTGAATCATAGTTTTGGATGACTATGATCATAGTAAATCATAGTTTTGGATGAGAAAAGACAGCCGGAGCGGGGAATCGAACCACTACACTCCAAGCATCGCTTTCCGGTATCTTCCTCCAAAGGAAGGATGTCGTAAACCAGTCAGTGCTTGGAGTCTGAAATCGAACCACCGACGTCGCTCGCCGGCTCAGTCAGTACTTGCCTAACGCCTTTTTCACCGCTCGGCCAAACCGACTCAACTGCCAGCACAGAGTTCAGTGGGGCTGTGTGAAAGTCGAGGTGGCCGTCCTTGGCTTTCCGTCATAACGTGGCGAGCCTCATGTTTTCCGTGAACGTAAAGCAGTATTGAACTATGCTCACGCATTGGTCTCAGCTTGTCCCTAATATGTCAATACTGACATCCGAGGACATTAAGCACCACAACAGCAGCAGACTCAACTGTCAGTTGGGAGAACCGAGGAGACAAAAACGGCTGGCGATCGAAGCACACACCCACACACAAATCTGACATACTCCAGGCCTGACTGAAAAGGGCGAACCAGATCATGGCTCTCCACCATAGCAGTGCCTGAAGATCAGTTTATTATGCTTACTCGGATGTCAGGCGCCTGTGGGCAGAATCGAAATCCTTATTCAGGCCTTGTGACAAAGCCCGTCGACGGTTGAGCAGCGCAACTTCTGTCGTAAAGCCAAACACTTGAACGAAGAGCTCTCGAATGGGCGGGAGGGGGGGGGGAACACACGGGATAGGGTCAATACGACACTGACTGAAGGCCGGCGGGTAGCCGGGCCGTTGTGGCCTAGCGGCCAAGGCGTTAGGCTGTAAGCAAAAGGGCCTCTGCTCGATTCCGATTCCGTCGGCTCTCGCCCTTTTTCCAGCAACTGAAAGGCTGTGGTTTGTGGACACAATCTTCTGACTTTGTCCTTAAAATGGCTCTAGTGGTGACAGTTGTTGTTGCTGAAGTGTTGCTTTACGTCCACAGAAACCGTAGACTTATTAGGGATGGGGAGCCCAGGGCGTCCACCTCGACTTTCACACAGCACCTGAGCTCTGGTGAGTGTAGCCAGGATAGTAAGCCTTAGAATTTCCCTCAGTTCCCCCCAGCTCCATTCGCCCGTCCCTAATAAGCAAGTTATGTTTCCCGTGGACGTAAAGCACTATGAAAGAAGAAGAACAGTCAGTCCGTGTGTGTGGCAGAGCTCAGGAACTGTGTGAAAGTCGAGGTGGACGTCCCGACTTGCTTTCATGTTGCTTAACGTCCACGGAGGCGAGATGGCCTACTAGGGACGGGGACAGAGTGGGAAGGGGACGAGAGAGTGAAAGGCTCGACCGCGGAAACCGCCCGAAAAAGACCGGAGAGACCGTGGACCGCCGCCAGAACAATGGAAGTGTTAAGGCGGTGTCCACTCGCCATTGCCCAGCGACTTGTGCACTGCGCAATTGCTCTTTCAACTGCTGTGCTGGACAGAGTCACTAAGACAATGTCTGTTGCACCGCTGTTGACGAACAACTTGGACAACTCGAAGCAAAAGACGTCCAACTTGCTCAGCCCAGCGCCACCTCCCTACTCATGATCTCTTCTGGGCAAAGTTGAGGGTCCAGCTCCACCTCCCTCCTCTAAGATCTCTCGATCTTTTGATCTCGCCTGGAACCCTGCGAGGACGTCCCGAGCTCCTAAATGTCCTTATATAATGGGGTCTCAGTCCGTGGACATAAAACAACATGAACTTGAACTCAGTCCTTGCCAGTAAACTGGGTCGCGGTCTGTGTGGAAACTGGCACGATTTCAGTTTGATCAGCTTATCGTAAGACGCCAGTGTTATCAGTCACAACGACGGGCCCTGCGTAACCATATGCATGCACCATGCACACAGTGATGCCGAAGTGTTGCTTTACGTCCACAGAAACCGTAGGCTTGTTAGGGACGGGAGCCCAGGACGTCCACCTCGACTTTCACACAGCTCCTGAGCTCTGGGCACAGTGACTGTTCTCCTCTGTTTAAACACCTGCGTTGACTCTCTGTCTCATTCTCCGGTTGTATGTCTGTCGTCCCTCCGGGCCTTCCGCTCTTCTGTCAATGTGTGGCCGAAATGTAGTATTTCCTTCAGCTCGTTTATTCACATGTATGTGTTGCCTACAATGAGTGTAGTATGTACGTCCTTGAACTGACGAAATGCAATTCTGGCACTTCTGCAAACGTGCGTATTTGCAGGAACCCTGTGTAACTGCTTCAAAAGAACGCTCATTTATTATGACACAGACACACAGTCTTAGTGCAAATTTTCGGGGTAATCACGGCCTTTGTGAAGCAACAAAACGACAGTTCAACAACAGTTAAACGGTTAAAAACGATGAAAAATGAGATGAGAAACAATAAAACGACAGTTAAACAACAGTTAAACGGTTAAAAACGATGAAAAATGAGATGAGAAGCGAAATAACTTATCTTGGTTTGGTTGTTGTGTTGCGCGGTTACCTCGTCCAGTGCTTGGAAGAATATTTGCAATGACAATGAGTCATTGTCATGCCAACATTCTTCCAAAGGAAACAACACCTCAACCAACCCCCCCCCCCCCCCCCAAAAAAAAAAAAACACAAAAAACAACAACACCCCACACACACAAAAACACACGTTATTTCGCTTCTCATCCAATTATTCATCATTTTTAGCTGTTGTTTAATTGTCGTTTTGTAGCTTAACTGGCAAAGGGGATTACCCCCAAAATTTGCAGATTGTGCGTCTATGTCGTAATAAATAAGCGTTCTTTTGAATCTTTTATGTGTTTGGATCTTAAAATTTTCGAGTTCGAGTTCCTACTACGATCGTCCTGAGGTGACCCTGCGCTGTTGACAGGATGCTAAAACCCAGTCACAGTTAACTAGGTCATACCACGATCTACGGCGGAAGTTAAAGGTTCCTCCTCAGTCACACAGCGCCGAGAGACAATCCTGAGCTACCAAAGGTTTCCTTTCTAATGCCGCCTGGAGATGGTCTGAGTAAATAATAGCCTTGCATGCTACCACGAATTTTGCTCCTAATTTCTGCCTTTCCGATACACGAATTGTGAAGACTCTGCTGCTGACTGCTTCTGACACACACTGCCTCGACCCATTCTCACAACACTAGCAAAAACTTAATGACCAGATATTAAGACAAACCAGAATTCCTGGCAGTAGGTGAAGCACGCTAAGCTATATTCTGACCTCCGGGCGTTTGGAGGAGCAACATCAACAAAAATAAACAAACAAGAAAAATGGCAACAACTTTGTTCTGCGAAGGCTATATATATATATAGTGCTCTTCAAGAGGAATTAACCTTTGGTGAGCCGGTCTGGCCTAGCGGTAAGTGGAGGGACCTCGGTTCGAATCAGCTTCGGCTCTCCTTTCTCTTCAAAAGTTGTGGTTACAATCATGAAACATTAAAATGGCTCTCATCGCTGCCCACCTTAATGCGTGTCATTCTGGTGGTGACAGTATAGCGATAGGTATATCATCTCCCGTCTTCAGACAGTGTCATTTCAGTTTGGCTCATGCCTGTACCGATACCGTCACGGGGGTGGTTGCTAGGGGTCGTTACAGAGTACATTATCTGCTACTGCATTCATTCAACAGGCCTGGCGAAATGGGGACGCCGGGTCGGGTTTCCAGCACGGCCTTGAACGGCACACAGTGAATGGTTAAAATAAAAAAATAAAAATAAAAACAGCCCCCCCCCCCACCCCCCGAAAAGAAAAGAAAGCGGAGGGGGTTCCAGGGAGGGGGTGAGACGGTGGGAAGGCTGCACGGAGTATAAAACACGTCTGTGCGGCAGTCGGTATAACCGGTCTCAGTGTTGTGCTGTGCCGCGACTGTAGGTGATGTGACCGTCTGGCTCGGTGGATAAAAATGTGGCCGAGGGTGCGTTGACCTCAGTGCTCACCGGCTCTACCGGCCGCGGCCACTGCTGTTCTTCACTCACGCACGAGACAAGTAGCGTTGCCTACAGTCGCCGTGTTACAGCTGGTCCATCTGCTGTAGTGAATACTTTTACCTAGTCTATATAGGTCTGTGTGTGTTGCCCGCCCCGTTCAAGGCATGCCGGATCGGGACAGGTAGCACCGAGGTGTCGCTATACTCAGTAGTGATAGCTAGGGCAGGGGTCATGCAATGGCACAGAAAGTGCCACGCCGCCACGCATGTAGGCCAATGCCCCCCCCCCCCCCCCCCCTCTCTCTCTGTGGCATTACTGTCTCTAGTATGTTTACCAATACTTGTGTCTCTCGGTCTCTCTCTTTAATCAGTTCTCTGAGTCTAGTTGGCACTTTTGTCAGTCTCAGTCTGGTTCGCGCGCCGCTCGCACGCACGCACGCACTGACGCACGTAAGCACACGCACGCACGCACTGACACACACACACACACACACACACACACACACACACACACACACACACACACACACACACACACTGACTACACACACCCGACCTACAAATGCTCGCCGCGGGAGCTCTCCATGCTTTCTGGTGCACACACTGACAATACTGCATATACTACGCGCGTAACACACCCGCAAATGTCAAATGGGCAAATTATGCCACGTTTGCCGTCTCGCTCCCCGTCACTGAGTACAAAACAACAAAATCAATGCACTGTCAAGGCGCCATACACCTTTCTTTCTTTCTTTTTGTTTTGTTTTTAACATTGATTATCAGAAGCTCTTAAAAAAAAAATTACTTTTTTTTTTTAAGCCAAACTGGCTTTAGGCATGTTTTGGAGCTCTACATAATAGTCTTCGAAACTCGATTTTTTTTTTTTTTTCTAAGCAGCTGGACCGGCATAATAAGCATTACCCTGCGATATTTGGAATTTTACATAATAGTCTTCAAAGAGTTTTGTTTAAGCAGCTGGACCAGCCCAGTAAGCATTAATATCTGTGACCTGTCACACAACGACTTATCGGGAAACCAAACTGAAGAAGCATCATGGGCTTGTTGATAGAAACAAAAACTCAAAACCCAAAAAACAACAAGCATAGCAGTTTTTCACCTGATTTCTTTTCCTTCTCATCCTGTCTGTTAGACTCCCAATTCAAAGGGGAAGATTAACGAACTTTTCTTACGAAGACAGATTATGTACTAAGTGTTCATCTGCTGACATTGGTGATGAATTTCATTATGTTTTTAGTTGTCCTTTTTTTTTTTTGCTGAATCCAGAAAAAAATATCTCACCATTTTATTGTAAAAATGCAAATGTTAATAGATTTCACAGTCTTTTTTGCAGTAAAAAGAAACGATTATTGGTAAATTTAGCACACTTTTTGAAATTTATTATGAGTGAATTCTGATGTCAAGAGTACGTAGAGCGATAACAGCTTTTTTTTCTTTCTTTTTTCTTCTATTAATGTAATCTTTTATTTTTTATTTTTTAGAGAATGTATGCCTGTCGAATCCCCCTCCTTTTCCCCAAATCCTGTGTGTGTGGGGGGGGTGGGGGGTGGGGGGCGGTGGGAGTGGGTGGTTGGGCGGGCGGGTGGATGTGCAAGCGCGTGTCATGTATGTGAGTGAGTGAGTGTGTGTGTTTGCTGTACCCATCTATTTTCATTTTTTTACTCTAGCTTTTGTTTTAGTTAATGATCTTTCTCTGGTTTCTCGTTGCTCTTGTTTTGGAAATGCCTATGATTTTGTTTTCGTTTTTGTTGCCGTTTGTTTCTTTTTGTTGTATGCACTTGTATTTTATGTTTACTGCCGTGTCATACCAGATGTTCTTTCATTGATGTTCCTTCATGTACCCCCACTGGGGTTTCTGAAATAAACCACTTGACTTGTTAAAAACTGATGATAAAAACTTGCTAAAGCATGACCATTGGTGCTGTTGTTATTTTGTGCTCAACAGTCATCCTCTGATAGAGTTTATGTACCTTGTAGTTACTCACATAACAGGTGACAGTTACTGTAGGCGACTCAGGTCTTCATAATGTTGCATTTGTGTAACATCTTTTGAAAGCTAATTAACTCCCTGGTTTGTTGATTCTGAACATTTATGCAAAGAAACCTGACTGCCAGAATGTAGACAAAAACAAAACAACAAAATTGCTGATACTCAATTTCCATGTAGGAGTCCAAATGAAAGCAGAGAAATTACTTCTCCTTTTTTCATTATTCTTGTGAACCATATAAATTCGTTCCTTGCTTGGAATAAGGCAGCTATGATGAAACTTAGCACATTGATTTTTGCTTTGCTTAAAAGGTTTTCCAGTTTTTCTCCTCAACCTTTTGCATTTGGAACAAAAATTAACATACATTTATGTCTCTCTTTTTCACAATCACACCCAGCTTTCTTCCATGCAGTTATCTTAGTTTGTCATTTTTAAGAGAGAGAGAGAGAGAGAGAGAGAGAGAGAGAGAGAGAGAGAGAGAGAGAGAGAGAGAGAGAGAGAGAGAGAGAGAGAGAGAGAGAGAGAGAGAGAGACAGACAGACAGACAGACACACAGACACACAGACACACAGACACACAGACACACTGAGAGACAGAGACGGAGAGAGCAACAGAGAGAGAGATGGAGACAGACAGAAAGACAGTCAGGCAGAATTATGCCTGAGCTTAGGAATATGTAAACATATGCAGCAAGATAAATCATACAGGCAACATCTGGCAGGGGTACGATGTTACAGTTTGCACATGCATGAGACAAGGAAATCAAAGTAAACCCCCAAACAAATCAATCCACAAAGCAAAACACATGCAGATCTAAAGCATGCCTATCTTTTTTTTTTTGTATGCGATCAGTACACTGTGTAGTGAGAGACCAGTGTGAGAGATCAAATGGTGGTAGTGTGTCTTGTCTTCACATTAATCATGTCCAGAAGGGGAACACAGACACTTACACCTTTTGTTTTGTATGGGTACTATAATTAGAAAGTCTGTAAACAGAGCTGATGTATATAATACATTCTCTCTCTCTCTCTCTCTCTCTCTCTCTCTCTCTCTCTCTCTCTCACATGCACACACACACACACACATGCACACACATGCACACACATGCAAGCACACACACACACACACACACACACACACACACACACACACACACACACACACACATATGCGCATGCACACACACACACACACATATGCATGCATGCATACACACACACATATGCACACATGCATGCATTTAACTTTTATCAACAAATTATTAGATCAAAGAAATCATCTAGAGGCATTGCAATCCATTAGGTGCACCCCCCCCCCCCACCTCCCATTCCCTA
The DNA here is from genome assembly GCA_963584105.1 of Alviniconcha strummeri. Taxonomy (NCBI): domain Eukaryota; kingdom Metazoa; phylum Mollusca; class Gastropoda; family Provannidae; genus Alviniconcha; species Alviniconcha strummeri. The sequence continues at coordinate 27,939,971 of OY757542.1, forward strand.
TCCATGAAAACACAACAAAACAAAACAAAGCAAAATAAAAACCAAAAACACAGAACTTGGAGACCAAAACAAAATGGAAATGAAAGGAAAAACAAACAAACCGACCCCCTCTCCCTCCAGCCTTCCTCTGGAAAAATTCAATGCATACATCTTTAGTATTAGAATGTGTGTGTGTGTGTGTGTGTGTGTGTGTGTGTGTGTGTGTGTGTGTGTGTGTGTGTGTGTGTGTGTGTGTGTGTGAACGCGCATGCACACATGCATGCACGCGAGTGTGTGTGTGCCTGTGTTTGCAAGTCTGAGAAGGGGGAGGGGAGGAGAGATCATGACAAGTCTGTCAGTGAGCAGCAAGAACAAATTTGAACATAATCCAAACTGGGTCTGTGACTGTCAGCGTGAAAGCTGTTTTTCATAGTCCAAACTGGATCTGTGACTGTCAGTGTGAAAACCGTTTTTCATAGTCCAAACTGGATCTGTGACTGTCAGTGTGAAAGCTGTTTTTCATAGTCCAAACTGGTACTGTGATTGTCAGTGTGAAAGATGTTTTTCATAGTCCAAACTGGATCTGTGTCTGTCAGTGTGAAATTTGTTTCTTTTTTACAGTCCAAACTGGATCTGTGTCTGTCAGTGTGAAAATTGTCTTTTTACAGTCCAAACTGGATCTGTGGCTCAGTGTGAAAACTGTTTTTCATAGTCCAAACTGGATCTGTGACTGTCAGTGTGAAAGCTGTTTTTCATAGTCCAAACTGGATCTGTGATTGTCAGTGTGAAAGCTGTTTTTCATAGTCCAAATTGGATCTGACTGCCAGTGTGAAAGCTGTTTTTCATAGTCCAAACTGGATTTGTGACTGTCAGCATGAAGTATGTTTTCTATAGTCCAAACTTGATCTGTGATTGTCAGTGTGAAAGATGTTTTTTAAAGTCCAAACTTGGTCTGTGACTGTCAGTGTGAAAGATGTTTTTCATTTATAATGCAGCAAAGTCTAGGTAATAATTTGTTTCAACCTGGTGTGCAAAACATAACATAGTACTTACCATGGTAAAGGGGCTGGTCAGACCGCAGAGTGTTTCTGCCATCTCTGTTATAAAATCCTTCCAGGATCACAGAAATGGCAGCAGAATACTGAACACATCCTGAGAATACTTCTTTCAGGAATGTCTTATCTGCCTCAGGAACTGGGATTACTTCAGTCTGTTAAAAAAAGAGAAAAGAAAAGAAGAAGGAATGCAAATGTTTAGTAACAGATCATCACAAATTTTAGCTGGATACATTTTTGAATAAAGTTACTGTAGGTCTGTGTGATATCAAAAGCAAGGTGTATATTCGTGCCTTTAGTACTAACAAAATCATTACAAAAACAAACAGACAGAAGTATAGAAGTCTCTCTCTCCTCTTCATCTCTCTCTTTCTCTCTTCTTCTGTTGCTCAGTCCATGTTCATGCAAATCTTTCCTCCGAGTCTGACTAGTATGCAAATATGAAGTCTTGAAAGGAAAAGGACACTGTTTCTTCCATTCAAAAATACCAGCTTGTTTACACCCAAACTGCCAAATGCAATACAGGATTTCTGAAACAGTGAAAGGTTTAATCCAAAATCCAACCAATAACTGAACAGGCTCTACAGAAGTCTCAAAATGCATACTGAAAATGATCTCTCCCCTTCTCACCTTTTCCTAACATTAAAGATCATTGTTGAATATGGCACAATACGCAAGTAAAACAAATTAATGTAGAAGTATAATTACTCTGTCAAAAATGATAGTGTACTCCTCACAGCCCTAAAAGCTGGAGGCAGACCACAATGAATTTATCAACACACACACACAAAATGTATATAAATGTTTTTTAATCAAGGGTGAAAGTAAATAAACAGTGACCTGTCCATTGACTGGAAACTTTCTGGATACAGTGATGGAGGATATGAAGTTGGTGACATGCTCTTCCACGGAGCGGAGGCTGGAGTCGTAAGTGGCAAGAACGTGACTGCATTGCCACAACATGCGCTCGTGCCACTCGCTCATCTTGGAGGTGCTGTGTGTCTGGGGTGGTGTAAAAACGTTCTGTGACACTGTCTGTGCTCAGCTATGTGATCTGAGGCATGCAACAACATAACACAGTGAGTACAAAAAAATAAAAAAATAATGGAAAAGTGAGAGAGAGAGACAGACAGACAGACAGACAGAGATTGAGACAGAGAGAGAGAGAGAGAGAGAGAGAGAGAGAGAGAGAGAGAGAGAGAGAGAGAGAGAGAGAGGAGAGAGAGAGAGAGAGAAGAATCTGGTAAGAAAACATGCAACCAAAACACCTAAAGGAGAGGTGTTTGCTTTAAACTATGCTTACAGCATTAGCATACAAAACAGAAAAAACAATAACAACTGCAACAAAAAACAAAAAAGCAAGTGAGAGGTGACTGTTTCAAACTACACTTAACAGCATTAGCATACAAAAGCGAAAAAGAACATGTATGAACAAATGGGTGCACACAACATAAGTGGGTAATTTATTACACCAATAAAATTATCTGCATGTGTTACCTGTTAGTATAGTGACCCCCCCCCCCCCCTCCTTCCACATACACACACACAAAGCAGAGTGAAGTCTGGACATTTCTTTTGAATGTCAGTTTTAATGTTGTTTTATTAATTTGAACGCCATTGTCATGCCCACTTGTTCAATGTTGCATTTGCTCCATGCATATTCATGAGAAAAAACACACACATTTCGTTACATATTAATGAGACATTATCCAACATACAGCTTTTTCTTGCATGTTTCTTGTTGTTGTTATTGTTGTTGTTGTTAGCTGGTTGGTTTTAAGCAGCACAAGGCAATTTAGCCCTGTTAGTATCAGCAGGTTTCCAGATTAAAAACAAGATCTCTCTCCACCCATGCACATGACTATAAAAAAGTCTTACTCACTTGTTTTAAAGTGGTATTTATTTTTAAACCTTCCAAGGTGAAAATGAAGGTTTCAAAATAAATACCACTCTAAAACAGGTTGATCTGGATTGGGACAGGTGGAAGGAGGTGGGGGAGAAAGAAGGAAAGAGAGAGGGAGAAGGGGGTGGGGGATAGGGATATAAGTCAGTCAGAGTTCAGTTGTTCAGAATCACACACTGGACATTGTTAGGTTTGTTTTAATGATAATCTCTCAGCATCACACTTCAAAGGAGGGTATTTAGGATTGACTTTATTTTGTGGCTGACAGACCTATCAAACAAATAGAAGCTTGGCAAATGTGAATAGGACCATCCTTATGTGCACCAGGCTCATTGTACCTCAGTTTCACTGAGTAACCCTGACCCTAACCATGGGTCAAGGCATATTAGTGTCCCAGTCTTGGTGTGTAACCTTAACATGACCCAAATAACCTGGGGACTGGGCCACATGGGCTTGGTACACATATTTGTGTCCCAGTCTCAGTGTGTCACAACCCAAACCTAAACAACCTGGGGACTGGGCCACATGAGCTTGGTACACATATTTATTTGTGTCCCAGTCTCAGTGTGTAACCCAAACCTAAGCAATCTGGGGACTGGGACACTTGGGCTTGGTACACATATTTATTTGTGTCCCAGTCTCAATGTGTAACCCAAACTTAAACAATCTGGGGACTGGGACACTTGGGCTTGGTACACATATTTATTTGTGTCCCAGTCTCAGTGTGTAACCCAAACCTAAACAATCTGGGGACTGGGACACACAGGCTTGGTACACATACTTGTGTCCCAGTCTCAGTGTGTAACCCAGACCTAAACAATCTGGGGACTGGGACACACAGGCTTGGTACTCATATCTGTGTCCCAGTCTCAGTGTGTAACCCAAACCTAAACAATCTGGGGACTGGGACACATGGGTTTGGTACACATATTTATTTGTGTCCCAGTCTCAGTGTGTAACCCAAACCTAAACAATCTGGGGACTGGGACACACAGGTTTGGTACACATATTTGTGTCCCAGTCTCAGTGTGTAACCCAGACCGAAACAATTTGGGGACTGGGACACACAGGCTTATTTGGTACACATAATTGTGTCCCAGTCTCAGTGTGTAACCCAAACCTAAACAATCTGGGGACTGGGACACATGGGCTAGGTACACATATATTAGTGTCCCATTCTCAGTGTGTCACAACCCAAACCTAAACAATCTGGGGACTGGGACACACAGTCTTGGTACACATACTTGTGTCCCAGTCTCAGTGTGTAACCCTAACTCAGACTTTAATCCCAGGACTGGGACACAATGGGCTTGGTACACAAGTGTGTCCCCATCCCTCAGTCTGAGAATGGGACACAGGGAAACTGGTACATACAGGGACTGGTAGTGGTACAGAACCGGCGGACCCCGGCGTGAACCACCGTACAAAACATTTTAAGCAGTATTGTTAGAGTTCATTGCTACATTCCAACAAATTTAGAGTACTTCATTAATTTTCAGTTATACGGCTTAAACGACGGACAGAACAAGAAATAACAATGATACAATTAGACCTGATGACAGAAGTGACAGTGTAATCAACGAAAATTTTAAAGGATGAAGGTGATGGATGAGGGCTAAGCAAAAGCTAATGTGAGAGAAAAATGACTGTGAATGTTCTCGAATCAATACTATTTGTGGTCAAATAAGCCGACAAAATAAACATTTACCTTCTCTTGCAATTGGAAATAAGATTTCTCAACCAGAAAGTGAAAATTCCCGTGTTTAGAACCTCTACAGTAGCTCAAATGAGCTGCAGGGCGCCGCCATTTTGTATTGCTACAGCAACGGTAAACAAATCGATGGAGGATTACCCTCCGTTTACAAATGCAAAGTGAAAACAGTAATTATAATCATAGTATGATTTGTCAGTGTAAATTTTATGTTGGAAGTTGTCATGCATCAGTAACAGCAACTAATCTCAGCTGCTATACATGTTTTAACTGCAAAGAAATCTACACGCTAAGCGCGCAGACATTTTAGTAAAGGATCATGGGAAAATGCTTTAACATTTTCAGACAAAGGCTGTTTTCCAGTTTAAAATACAAATCTTCTAATGGAGTGCTGTCTATAACATTATGTATAACTAGGATGATTTCGGAACCAGCTTGGAATTTTTTCGTTTCTTTTTCTTCTTGTTGACGAACAACGCACATTATCTTTCCGACTAGAAACGAGGTCACCCGAACACGACAGCTCTGATTCCGTGAAACATTGAAAGCAGAGCAGTGCGCCACACTCGGTCAGAAATCTCTGGAGCGTTGAACAGCTTAACGTTGTGGTGTTTGTGTTTCTCATCTAAGATTATACTCAATGTCTGCAGCTATGGAGGTAATTGTGCAATGCTAATTTACAGACTTGATTTATTTCCGTGATTACCCGAGCTAGACTTGACCTTGAAAGCTAGACAGGCTCCGCGTGTGCATGTTTTGTTGCTGCCAAAATGCGCGCACGGTCGGAAAAAAAGGAGTTGTTTACATTGCAGCGCGCGTTTGTTTTGTTGTGCTTATTTGTCGGTTGTATGCAATCTTACACCGATTTAAAGGGAAATATGTTTGTTGCAGCAACGGGAAATTTCAGCTCCACGAGTGGGGAGGTTCAAGGTTTACATCCAGGTATGTGATTTTGCCACAAATCGATATTTTCGCCGCCTGAACTGAAGAATCAGGCTGTACGTTCCATTCCGTCTCTGGCGGTCGTGGCCGTTTACATACACACAGATATAGATTGAGGGGTTGCAAGTAGGATCCGCGGGGAGAAAAAAAGCAGATGCTCAAATTCTTCTAGCACTTTGTGTCGTTAGCTTTTTGTTGTTGTTTTTCTCCAGTTTTCTCCTCTTCTGTTTGTGTGCCGTTTTCTGGAATTTGCATGGGCCCCCAAAACATCTGACAACAATTTATGTTGGCTTGGGTTGCACGCTGTGCAAGACTGCGGGACACGGGTTTGCTTGGTGGTATGGTACACTTTGCTTGGTCCGCGGTGTGCGTCATGCGCTCTGTCGTACGCGCGCGCGCGCGTGTGTGTGTGTGTGTGTGTGTGTGTGTGTGTGTGTGTGTGTGTGTGTGTGTGAGTGTGTGTGCGTGCGTGTGTGCGTGCGTGCGTTTGTATGTGTGTGCGTGTGAGAGCGCGCGCGCGCGCGCGTCGCGTCATTGTGTGTATCCGGCGTGCTTGTTGCTCCAACCCCTCGACCTCGATCTGTATTTTTCTTGTTTCTTCCGTTCTTTTTTGTTTGTTTTTTGTTTGCTCAGAGGCCGAGAGAGGGCTATGTACATACAGTTTCAACAAGCGTTGATAGATGTGGTATAAAGCTGTTTGTTTCTAAACTTATCAGGCTGTTGTACCGTGGCCTCGTCAGATTGTTGCTAGTACTGTTTCATTTCTCTGTGGTGGTAGAAATTTTCTTTCGTGTTGGCTTTTTAGGAGGGGAAGAGATGGGTTTTATTGCTTTGTCAGTTTCTGTTCCTTGCTAATTGCTGTCACGAGTAATTCATGATTGTATCACGTCCAGCTAACTAACAGAACTAACACAACACTAAACAGATTGGAATGAAAAGTTCCATCCAAAGTTGAGCTGCCCTTTACAAAACATCCTCTTATTGTTGTTTTTGGAGAAATCGAGTCCTATGACATGTTTAACTCAGTTTTTTTTTTTTTATTTAGTTTTTTTAGCAAACAGTTTCAACATAAAAGAATTAACAGGCTTCTTAGTTTTTGTTTCTGGGAGGAAAATAATGGTTGGCATTGGATGAAGGGTGTCCAGGTCGCTCCTTTGAAGTAAATGAATGTTTTATGTTTCCCTGGTGGGGACTATTGATTCGTTTATATGTTCTGAGTGAATGCACCTTAGAAGCTGGCAGTTTACTGGAGCTTAAATATTTTCAGCGTTGCCATAACACTTGAACCAGTTTCTTTTAATTTTTTAGTCTTGTGTCAGATATTTGATGTTAATCCTGTGCCATCTGATGTATTTATGTATTATAATGCTAATAACAGTTATACAGATTTTGTATTAAACCTGTGTACTGTTCTGCATCCCTACTTCAGTGTGTGGGTAAAAAAAGAGTGGAAAAAAGAGAGTAAATGCCAGTGTTTCACAAAGTTTAAGTACTTAGCATGGCAGGTCCACCTAAGGGTACATGTGTGTGATGGGGGGGGGGCGGGGGGGGGCAGAAATTGGTTCACCCCAAGCTTTCCCCCAAACGGCTGTTGCACAGATAACATCATTGAAAATGATTACCTCACCCAGCAAATCTTTATCATCAACAGTTTTTCGAAAGTGCCAGAAAACAAGTACACCTTATTCAAGTTATTGATTGTCTGCTAGATTGTCTGTCACCCCTTCCAGGAAGTTCTTGTATTGACATTCACGGCGGCCTGAACGCATTGGTGCAGGCTACAGTAGTCACGGTCACAGTGCTATTTTTAGCTCGATAGTTACCGCTTGATGTCGACTGAGGTCTGAGCTCACCATAACGGGATGGCCCGGAGAATGGCAGCAGTGGCCTAAATAGACTTGGCACAGAGGCATACGCATGGAAACGAATCGGATGTTTTTCCAGCAGAAAAGGAACCATAATATTTGTCCATAATGTCACCCAAAGAGTGGCTCAGTAAGTAAACATGGAGCTTAACGTCCACAGAAACCATAAGGTTTATTAGGGACGGGCGGCTCAGTGCAGGCCTCATGGCTGAGTTGGTTCACGGCACCGCTCCCGATCACCGCGCATTGACCAGATTGTTGACGTGACTATCACCAGGGCGGAACGCCATGATTGTAGCCAATGCGTTTCTGATATTTAGTTTTAATTGAAGAGATCTGGCACTGTTATTGTCGTGGGTGTGAGGGTACACTCTTTGACTGTTGTCATCTCAGCCGCGGTAACATGATGCCCCGAAAGGGTGAATAACTCCATTTGAAAACCTCTCGGTCACTCACCAACCCCCAGAACGTGAGCCGCGACAAGTCATCCCTTCAAAACTGCATGAAAAAACTCACTACAAACAAGACAAGTAATTTAAAATTCTTCCTCTCCCCCCCCCCCAACATACACTCACTCCCCGCCGTTACATTCCATCTGTGCGCCCGTGTGTGAGTGTGATCGCGTGCGCGCGCATGCGCGTGTGGTCTGCGTGGAATACAATGTTTATATTTTGTTTTTGAAGTTTTATGTATACATTTTTTGTCGAGCTCGTAAAGCGCGGTGTGCACACCCTTGTTGGTGAGATACGCCACGCAGTAAAAATGACCGCTGTTATTTATTATATGCCAGTAGCATACACATGAAGCCGCTTGGGGTGCTCGCCGACCCCCCCCCCCCACACCCCCCCCCCCCCCCCACACCCCATCCCAGCCCCCGTCTCTCTCTGTGTCTCACTCGGTACGCGGGTATTCTTCGCGCGAAGCGCCTTCATAGCCCGACGAACCCCACATGAGTCCCCCACATGGTCTCTAACTCGCCCCACCCCCCTCAGTCCCCCGCACACACCCTGAAAGGGGGGGGGGGGGGGGGGGGGGGGGGGCTCACATACAGTTATGCCCGAGGCTGTCGACTAGTTGCAAGGGTCAATGACAGTCTGTGTCGAGCTGTGGAAGAAGACGGGTGTTGTACAGTTTGTGGCCGGGTCCGCAACCTTGAGAGGGATACAACTGACTGCGACTGGGCTCGTAACGGCCACTTGAATGGGAGCTTAATGTCCTTTAAATGTGGGGCTGAGATGTTAGGATCAAAAAGCACGTAACATTTACTAATTTTGTATTATGATGTACGGATCGAAGTGTACAAAAACAAAACCACACATACACACACGCACACACAGCAAAACAACAGCAAACAACACACACCAGCACACACACACACACACACGCACGCACGCACGCACGCACGCACGTACGCACGCACGCGCGCGCACAAACACCTCCACCACCATCACCACCAACCAAACAACAACAAAAAACTAGCATTGTAGCAAGTAATTTATTAATATTATAATATGATAATAGACAATGATGATATTAATATTGCAACGACCATGCATTAGACAACAACTAAATTGCTACTGATTATAATGACCATTAACTAGTACAGTACATTGCGTGTGCTTGATAAGTATACCTGAGAGAGAGAGAGAGAGAGAGAGAGAGAGAGAGAGAGAGAGAGAGAGCGCACACACTGTGACACACATAGAGAAGAATAAGGACAGATCAGTTTATAAGTCTTGATTGACCTCCACCCTCCCACCCCCTTTCTCTCGTTCTGTCTCTGTGTCTCACTCTCTGGCTTTTGAGCACGGTCCTGTTTTCGTTATCGCCTAATCGAAATGCCGGTTGAATCAAAACTAGGCCTTGTATCAGTTGATGAGAGTACTCTGCTCGTATGACTCTAGCAAGAAGGGACATTCGCTGACAAAGGACTGGCTAATGCGCCCCAGCCTATCTATAGAATATTATATAGGACGCAAACGCCCTCTCACAAACTGGCGTTGTCTTTCATTTCGCCGCCTTGTTCATCTGTGTGTGTCAGAAACCAGACCTTGTATCGAGTATCATGCTAGTCCACCTCCCCCTCTCTCTTACGCTAATCAGTGCCCCCCCCCCCCCTCTCTCTCTCTCTCTCACGCGTACACGTATGTATTTGTCATCGGCGTTTCTGTGTGACTGTACTGTCGTGTGTAGGAGATTTTCAGCCGCGCGGTGTTGACAGTATGAGTAATGCAAGACTCCAAGAGGTTCCATTAACGCACTCCCCCCCCCCCCCCCACCCCCACCACCACACAGACCCCATCACCACCAACTGACACATATCGACCCGTCGTCCTGTTAATAATCAATATGGTCGGAGAGGGGATGTCGATAGTGAGTTGTTTTTTTTTTGTTTTTTTTTTTTTTTGGGGGGGGGTGGGGGGGGGGGTGGGGGGGGGGGCTCTTACAGTGCACACGGAGTTTTGATAGTTTCCGGCGTCTCAGGCCGGAAGTTGTATTCTTTGTGGCTCAGCGGTGCAATTGCCTGCATATAAAAACAGAGACCTCCGAGGTTGTTTTACCCGTCCCTAATAGGTCATCCCGCCTCCGTGGACGTTAAGCAACATAAAAGCCAAAAAAAAGGTTGTTTTGTTTCTGGTTCTGTTTTTGTTCCTGTTTTTGTTACAGCTGTTTTGTTGTGTGTGTGTGTGTTCCGTTACTGCTGTTTTATTGTATCTGTTCGTGACGATTGTGTTTTATTTTAATTTTATTGTGTGCATATTCAGCCGGTGTAGTGTTCTGTTTGCCTTGGAGTGCAGCTATTTGGGACGTAATCCGAGGAAAGAACTTTCTGGAAATCTGTA